>BLSH010298559.1:36330-56939 GCA_018402905.1 Glandirana rugosa | reverse complement strand
GGTGCAGGCCTCACAAGTGCGCCGCGTACAGGGTGCAGGCCTCACAAGTGCGCCGCGTACAGGGTGCAGGCCTCACAAGTGCGCCGCGTACAGGGTGCAGGCCTCACAAGTGCGCCGCGTACAGGGTGCAGGCCTCACAAGTGCGCCGCGTACAGGGTGCAGGCCTCACAAGTGCGCCGCGTACAGGGTGCAGGGCTCACAAGTGCATTATGCAGAGTGCAGGGCTAAGAAGTGCGTTATGCACAGAGTACAGGGCTCAGAAGTGCACTGTGTACAGAGCACAGGGTTCAGGAGGGTGCTATGCACAGAGTGTAGGGTTCAGGAGTGCATTATGTACAGAGTTCAGGCGTGTGCTGGGTGCAGAGTGTGCTATGTAGATTGTGCAACCCCAACCCCCCTCCACAAAGCTTCCATCTTTCTCCCTACCTTGTCTGGCTTTAGTGCCTCCCTGTGTAGGCAGCTCTGCCTCACCTTGCAGGGAGCGGGAGTGGAGGATGAAAGCTGGAGGTGGCAGAATGGAGTTCTGCCACGTTCCGGCTGCAAAACTGAGTGTGAGGGCCACATGACAAGGCCTGAAGGATCGAATTTGGCCCATGGGCCTTGTGTTTGACATATGTTAGCTAGAATTAGTAACACACCAAAACAGAAAGTGCCATCGGGTGTAAGAAAGAAAAGTAGTCCCTTCAGAAGATCCCTACATCTCTACAGGACACACTAATGATGTAGGTGTTGGCAAAAGGAACCACTAAAGGAAGTGGGGTACCAAGAGATTTGACAGTGTTAGTTTCTGGGAAAACTTTAAAGGCTCTTTCATACGGGGGGACTCCACCAGTGGATCTGTCTGCTCAGCGGGGGAATCTACCGCTGAACCCCACTGAGCAGGCGGATTACAGGTCCGTGTCCGCTCTGCTTATGCAGAGCCCGCTTTCCTCTATGGGCAGTTGGGTGTAAACGGACTGCCTGTCTGATGGATTCCCCATCCGTCTGTTTTTTGGCGGATCGGGTCAACAGTATAAAATGGACACATGCCCATTTAAATCTGCCACTCCATAGAAGGCAATGGATGGTCCGATCAGGTCCGCCTAAAAAAATGACGGGCAGACTCTATCAGGAAAGGGTCCTTACTGGAGTTTTGTCATCAATGAAGCAGCAATCAGTGGCGGGGAAGCAGGAGGGGCTCTTTATATGGACAGTTTTTACATAAGGCTGCAGTTATCAAAACCTAAACATTAGTTTTAGAGAGGTTGAACTTTAAATTGGGGGTTAGCAACTGGTCACTTATGATCTACCCGACATTTGTGGCCATGCGATAGGTAGACCAAGACCCCAACGGCCTTCTCTACAACTCCTGACATGTGCCACCATCTCTCCGATTGGCTGAGCTGGGAAAGTTCAACCATGATTGGCTGCCAGTGTTAATGGTGGACAGAAAGGGCTGGATGAGGAGGACAGGGTAAGGGTACTGCAAGTAATCAGGATTGTCTGGTATCTTTTACCAGCACTGCACTGCTTCTGAAAACTCTGCATTTACGTAAAGCTAATGTATTTCCTCCGCCTGCCACTCTAAAAAGCAAAGAGTACTGAATTAACCCTGCTGGGAAGGACAATATGAACGCTATGTGGGTATAATGGTCTTCGGATTAACAACTATTTTTATGCTCTCCACACAAAAATAAACTGAAATGTATGCAGTTTATATTAAGGTTTTGTATTTCTGTAGATTTAAAAGAACAAGTAATGTTGCTGACTCCTCTAGGACTTAAATAAGCATGTGTTGGATTAAGAGCCACTGAGACCCTCTATACCGCTGCACTGATTGAACCTGTTCACCTCGGCATCGTGTGTGCACAGGCGCTCAAACCGTCAGTCTAGAGGAGCCCCCCAGTGATAACAGAGGGGAGCAGGAGTTGGAGGAGGACAGGGTGCAGGTGCTGCAAGAAATCAGGGTAAGAGGAAGTGGGGGGCCTCCTTGTTGGGGGTCATCCACACTTCACGGGTGATGCGACCTGCACTTTACTGCAAACATTTTGCTCACTGCCATTATGTTGGAGAAAGAATATTTTTACTGGTAGTGATCAGCAGTGAATTCATTTTTTGAACAAAAATAGTACAGTGTAATTAATTGCTATTTGTTACATTCTACTGACCCCTGCACACTGTTAGACCGGGTTCACATATGTGCGAATTGGTTGCTGTTTTCACAGCATCCAATTCGCATGAGCGGCTCTCAATGGAGCCAGTTCACACATGTCCGGGGAGTGATAAGTGTGTAAATCAATAAATCAGTGTGATAGGTCCACAAAGCAGGTGGAACACAGTAATGACTGTACTATACAGATAAGGCTCATTGTGATATACATCAAGCCCATGAGTGGGACCCATAAAAGTGAATCTCACTATTACCATAGCTCGCCGGCCAGCTAGCCAAGGCAGGCATGGTAAATACCAAGAATGCAGTATACAATCAGTCGAAATTGGCTGCGGTTTTCACAGCATCCAATTCACATGACCGGCTCTCAATGGAGCCAGTTCAAACATGTCCGGGAAGGCCATGGTGCTTTTTTGGTTCCGGTTCAGGTGCGAATTCAGGCAAAAGTTCTGATCTGAATCGCACCTTAACTTGTGAACAGAAACGCAGACCCCAGGCTGGAAACCATGGCCGCATATATGTGAACACTGCCTTACACACTGCTGACCTCTGCATTTCATGCTGCTGACCCCAGCACTCTGTTACATACAACTGACCAGTAAACTCTGTATTACTTACTCCTGACCAAAATGTATACTCTTCTGACAGACCCCACCCAGCTTAGCCACCCATGCCAGTGCTTTCCATGTATTCCAATGGCTCTAGTTCACACCAGTGCAGTCAGTTTCCGGTGGAGAAAAAAAATGTAGGGCAGGCTTCATTTTTCTAAACAGAACTGTACTGGAACATAGCAAATTGTATTAAAAATGCGCTGGAATACTGTGGTGTGAACTGCAAGCAAAAACTGATCAGGAACGCATCCAGGGTGCATTTTTGTGGTGTGAACTGGCCCTCAAGCTTTTTCACCTTAATGCATTCTATGCATTAAGGTGAAAAACCTCCTGTGATGCACCAGCCCCCCAGAGCCCCCCTAGTACTTACCTGAGCCCGATCTTTCCTGTGCCGGGGACAAGCCCACAGGCTCCAGCCGATGTCTCGCCTAGTGTGATGGTTAGTGGGAAGAATGCTCCTTACACTTGTGGTCATTGTGAAATATTACCCCTTTAGAGATAGCTCAAAAGATCAATGGCGTCAGTGGGCACTTATCTAAGGGGCAGAAATTGCTCAAGGAATCCCTAGCAACCTCTGGAGGAACCCTAGGGTTCCACGGAACCCTGGTTGAGAAACCCTGGGATAGATTGATAGCAGCACAACCATTGGCTCCTGCTGCTGTCAATCAAATCCAATGACGTGGGAGCTGTGGGCGGGGCAGAGTCCTGCTGTCTGTGTCAAATGGATACCGCAGCAGGACTTGGGAGCGTGCCTGCACAGGTCCCCCAAGGGGAAGCGCTTCTCCAATTGGGCACTTGATGTGGGGAGGAGCCAGGAGCGCCACTGAGGGACCATAGAAGAGGAGGATCGGGGTCACTGTGCAAAAGCCTTGCACAGAGGAGGGGAATAGTAAACCTTTACAACCACTTTAAAGCCTGCCTCTGCAAGAGCAACATTAGTGATAGCCTTACAGTTTATGTCCTAAGAGACCGGTTGGTCCAGTCAGCCTCAATCAACGTTTTTCAGTGCAGTCTAAAAGGTAGGATACATATTTAGAATTTTCTTCAAGCCTCCATTATTTTTTAATGGGTTTTGCTGGGTTTTCTTTAAAAAAAAAATTACGCAAAAAGCTGCCCGCTTTAAACAGTGCAAGAAAACTTCTCAATAGCTTCTTACACTTTCTTGCCCTTAAATAACGCTGAGGGCTCATTCACACCAAATGCATTAGTCAACACAGTGCCAATGCATGGACAGAGAAAAAAGCCTGGTTTTAGCGGCGCTGATGTGCACTGTACAGAAACAAGACCAGTAGCATTTTATAGCATTACAGCATGCGGCAACATGGTTTTAGGTAAACAGGAAGGAACGCGTCTAAAAAAAAAAAAAAAAAAAAAAAAAAAAAAACGTAAAAAAAGCAAAATACTAATTAAAAAGTAAATAAATAATTCACCGCAACGCACAAAAAAAAAAACACACACACACACGTATACATATTTATGTATATGCGCCGACAGGCGCTGAGCTATGGGCCTGATCTAACTGAAATAGTCTATTCCTCATTTGCCCTTTTGTATCTGATCTGCACACATATTATTACTCAGCAAATAAATGTTATTTAGAATGATTGACCATTACCTGTGCTATATTTGTTCAAAAAATAAATCCATTGTTGAAAACATTAAATTACCAATAAAAAAGTATCCATTCTCCAAGTAAACAAAATATAAGCAGTAAAGTACCAACACATTGCACAAGAAGTCAGAGCAAAGTCTGCCACCTAAACTTCCCCTGACACCAATGACAAGGCACAAACAGTGACGGTGCAAAACGTAAGGATGACACAGTGATTACAGGCCTGGGTCATCTGTGTGCGAGTGTCAGGCTGTTACACTGTCACTGACAACACAAACCTAGGGATGCACCGATACCGGCTTTTTGCCCCATTCACACCTGAGCGTTTGAGCGTTTTGTAGCTTGAAGCTCAAAAACACTGGAGGAAAAAAAAAAAAAAAAAAAATCAATGATTCTCTATGGAGACGGTTCACATCTCCACTCCACACATTTGGGCAGTTGTATTCCCATAGAAAAATCAATGGAAACGCACCAGTTGCGCGTTTTGTCGCACAAATTTCTGCTCAAATGAAAAAAGGTAAAATAAAGTAGTAATAATATATCAATATATAAATGTAAAATAAATATACAAATAACCGAAAAACATCATAAGTAAAATAAATTAATATGTAATACATTAATAATAATTAACCTCTAACCTTAAAAATAATACATTATTATTAATAATAATAATAAATAATAATAACAATAATAATAATAATAATAATAATAATAAAAGAACACCCAAACTCAAACCAAAAAAAAAAAAAAAAACTTTTTTTTTGTTTTGTGTTAGGGTGTTTAGTTATTTATTTTATTTTTTAAGGGGTAAGGGTTAAAGTTAAGGGTTATTTATTTATGGTTACTTAGTATTCATTTATTGAATTTATTTTCTATTTATGATTTTTGTGTATTTTACATTTATTCATTTATTATCTGAATAATAATAATCATAATAAATAACCATAACTGAACTTGAACCCCTTACCCCAACGAAAAAAACATTATAATACATGAATAATAATAAAAACAAGAAATAAAAGCTAATGGAAAAGCTAAAAAAAAATACCTAGCAACAAATGATGCAACAGATAATAGTTTTCACTATTGGTTGACAACAAAATGCCAAAGCTCAAAAACGCTGCATACAAACCCACAAATGAGCCAAAGTCACATGAAAATACGTCAGGAAAAAAGCTCAAAAACGCTACATTCAGATGTGAATGCAGCCCAAGGTTCGGTTCACACATGCGACTTGCACTCCGACTTGTGCCACCCCAAGTCGCTTGACATCTGAAATCCCATTGAAGTGAATGGGAGCCATCTTAAAGTGTCTGTCTACCCGTGACAACCACTTTAACCTACAAGTAAGCCTATAATAAGGTTTACCTGTAGGTGCCCCTGCATATCTCCTAAACCTGCATGGTGAGGTGTACTAGCATTGCGCGGGAGTGATGTCACGCGACTCTGGCCAGTCACAGAGCCGGAGTCACGGCCCAGGAAGGAAGGGGGGGGAAGAAGATGGACGCGGCCAGCACAGGGGACAATCGCTGGACGTTGCAGGCTTTGTTTGCAGGTAAGTGACACATAATGGTAAGCGATGCATAGTAGCCCATTATGCTTTTACTTTGCAGGGGAAAATAGATGAAGTAAACCCTATCAGGGTTTACTTCCTCTTTAATGTACACTACTGAAGCGGCTCCGACTTCAAAAAAGGTTCCTGTACTACTTCAAGGCGACTTCTGTCCGACTTGTGCCCATAGAATTCAATGGAAGTCACCTAAGAGCGAGTACCGATACTTGTGCTCAAGTACTCGCTGACACCAATTACCAAAACCTTTGCGGTGCATTGGAGCCTATACAAAATAAATGGGCTCAAATCGCACTGCAAAGAATCAAATGTAATTTGAACAGGAATGTGGTGCGATTCCTATCCAAATCACATGCAGTTTCCCACACCGCTCCTGTGTGAACCCAGGCTGTAGTCGCTATGACAAGCCTCTCCCATTTAGATTGTAAGCTCCCATCAGCAGGGTCCTTCTACCATCCTAGTGAACCTTCTCCAGGCTCCTTCGTCCCAATCCAGTGGCTCGCAGACAAAGCCTGTCCTGGCTTGGTGCAGGAAGATGCCCCAAATGCTGGAATGGCACCAATCCCATTTTCTCACCAGCAAGTAACAGTGCCGATACATTGGCGGTGCAATTTGAGCCCATACAAAAAAAAAAAAATGGCTCAAATCGCATTGCAAAGAATCGCATGTGATTTGAAGAGGAATGTGGTACGATTTCTATTGGAATCGCATGCGATTTCTGCAACATTCCTTTGTGAACCCAGGCCGAATCGCTATGATATGACAAAACAAATAAAAGAACCTAGAATAAATGGGTTTCATCATGTTCATTTGTTCTTTTATTCCCTACTTCATTTGGAGTCATTATCGGGTAGCCATCGTATGCCTCTGGTGCCGGTCTTCCTTGGGTTATCGCATGCACCCATGACCATTATCATTTTTGTTCCACATGGAACAAAGCCTTGCACACACGATCAGGATTTTCAGACGAACATTCGTGTTTTTGTTGCATGCTAGTCTCATGACAAAAGTGAAGAGGTTACTCCCCATACCAAAATTCTCGTACGGCAGAATTCAACTTCAGAAGTGACGTAATGCGTTTGTAAAGCTTTGTATGTATTCCTTCGTTTCTGAGCATGCGTAGTCTTTATCGTGCCATTAAAAAATTGTATAGTCTGCGCATCCAGCTTTTGTCGTATGAAAAATCGGAATCGGCTGTCAAAAGCACCATACGGACGATCCGAAAATCGGCAGACCGGACTTGTATGAAATTTTACTTCTGATTTTCGTATGGTGGGTACGAGCCTTAAGGGGCGTGTGCTAATGGTTGGTGTTTGGTGGTGGAACTCATCAATTTTGGTTGCACTTTTGCATCTTTTGGACTTTCTAAGTCCCGGCTCACATGGGGGTGACTTAGCCACCTGACAAGTTGCGCTCCCTGCAGTGCAATGGAACCGTTCTAATAGGAGGGACTCAAGACACTCGACTTAGAAAAAGGTCCCTGTACTACTTTGGGAGCGACTTGCATTGACTTCTATTACAGAAGTCGTTTGCAAGTCGCGCTGTGCAGGGCAGCTTCGAGTCGTCCCCGAAGTCGGATCGCCCCTGTGAACCGACACCAAGTTGTTTGCACATATTGGAAGGACTTTTTCATACAAGTCTCACACCTTCACAATTTCGTTTTTTTTTATTATAAAACTTTATGGATTTGCAGAATTTATGCGCAATTATATGAATTTGCTGAAATCCTAGAAATTATATTTTTATTGCATGCTTTTGCACATTGCACTTTGTATTGATTTGTTTAATTCATGTGTGTTTATATGAATTTGCATAACCTTTGGGGAGATTATGGTTATGTCCTTTGCACATTTAGCAGTTTATATTTCCTAAAATAATTGCATTTCTGTGTACTGTGGGAGACCAGATATAGTGAATGCAGGCTCCTGGGTTTAGACCCCTTTCACACTTGTGCGAGTTGTCCTGCGATTTGGGACTGCAAAGTCCCATGACAAGTTGTTCCCTATTATTTCCAATGAGTACCGTTCATATCTGTGCAACTTTCAAGTCGTGCCGACTTCAAAGTGGTCCCTGCATTACTTTGGTCCAACTTGAGGTCCATAGACTTCAATGTTAAACCCTCACGCAAATCACACCTGAATGATACAGATGCAATTTCTGTACTACTTCTGTACGGCTTTGTAATATGTTTTCATTGTGCCAAAGTTGCACCAAAGTCGGACCAAAGTCGTAGTGATCCCAAATCGCGGCAAAATCGCCGTAAAAAAATTGCGGCAAAACCGGAACGCACAAGTGTGAAAGGGGCCTTGGTAATACTTTAAGGCTGCATTCACACCTGGGCATTTTGTAGCTTGAAGCCTGAAGGCTGCAAAATGCCGGAGGGAAAAAAGAAAAAAATCAAATGATTCTCTATGGAGATGGTTCACATCTCCACTCCAAAACGCCTGAAGCCAAAAGCCTGAAAAAGCCTGAAGCTCAAACAAGTTCTGGAAGTATTTTTGTAGCTTGATTTGGGTGTTTTTCTACTTTTTACATTGGTGACCTTTTGACCTGTACAAAATCGCGGTAAAAAACGCAGCAAAAACGCGTGTATTTCTGCCTGAAAACGCTACGCCCAGGTGTGAATGCAGCCTAAATGTTCCTAAAGGGATACAGACCCTGCAACTTTTCTTATTAGAACATAGTGAAAACAACTGTTTCTTTAGAGCAGAAACAGGTAGGAATCTGCTACAAAGCATAATAACGTTCCTGCAATGTACCTCATTCACCCAGAAAGGATTGTTTCTTTCTAAACAAAAGTGGAGTTACTATGAACATCCCTCTTCCCACACGAGATCTACTACAATACAAATCTTATAAATAGTAAATTATAATAAACAAAACTGCTATTTTATCTCAGAACAAGATCCATGCAGCGGAGAAGGTCACACAGTACAAGCAGCCACAATGACAATCAGCAGCTATATTTACCGGCTGCACGACGTATGAAAGGTCACACGGCCATAGTGAAAGTTGGAATGTAGTAGGCTGATATTAGAAAGAAAAGAATTTATGTAGATGAAGAAAACATCTATTAATGACCTGGAGCAGAAGCAAACCACAAATCATGGCACTCTTCTGGAGGTCAAATATGAACATTTATTTTACTTGCACTGTAACAGTTATTCCAAGAATGGATGCAATGCAAACACGCTGTCATAGCCGCAACTAAACAGGCAAAGCGTGCCAGGGGGTGAACAAGCTTTGGTAGGGGATGCCAACACTACAGTATTAGACCTAGGAGCAAGCAAAGTACTAAGAGGAGGGTTACAGAGCTATGCCAGTTTAATATATGAGGGACCTATGGATCCATACTTATTTTTCCATGTACAGTGGGGGCATAGAAAACGATCACCCCCCCCCCCCCCCGCAGCTTTAGTAAAGCAACCCCAAAAGGTTTCTTTTATTTCAGGGCCAAGATCCACGTAGCAGCTAAGATCTGCGTACAGCCGCAGCATCTGTCATTGACTTGTACAGGATGCTGACCCCTGATGTACGCAAATACCGTTTGACTCCTGGGAGCAGAACGATGCTCCTCTACCATATACAGCCATAGCGCCCATGAGCTTACATGTCATCCAATGCGGTCAGAAAAAAAAAAAAAAGTGAGGTTTTATGAAACCGAACAACTTTTAGGCCTTGTTCCCATGGGGCGTATGAATGCGCACCCCATGCAAGGGCCATCTTTGCATCCTGTGCAGGAGGTTCCATTCATGTCAATGGGGACACAGCCGCTGCTCCAAATGTGACATCCCTGAACTGGCACGGTGTGCATTGCACGGATATCAAATCGAGAGCAGCGGATGTGTCCCTGCATCTGCTACATCCCAATAGACATAAAATTTGACTGCCCAGAACATTTGTGCATCCTGTGCGGGGGAAACACGCCCCTCCCACTGAGTATACATTGGTACGCCCCATGTGAATAAGGCCATACTCATCCCTGCACACCTATCACCTTTTTGTATCACTTGCCTCTCCCATTTAGATTGTAAGCTCCCATCAGAAGGGAACTCCCAACCCTCATGGTGAACCTTCGTCTCAACCCGGTGGCTCCTGACTTAGTGCACTAAATTCAGAACATTTCCCAAACACTAGAGCCGCATCAATACCATTTTTTTTTTACCAGCGAGTAAGAGCACCAATACTTTCGGTCAAGTACTCGCCTCTACCAATTACCGATACCTTTGCGGTGCCATTTGAGCCCATGCAAAATAAATGGGCTCAAATCGCACTGCAAAGAAATCGCATGTGATTTGAAAAGGAATGAGGTGCAATTAGTGTCCAAATCGCACGCGGTTTCCGGCACCGCTCCTGTGTGAACACAGGCTGAAGTCGCTATGACAAGCCTCTCCCATTCAGATTGTAAGCTCCCATCAGCAGGGTCCTCCTACCATCCTAGTGAACCTTCGCCAGACTCCTTCGTCCCAACCTGGTGGCTCGCACTCTGGGTGATGGCTGTGGACAGCCTGTCCTGGCTTGGTGCGCTAAATCTAGCAAAGAACATTTCCCAAACACTAGGGTTGCACAGATGCCGTTTTTTTTACTGGTAAGTACGGGTACTGATACTTTTGGTCAAGTACTCGCCGATACCTTTGAGCCCATATAAAATAAATGGGCTCAAAACTCACTGCAAAGAATCACATATGATTTGAATAGGAATGTGGTGCAATTCCTGTCCGAATCGCATGTGGTTTCCCGCACCGCTCGTGTGTGAGCCCAGACTGAAGTCACTATAAGGCTGCATTCACACCTGAGCGTAGCGTCTTTGATAAATACTAAGTAAAGTAACAATAAATAATTGACCCTTAACTTTAACACTTAGCCCCTTAATAAATAAAATAACTAAATGTCTTAACACAAAAAAATAAATAAATAAATTATTATTATTAGTAGTGCCAATCCACACAGGGGGGACTTGTCAGAGGACTTAGTCATCTGACAAGTCGTGCTCCATGCACTGCAATGGAACCGTTGTAATAGGAGCGGCTCAAGTCGCTCCAACTTAGAAAAAGGTTCCTGTACAACTTTGGGGGCAACTTCAGGCGACTTGCATTGACTTCTATTACAGGAGTTGTTTGGAAGCCGCACTGAAGTCGGGCTGTGCAGTGCGGCTTTGGGTCGCCCCTTAAGTCGGATCGCCCCTGTGTGAACCGGCACTTAATGTATTTTTTTTTGTTCGAGTTTGGGTGATTTTTTATTATTATTATTATTATTATTATTAATAAAAATAATGTATTTAGTATTTTTTAAGGTTATAGATTATTTATTAATGTATTATAGTATTCATTTATTTTACTTATTGTGTTTTTTAGTTATTTGTGTATTTATTTTACATGTATTCATATATTACCATTTTATTTTTTCCTTTTTTTCCATTTGAGCAGAAAATCGGGAATGGTGCATTTCCATTCATTTCTATGGGAATGCAAACGCACCAAAAACGTCCAAATCTGCCCGATTCCAGTGACAAAAAAAGCTCCAGAACTTGTTTCAGCTTCAGGCGACTTGGAGTGGAGAGGCGACCCATCTCCCTAGAGAATTGATTTTTTTTCTCCTCCAGCGTTTTTGAGCTTGAAGCAGATAATCGCTCAGGTGTGAATGGGGCCTTACAAGCCTGGGTTCACAGAGGAGCGATGTGGGAAACCGCATTCGATTCGGACAGGAGTCACATGTGATTCCTTGCAGTGCAATTTGAGCCCATTTATTTTGTATGAGCTCGAATTGCTCCGCAAAAAGGTATCAGTTTCAGGTATCGGAGTAGTTGCATGAGTATTCATGCAAATGCTTAGTATCGTCACTGATACTGGTATTGGTGCCACCCTACCGAACGCCGCTCACCAATGTGCCTGGCAGTTGCTTGAGCGGAAGCACCTCCATGACCAGTTGATCCAGGGTGAAGCGGATTGCCTCTGGGGGGGGGGATCAGGAAGGAATTTTTTCCCCCGCTATAGCAAATTGGATCAGGTTTTGCTGGAGTTTTTTGCCTTCTCCTGGATCAACTGTGGGTGAAGGATTGTATGGTTATATATTATTTTTCTATTTTTTTTTTTTTGGATGAACTATCAGGAGTCTCCAAACTATGGCCCTCCAGTTGTTCAGGAACTACAATTCCCATCATGCCTAGTCATGTCTGAATGTCAGAGTATTACAATGCCCCATGGGATGTGTAGTTCTGCAACAGCTGGAGGGCCGTAGTTTGGAGATCTCGGATGATGGACTTGTGTCTTTTTTCAACCTGACTAACTATGTAACTGTGACCAAGCCCAGTGGGCGGGGCCTGGACAGAGCGGTCACTCAAGTCCCTACCGGGAATGTTGGCGTGACGTTCGGGACATCTAACCATCGCGTCTTGATTTGGACTGTAACTGCACTGTCTCCTTCCGTAATTGTGACGCAATGTGCAAATTGTTGGAGCTAAATAAATCCAGGAGAACAATAAGTGTGTTTAACCACTTGCTGACCGCAGTCTGACGGCGACAAAGTGGCTCGATATCGCAAACCGCCGTCATATGACGGCAGCTGTGATATCACTTGCTGTGAGCGTGCGTGCGCCGGAGGCACACTCACTGTGTTTGAGGGGAGGGGGGGGCAGGGAGCGGGTAGGGTGGACTTGATCGCCGCCGGCTACCCGCAATGGCCCCTCGCAGTGAAAGAACTGAGGTCCGTGTAAGTAAACACGGATCTCCATTCTGTTAGAGGGGGAAGGGCTGTGATCACAGGCTTCCTGTATATGGAAGCCGTGATCACTCCCTTCCCCCAGACAAGCCAGCCCCCATACAGTTAGAACACGCCCAGGGAATACAGTTAACCCTTAGAGCGCCCCCTCCAGGTTAACCCCTTCACTACCAATGGCATTTACACAGTAATCAGTGCATTTTTATAGCACTGATCGCTGCATAAATGCCAACGGTCCCAAACAGTGTCAAAATGGTCCGACATGTCCACTGCAATATAGCAGTACCGCTAAAAATCGCAGTTCGCCGCAATTACTAGTAAAAATTTAAAAAAATAATAATAAAAACCCCAGAAATGAATTCTCATGGTTTGTAAACGTGGCAACTTTTGCGCAAACCAAACACCAATTGCGATTTCTTTTTTTTACCAAAAATATGAGGAAGAATAAAAATCGGCCAAAACCAATGGAAAAAAAATGTTTTTTTTATATATGTATTTTAGCAAAAAGTAAGAAATTTGGGGGTTTTTTTGCAAAATTGTCGCTCTTCTGTTTATAGCGGTGTTCATAAATGACGCAGAGGTGATCAAATACCACCAAAAGAAAGCTCTATTTGTGGGGAAAAAAGGACGCAAATTTAGTTTGGATACAACGTTGCACGACCGCGCAATTGTCAGTCAAAGCGACGCAGTGCCGAATCTCAAAAAGTGCTCTGGACCTAAAGTGGGAAATCTTTCCGGGGCTGAAGTGGTTAAGCTGGAAATGATCCATTACAGCCAACCATGTTCATGTATTAGAATTGTGAGATAAACTCATTTTGTTCCATTTATTCTAAAGATAGATTTAGAAGGATTGTAATGTCATACACCTCGGCCAGAAGAGTCACAAACACCACGATTACATTAGTTCTCCGTATGAAGCCTGCTCAGTGTTTGAATGCTTCACTGCCTGCTTCCCTTAACGTGTTACTAAACCCCGGACCCTGCATTCACTATATCTGATCTCCCACAGTAGATAGAACATGGAAATGCAATTATTTTAGTAAATATAAACTGCTAAATACCTTTTCTCATCAGTAGTATATAGTAGTCATATGACTTCTATGAGTGCCTGGTTAAAGCTTGTAGGAGGAGTTTTCATTCTCTTCTGACTCTCCTATGAGGCTGCAGGACCCCTCACCCTCTGCATGGGCAGTGCTGATTGGCCCTGTGCTGATCACATGCACTCTCCCAAGGAAAAAAGAAAAACCCTAGCAATACACCAAACTGAGCATGTGCAACTCCAAGGCTGTTATGTCAGCAGATGGATTGGGGACTGTGGAAGAAGGGGAGGATCAGAGAAGACAGGATCAAACAGTCTTTTTACACAATGCAGAGGATTAACCCCTTAGGTTCCACAGTGAGTATAACAAGCATGCTTTACTGCATATACAGACTGATTTTACTGTTGTGGGTTTAATAACCCTTTAAGATGCTGGCACATGGACCCGAAGCCATCTGAAGAATCGGTTCGGTTGAGGACAATGCTAGATCCCTGGAGAGGTAATATTATTAAAAGTCAGCAGCTACAATAATAGTAGCTGCTGACAATTTTTCTGGGGGACACTGGAACTCCTCTTTAACCAAAGAAAAGACGGCTACAGCACAGTCATCCAGTTCTGGGAGCACGTCTATAGACGCAGCTGATCACTGATTGGGGTAAAGGGACAATCGCATCACCCTTTACCATGTGATCAGCTGTGTCCAATCACAGCTGATCCAATGTAAGCAAAATGCCGGTTATTGGCATTTCCTTTCCTCAGCACGGTCGCTCTGTGAGGAAAAGAAAGCAGATTATTGCCTCTCCTGTGAAAGTACACATTTACAGTGATAATTAGGGCACTGATCACTAGTGCCACCTCATTAGTACAGCACCATTAGTACAGTACCATCAGTGCTGCCCCATCAGTGCAGTCCCATCAGTGCAGTCCCATCAGTGCAGTCCCATCAGTGCAGTCCCATCAGTGCAGTCCCATCAGTGCAGGCCCACCAGTGCAGGCCCACCAGTGCAGGCCCACCAGTGCAGTCCCACCAGTGCAGTCCCACCAGTGCAGTCCCACCAGTGCAGTCCCACCAGTGCAGTCCCACCAGTGCAGTCCCATCAGTGCAGTCCCATCAGTGCAGTCCCATCAGTGCAGTCCCATCAGTGCAGTCCCATCAGTGCAGCCCCACCAGTGCAGCCCCACCAGTGCCGCCCCACCAGTGCCGCCCCACCAGTGCCGCCCCACCAGTGCCGCCCCACCAGTGCCGCCTCATCAGTGTCGCCTCATCAGTGTCCGCCAGTGCCGCCTCATCAGTGTCCGCCAGTGCCGCCTCATCAGTGTCCGCCAGTGCCGCCTCATCAGTGTCCGCCAGTGCCGCCTCATCAGTGTAGTCCCTTCAGTGTCCACCAGTGCCATCTCATCAGTGCAGCCCCATCAGTGCTGCCTCATCAGTATCCACCAGTGCAGCCCCATCAGTGCAGCCCCATCAGTGCAGCCCCATCAGTGCAGCCCCATCAGTGCAGCCCCATCAGTGCAGCCCCATCAGTGCAGCCCCATCAGTGACACCTCATCAGTGACACCTCATCAGTGTCCACCAGTGCTGCCCCCAGTGTCCATATCAGTGCCACACTCAGTAAAAAAGAATGGTATCAGTGCAATCCTAGCTTTTATTATATCTGTAAAAGTGCAGAAAAAAAAATAACTGTACATTCATTCAGAAATCCTTCCTGTACTTCGTTAACATTGTTCCCGACTCTCTGTTGGCTACAAAACACCTCCACCTTTCACCCCCCTTCCTGCCCAGGCCAATTTTAGCTTTCAGCGCAGTCGCATTTTGAATGGCAACTGCACGGTCATGCAACACTGTACCCAAATGACATTTAGATAGAGCTTTCTTTTGGTGGTGGTTTAATCACTACTGGGTTTTTAAATTTTTTGCTAAACAAAAAAAGAAGACAAAATTTTGAAAAAAAAAAAAAAAAAAAAGTTTTCTTAGTTTCTGTTATAAAATGTTGCAAATAAGTTCTTTTTCTTCCTCACTGATGGGCACTGATAGGGCTGCACAGACAACCAGTGCCAGGATTATCAGTGTAAATAATGTGCTGACAGCGTTGTCGGTTATCAGCTATTCTTTCCTCACATTGACACAGCAAGTGAGGAAAATGCAGATAACCAGCAAGTCTGTTTATATGTGACCAGATGTGATTGAACACAGCTGATCACATGGTAAAGGGCTGCTGTGATTGGCCCTCTACCCTGATCTGTAATCAGCTGTGTCCAAAGGACACAGTGGTCACAGAGCCAATCCAATGCGCGCCCCAGGGGGCACACACTGGGGGGGCAGGGTTCTGGGAGGATATACTCCCGAAAAACTGGACAACTGCGCTTAGCAGTCTTTTGGCTATAGCATGGTATTGAAGTGATTAAAGTAGAACTATAGGCAAAAAAATGTTCTTCATTTTGGATAGAGTAAGGATGTTTTATAAACCCTATAAAGGTTTATTTATGCAATCTGTCCCATTGGGGAGATTTTCCTTCACTTCCTGTCCCATAGCCAAAACAGGAAGTGAGAGGAAATCTCTGCAAATTAAGGGAATTTCTTGGGGACCCACAAGTCACCAGAATTAGTGTCCCCATCGGAAGATTTCCCCTCTATTACTTTTCTGAGGACAACCCAAAATTTGGGATTTTCTTTTACTTTCCCTTTCAGTGATAACGGTAAACAGGACGAATAGAGAGGCTAAAGGTTTCTAGTGGGGACACAGACAGCAATAAAAAACTGACAGGTCTCCATCTCCATTCCATCCAAAACTAAAAAAAACAAATAAAAAGAAATAAAAATAAAAATTGCCCTTAGTTATATATTAAGGAAATGTTGAACATGTTTATTCATAGAACGTGTTATGGCAAAAGGTGCAGCTGTGCATAATAACCAATCAGCTTCTAACCTCAGCAAAAATGATCCATAAGAACACTTGTGCAGATGACATTACGGCTTGATGGCTCTAGGCTTAGTGGGGTGAGCACTCCGGGCTTGCAGCTCCAGTGTCACCGGTTCAAGCCCAGGGCACTATCTGCATGGAGTTTGCATGTTCTCCTTGTGCTTGCATAGGTTTCCATTCCCTCCCACGCTCCAAAGATGAGCTGGTCAGCTAATTGGCCTTAGTGTACAAAATAGGGAACTTAGATTGTAAGCTCAGGGACTAATATATACAGTGAGGAAAATAATTATTTGATCCCCTGCAGATTTTGCAAGTTTGCACACTTACAAAGAAATTAAGAGTCTATAATTTCTATCATAGGTGTATTTTAAATGATAGAGACAGAATATCAACCAAAAATCCAGAAAAAACACACGGTGCAAATGTTATAAATTGAATTGCAGTTCAGTGAGTAAAATAAGTATTTGATCCCCAAGCAAAACATGACTTAGTACTTGGTGGAGAAACCCTTGTTGGCAATCACAGAGGTCAGACATTTATTGTAGTTGGTGACCAGGTTTGCAGACATCTCAGGAAAGAGTTTGGTCCACTCTTCTTTACAGATCTTCTCTTAGGGCCAGTTCACACCACATGCAGTCCAGTGCGTTTTTTTCTGCATTAAAACGCATGGAGAGTAGAGAGAGGAGAGGAGAGGCTTTCAATGGCTTAGTTCACACCAGTGTGTTTCAGTTCCAGAAAAAAAAAAGTAGAACATGCTGCATTTTTTATGCACTGAACTGTACTGGAACGCGGTAAAACGCGCATGCAGAAAAGCATCTGGAATGTATCCGGACTGCGTTTTTATGGTGTGAACTGGCCCTAAATCCTTAAAGCGGTAGTAAACCCATCCATTTAACAGATTAAAAATCAGTAACATTTCCGGCACGTGCCGGAAATGTAACATTCCCATTGGTTGTGCTCTAAACCAAACTGTCAAACCATCCAATGGCTGGTATCATAGCTGATCACATGTGCAGCATCATGGCAGTTGTAGATTAAACAGAGGCCAAGATGGCGGCTTCCTTGGCTGAAAATGATAGGAGGGTTTACTACCACTTTAAGGTTTCTTGGCTGTCGTTTGGCAACTCAGAAGCACATTAAGGTCACGGCGTGGCCTAGCAAGACTCAATTGATAACATTTGTATCGTGTATTTTTTCTAGAGTATTGGTTGATATTCTGTCTCTATCATTTATAATACATTTATGATAAAAATGATAGACCATTCATTTCTTTGTAAGTGGGCAAACTTACAAAATCTGCAGGGGATCAAATCACTATTTTCCCCACTGTATGAATATATGAATGTGAAGTGCTGTATAAATGGTCAGCACTATATAATTGCCTGTAATAAAGAATATTAAAGTCAGCATTATTATTCAGCAGATTCCTCTGTATAAGGAGTTGCAAGACAGCACTACTTTGCAGAGATGATGAGGATGATGGTGACAACAACACAGCAATGCACACACATCGGTCACTCTATTGGAAGGAAGAGGCAGTAACCTACAGCAACCAACATTCACCTTGCTCACGTCAAATCATAATTATTAGTAGTAATAATAATAATAAAAATTATGACAATGACGACAACAACTCAGCAATGTGCACACACAGGGGTCACTCCATAGGATGGAAGGGGCAGTAACACAAGGCAGCAAACAGCATAGACCTGGCTGAAATCAAATCATCATTATCAATATAATAATAATAATAATAATAATAATAATAATAATAATAATAATAATAATAAGCAGGGCCAGACAAATCCCAGGAACCAAGTTGCCAAGATGACTAGAAATGGTGTCCTAGCGCCTGGGCTTTTGTCAGCCCATTCACTGTTTCAGGGATGCACAATTTGCATTGCCCAATACCCAGGACATGCAGTTCCGGGCACGTCGTTTTTTCTCTGCAGTTAGCCCTGCTGCGGGCAACCAACAGGGCTCACTTGTCAGGTGGAGGCATTCGGGTGGCTCCGCTGCCTCCCAATTGCTTTCACTCATGTGGGTAAAGTGCCCCCCCCCCCCCGTTATGTATCTCGGGCTCCGCTTGCCCATCTGTAGGCCTGGGACGGGCATAGCGGGTGCTGCGGGGTAGAAGGCAGGAAGGAGAGCGAAAACACATGCTTTTCAGCCACGGAAACTGCCATCTTAGCCTTGGTTTGATCTGCAACTGCCATGCTGCTACCCATGTGATCAGTTATGACTCCAGCCATTGATGGTTTGACAGTTTGGCTGAGAGTGCAAGCAAATGTGACAGTTGGCATTCCAGGGACGGAACTGTTTTTTGAAACTGTTAAATGAATGGGTTTAGTTCCACTTTAAATTTCTTTCTCTTGAGGTTTCACCCATCACACTGAGGGTATTAGTCATTTGCCTCATTGACCCCTCCCAACTTATCTTCATTATTTGCTGGTTCATCCTACCCTGAAAACTAACCAGAGCCACTTTGCTATTTTCATTTAGCTGGGTAGTTTGCTCTGTGGCAACCCTCCAGTCTATTTCTGAGTTCCCTTAAACTTTATTTCTTTTCATACAGTGAAGTGTAACTGTTTGATCTGTTAAACAATGGTGGTGTGCCCTCTTCTGTACACACCTATATTTTCTAATATGTATTTTGTAATTGTATTTTTGTTGCACTGCTTAAAAACAAATAAAGTCTATTTTAAAAAATAATAACAATTATAATAGTAGTGGTGACAACATATCAGCAATGCACACACATAAGGGCAGTAATCCATGACTTGACATCTCAAAGTGAAAGCAGGTTGCCATGGGTTACTTCCTCTTCCTTCCTGTGAAGTGACCCCTGCGTGTGCATTACTGTGTTGTCACCACTACCGTCGTCATCATTATCACTACTTCCAATAATAATAAAAATGGTTTCACTTCAGCAAGGTGAATGTGGGTTGCCATGGGTTCAGGTCCCTTCCTTCCTATGGAGTGGGTGACCCCTGTGTGTGTACATTGCTGTGTTGTTGTCACCATCATCATAATGATGATGATGATTTGAGTTCAGTAAGGTGGATGTGGTTTGGTGTCATGCATTACAGCCTCTTTCATTCTTACGGAGTGACCCCTGTGTATGTGCATTGCTGTGCCGTTGTCACCAGCATAACCGTCATCATTCTAAGTATTATTATTACAATAGTAATATTATTATTATAATTATTAATAACAACAACAACTTGATTTTAGCAAGGTGAACCTAGGTTGCCATGGGATGCTGCCTCTTCCAGTGGAGTGACCCCTGTGTGCATGCATTGCTGTGCTGTTGTCATTCTAAGAATAATAATAATAATAATAATAATAATAATAATAATAATAATAATTTAGTATTATTATTATTATTATTAATAAAGGATTTGACTTTAGCAAGGTGAATCTTGGTTGCCATAGGTTAGGTTACTGCCCCGTCCTATGGAGTGACCCCTCTGTGCACATTGCTGTGCTGTTGTCACCAACATAATCATCATTATTCTAAGTATTATTATTAAAAGAATAGAAGTAATAATAATAATAATATAATTTGACTTTAGATAGGTGAATCTTGGTTGCCATGGGTTACTGCATCCTCCTATGGAGTGACCCCTGTGTGTGTATTGATGTGCTGTTGTCACCACCATAACCCTTATTCTCACCACCACCACCATTCCAATAATAATAATAATAATAAATAATTTTACTTTAGCATGGTGAATCTTGGTTGCCGTGGTTTAGGTTACCGCCCCGTCCTATGGGGTGACCCCTGTGTGTGCATTGCTGGGTTGTCACCACTAGAATTATTACCGTTGTTGATATTATTACTACTAAGAACAATGATGATTTCACTTCTCAAGGTGGATGCTGTTTGCTGCCACAAGTTACTACCCCTGCCACTGTTGTCGTGTAGTTATGTGTGTGTCCCCAGTGAGGTATCCTCCTACGTCATTGGGTACCGTTGGTTCTAAGTG
>BLSH010298548.1:0-25802 GCA_018402905.1 Glandirana rugosa | reverse complement strand
ATGTAGAAGGGTCAACTGTTGTTGTGAATTCTTTACTGTGAAACGATGTTAAATTTCATCACTCACCAATGAGTAAAGATTTGACGACCGTTGTTTTCACTCATGTGGGGATTCACTTTTACAGGTTTAAACCGGGCCTGTTAAACTGCTGTATGGTCTTGGCCACCATGGTGCAGCTCAATTTCAGGGTCTTGGCATTCTTCTTATGTAGAGCAACAATTCTTTTTTTCAGATCCTCAGAGAGTTCTTTGCCATGAGGTGCCATGTTGAACTTCCAGTGACCAGTAGGAGAGACTGAGAGCGATAAAACCAAATTTAACACACCTGCTCCCCATTCACACCTGAGACCTTGTGACACTAATGAGTCACGTGACACTGGTAAGGGAAAATGGCTAATTGGGCCAAATTTGGACATTTTCACTTAGGGGTGTACTCACTTTTGTTGCCAGCAGTTTAGAAATGAGTAACCACTCACTACTTTAAATTGTAGCAAAGTGTCATTTCTTAAGTGTTGTTGTCAACTGGGAAGATGTAATAAAATATTTACAAAAATGTGAGGGATTGTAAAGTTGGGGAGATGTAGCTTCATGGAATTGAGTGTAAAAGCCGGTAAACTTAAGCAGTCAGTGTGTTTATTTCCCAATAAGCAAAACAAAATTAGGCTTTCAGCAGCAAAACAGAAACATAACAACAGAAAGTCCGCTTGTCTTCAGCACAGAATAAAAGTAAAAATAACATACAGTTCGTTGAAGGCTCTTCAACCCAGGACTTTGCACAATCCTTGTTAGGTGTTTTTGCAGCTCCCAGCACACGTGCAGCTCTCCAAACACATGCAGCTCTCCAAACACATGCAGCTCTCCAAAACACTGGTGTCTCCTCCCAGCTCCTCCTCACACACCAGCTAACACCACTTCCTCTCCTTAAGAGCTCCTTAAGAACCTTCTATAGTATCCAACTATTCCCAGGAAGGCTCTGACCAGCTTTTTGGTTAGGGGACGGGGCCAATTCTGTATGGCTTCTACTTTATTCAGCTGAGGTTTCAGTAGCCCTCTACCCACAATGTATCCTAGGTACTTGGCTTCCTCCATGCCTACTGCACACTTCTCGGGATTTATTGTGAACCCTGCTTTCCTCAAAGAGTCAATGACTGCCTGAACCTGGGGAAGATGGGACTCCCAATCGGTACTGAAGATGACAATATCATCCAGGTAGACAGAGGTGTACTTTCGATGGGGCCGCAATGTTTTATCCATTGACCTTTGAAATGTGGCTGGGGCAGAGTGTAAGCCAAACGGCATCCTCTTATATTGGAATTGGCCTTCTGGAGTAAAAAAACTGTTTTCTCCCTGGCTTCCTTGGTGAGGGGAATCTGCCAGTACCCTTTCGTCAGATCCAATGTGGTGATGTACTGGGCGGGACCCAACCTCTCAATTAATTCGTCTACCCGGGGCATCGGATATGCATCAAATTTTGAAACCTCGTTAAGCTTCCTGAAGTCATTGCAAAATCGCAGGGTGCCATTGGGTTTTGGCACCAAAACGATTGGACTTGACTACTCGCTCTGCGATTCTTCAATGACATCCAGTTCAAGCATTCTTTTCACCTCCTCGGAGACTGCCTTTCTATGTGCCTCTGGGATGCGATATGGCTTTAACCGGATCTTGACATGGGGCTCTGTTATAATGTCATGCTTGATGACATTGGTGAGACCCGGTAACCCTGAAAACATTTCCTTGTTTCTTTGCAGAAACTCTTTTGTCTGTTGGGTTTTTGGTTTGGACAGGGTAGTAGCAACATGCACCAGGTCAACTCCGGCAGGGTCCCCTGCATGGACACCTACCACAGCAGACACTTGTTCGCAGTCTCTCCAGGGTTTTAACAAGTTGACATGGTAGATTTGACAAGGTTTTCTCTTCCCAGGTTGATGTACCCGGTAGTTTACCTCACCCACCTTTTCCACTACCTCAAATGGACCCTGCCATTTGGCCAAAAATTTGCTCTCTACTGTGGGGATCAGAACAGCCACCGGTCCCCGACCTGAAACTGTCTAGCGTTAGCG
Organism: Glandirana rugosa; assembly: GCA_018402905.1. Lineage (NCBI taxonomy): Eukaryota > Metazoa > Chordata > Amphibia > Anura > Ranidae > Glandirana > Glandirana rugosa. The sequence goes on along the minus strand of BLSH010298548.1, from coordinate 23,743 downwards.
TACCGGTTGTATACCCTTCTTTGGGCCTCCTGGGCCTTCTGCAGATGTTCCCTTACTAGTGGCATAACCTTAGCCACCCTCTCTTGCATTTGGGAGATATGTTCAACTACAGTTTTGTGGGGTGAGGATTCACTTTCCCAGGTTTCTTTCACTAGATCAAGCAACCCCCATGGCCTCCGTCCATACACTAGCTCAAAGGGCGAGAAGCCCGTGGATGCTTGCGGCACTTCCCGGATGGCAAACAACAGGGCAGGGAGCAACGTATCCCAGTCTTTCCCGTCTTTCTGGACTACTCTTTTTAACATGGACTTAAGGGTTTTATTGAACCTCTCCACTAGTCCATCAGTCTGCAGTTGATAGACGGACGTCCGCAACGGCTTAATTTGAAACAACTTGCACATGTCCGCCATCACCTTCGACATAAATGGAATGCCCTGGTCCGTCAGAATCTCCTTGGGGAACCCGGTTCGGGAGAACATCGGAAACAATTCCTGGGCAATGGCTTTTGAGGAGGTTTTCCTCAAAGGGATCGCTTCAGGATACCTTGTTGCATAATCTAGTACCACTAATATGTATTGGTTTCTGTAGTGTGTCACCGGGGCGGTTAACTGGCAAGTGGGGCAGGACCCACAGTATCTTTTTACCTCAGCCTTTACCCCTGGCCAGTAAAACCGGTCGGTTATCCTGGCTTCCATTTTTTCAGCCCCCAGGTGTCCCCCCAGTGCATCGTTGTGGGCTAAATCCAGGAGCATCGGCCGATACGACTGGGGGACCAGCAACTGCTCTACAGTCTCCCCTCGGCTCTCAATTACTCTGTAAAGCAAGTCCCCGTTCAATGCGGAGTGCGGAAACCTTTGGTCCCCATCAGGTACCTGTGGGTCTCCATTAATAACTGACACCTGCTCTCGAGCATTGACCAAAGTGGGATCCTGCAACTGAGCGGTACCAAACACACCCCTGGACACCCCTAAGTCTGAGTGCACTAACCCAGAGGAGGTTTCCCCCTCATCCTCCTCACTCAGAGCCTGCAATGGTTCCTCTTCATCCTCCCCCACCATGACCTGTACCGAAGGGATTCCCCCCCCCTCAGAGGTCAACTCGGTCTTGGGACCTGAAAGAATAGCATTGTCAATCACATTCCTATTTTCTGCAATGTCATTATCCACGACCGGAATCTCAACATTAGGGTTATATGTTGTGGGCGGTTCTGGACCAGACCCCTTAAAGTTTGGCCCCAGAAGGCTCCGTGTACCCAGTTATCTTGGCTGTCCGGGGAGCCCCGTCTGTACCTGGTTTCATAGTTCGACAAACAATGGACAGTCACGCCCTCCTATGATGTCATGTACCAGACTTTTTACCACCTCAACCTCTTGTGTCACTGAGGTACAGCCATAGGAAACAGTCACAGGAACCAGGGGGTATTCTCTGGTGTCCCCATGGATACATACTATCCGTAGAGTCTTACCTACCGGGCCGAGTTTCCCGATTACCCTGGCATGTACCAGTCTCACCATGCTGCCAGAGTCCAGCAGAGCATTGACAGCCAGGTCAAGGTGGGCGGCACATGCTCTTTGGGCATAGAAAGAGCCTCTCCTGCTAGCTCCGCACTCCATGGGTTCTTCCTAAAGTGGGCACTGCGCCCGGGTATGTCCCCAGGACTGGCATCGCCAACACTGTATGTCACCTCCTCTTGTGGGAGGGTCCGACCTCCGAGGGCTCGGCACAGTTGAGGCCCTGATGCGGGTTCCAGGGTCTGGCAGGGTTTCCCTCCTAGATGCTGACACTGGCCTGGTAGCCCTTGGTATAGATTCCCGATGGTTGGCAGGCCGAGCAGGTCCTCCACCACGGTGTATCTTTCGACCAACTCTACCAGCTGGTCCGCTGTTGCAGGGTCTCCATGGCTTACCCAGCGCTGCAGGTTTTTGGGCAGGGACCGCAAGTACCAATCCATTACCACCCATTCTACCATTTGTGGGCCCGTCAACTTTTCTGGTTGCAGCCATTTTTTGACCAGCTGGACTAGTTTGTGCATTTGGGACCGGGGTGGTCGATCAGGATTGTATCTCCAGCGGTGCACCCTCTGGGCCCGGACGGCTGTGGTTACTCCCAGGCGGGCTAGAATCTCTGCCTTCAGTCACTTATAGTCACTGATGTTCTCGGCTGGTAGGACAAAGTAAGCCTTTTGCAGGTCCCGGTAAGAAAAGGGGAGATAATGCCAGCCCATTGGTCAGGGGCCACCCCTCTCTCTCTGCAACCCTCTCAAAGGTGGTGAGAAAGGCCTCCACATCATCACTGGGTGTCAGCTTTTGCAAAAAATGGCTGGCCCTCACTGATACTTGGTTGCTAGGGGCAACGGCTGCTTGTTCCCACCCCTGAGTGAGACGTTGCACTGCTGCTTGCAAGGCAACCACTTGTGCCTGTGTGGCTTCCTGCTGGGCTGAGAACTGGGCAGCCAGCAAACAGGTATTTTCCTGCTGCGCCACCACGGCCTGTGCCAAGGCCTGCTGCTGCTGGGCCATCGCCTCCTCATGGCGACGGTTTACCTCCATAGAGGCTTGCTGCTGGGTCACAGTGGCTTGTGCAAGCGCCTTAATGACCTCCTCCATGTCTTTCCCTGCTGTTTGTAATGTCTGAGCTGATTTCACCCAAGACATGCCAAAAGCACACTGTCTCTTTAAATGTCAGTTTTTAGTTTTAAACGGCTTTTGCAGCTGCAAATGCAACTCGACCAGTTGTAATGCCTGATGAAAGAGTGCGCCTGGTGACTACATCACAGGCTGAAAGACTCAGAAACGCATCGCATCTTGTGACGTGGGACGCCTACACGCTGCTTCCCTGATGCCCCGGATGTTCCCCTAACAACGAGCGGACGTTCTCTTCGCCGGCCGACATCCAGCTCCACCGGAAAGCTCCGAGTATCCAGCTGCAAGGATCACCACGATCACCACCCGAAGATCACTTCAGGGCCTCCGAAATTCCGGGTCCCTACTACCTCTCTATCAATGTAGGGAGAACAGCGAGTCAGTCCTTCCTGTTATCTTGCTATTCCCGGAACTTCTCACCCCTCTGCACTACCTGAGCACTACCACCTTTCTTTAAAGGGACCATAAACCAAATATCGGTGCTATATAGCACCCGTCCAGGACCCACCCTTGGCGTCCTGTACAATATATATATAATAGGTGCATGTTTGTGAGGCTGCTGCCTACCCTATTCATTCCACTAGGTGGAGTGGTGGTAGTTATTATAGCTTTAAAGGGGTAAATGGCTCTGCCTTTTACAATTTGTGCATAAATAATACCTTAGAGTGTAAAGTGCTACAATAATCGATCTGTAAACTTTGAGTCAATAAACTCCAAAAAGTGCAAGTGCTAAATTGTGCAACAATATATAAAGGTGATCAGCAATTCATATGATCAATAAACTTGTCAGTCCATATGATAACAAAAAACCTTGCAAAAATCAAAAAATCACAAAACCACAAAGTCTTATATTCTGGTTAATCAAAGTGCTATGTGCCAGTCCTTCAAAGTGACTTGTGCAAAACAGCAGCAAGTTTGTGTGCAATAAAGTGATTCACGCATGCCCCCTCTTGTCTCCACACTCACCAGAGAGCGACACCCCTGCAGGGGTAAATGGCCTATAAGCAGGTCTGCCTTTTTTTAACAGGATTAAAGGCAGACCTGCTTATATGCACACCTTCACACCTGAGACCTTGTAACACTAACGAGTCACATGACACTGGGAAGGCAAAATGGCTAATTGGGCCAAATTTGGACATTTTCACTTGGGGGTGTACTCACGTTTGTTGCCAGCATTTTAGATATTAATGGCTGCGTATTGAGTTATTTTACACTGTTATACAAGCTGTACACTCACTTCTTTACATTGTAGCAAAGTGTGATTTCTTCAGTGATGTTACATGAAAAGATAGAATAAAATATTTTCAAAAATGTGAGGGGTGTACTCATTTTTGTGAGATACTGTGTATGTATATATGTGTGTGCGTATATATAAACATATATATATATATATATATACAGTATGTGTATTATTCAATATTATCTATAACAATATCAAATAGCATAACATAATAATGAAATATAGTATTTCACTTTTAAATACTCCGGTTGCAGAACCTTTACTATTCCTACACAACATGTTTCTGGGATTCATTTTCCCATTAACTATGCTGATATCCCCTCAGAGAACTTTAGGTCTTTATAAGATCTGCCTGTAGCCAGAAAATGTAGTGTTGCTATCAACCTTTCTTCGGCGCTGATAGCTTTGCGCATCAATGAATCGTGTTTGGTAATATGTGGTTGAACAAGACTTTACAGCAAATAAATAACTACTGTCACGACACCTGGGGTCAGGTGACAGGTGCACACCACTGGGGTTTGAATCTGCCGAGGGTTGCGAAGCACACCGCTAAGGTTGTGGACCTATAGCTAACTGCTGCTAATGAGTTCCGGCTGGTACAGGAAGAGGGGCCCCTGGAGCACGGACACTGGAACACAGGGAGCTAGTGCATCAGTTTCCCCAGCGCACGGAGTCTAAGAACCAGTAGCCTCTGGTGGTGAGGATTGATTTGGCTGCAGCTGGATCCAGGTTGGGGTCCCCTAGCTCACGCTCGGCTGGCTATAGTTGGAAGAGAAGAAGCAGTAGTGCAGGGACAGCAAAGGATAGCCAGTGACCTAGCAAAGGCTCAGGGCCACTAGCAGACAGAAGAAACAGAGAACAAGCTGAAAATCAGGGTATCAGGCAGGCAGGGATAGTCAGAAAAAGCCAAAGATCGGTAACCGGAAATAGACACAGAGAATACAACAGGAACAACCATACACAAAGCCAAATAAACACAACAATGATCAGCATTGCAGACTTGCACTGCCAGGTGTTATATAATGTTCCTAATTATGGCTGAGGAGGGCTACTAAAGCACACAGGTGAGGGAGGCACAGCCTCTAACTGGACACATGTAGCAAGCTAGGCAACAGACAAGACATGATTGTTACTGTGGTTTCATGACAACTACTCTGTCACAACAACCATACACAAAGCCAAATAAACACAACATTGATCAGCATTGCAGACTTGCACTGCCAGGTGTTATATAATGTTCCTAATTATGGCTGAGGAGGGCTACTAAAGCACACAGGTGAGGGAGGCACAGCCTCTAACTGGACACATGCAGCAAGCTAGGCAACAGACAAGACATGAATGTTACTGTGGTTTCATGACAACTACTCTGTCACCTTTAAATTATTCCTAAAGTCTTCTGGATTGTTTTCCTTCAAGTTGGTCAATAGGTTCACATGTGAGAATTTCCCTCATTGAAGGAGCTAGTCTTTACACCAGTTCTGCTCTTTCTTCTATTTTTGTCACTCTCCTCTTGCTCAGTTGCTATAATGCCCAGCATATGAGTGCAACATTCTTCTTCCTGCTGGATTTCTTGAACTCCATCCTTTGTTCTTGTAAGAACTGTCCCAAAAAGGATAAAGTCAGCCATAGACCTTTCGAAGCTCGGCCGGTTCAGCACACACTGACCGAGATTCGAACCATGTATGTGCAAACGAATTGTGCCCACGTTGATTGATCAATCAACTTAGGTACAACCAGCCTGTCAGATTTTTCATGTGATTATTGCTAGCAGCTATAGCTGCTAGCAATAATGACTGTGTGTTCTTTCGGCTGGGACAGCTACCCAACCACTGGGAGAACTCAATAGCTGTGCAGGATAGATTGCCCCATCAACACTGACTGTTTTCTTTCCTGATTTTCTTTCCTGCAACCTTTCTGTGTGACACTATGTAAATAATTGTTCTCTGTGTATCTATTATTCCTGTAAAGTTTTATTATCAGGCAATTCTATGTTTTTGTATTGGCTGCTTGGAATTTTTTTATTTTACTTTTTTTGTTCACATATTATCTTATACAGATTTGAAAATCTTTTTTAAAATCTATTTTTATTCTTCATCATTGGGTTTGCATTTCTGTGGAAATAACTCAAAGGAATTTGTTGGGATGGAAATAAGGGCATTAAATTGTTTTTGAAGGTGTATGCTCCAGGGCTGTCATTAATATCATAGCTTGACTATTTAATATATGAGTCTCCTGGATCAAGCATGTGCATATCAAGAGTCTGATTTTAATTAAATCTGGCAATAGAGAATGGGAATTTATTTAGAAACAACACGTGACTATCATGGCAGACTTTTCACCACTAAATTCTGGCATCTACCCACAAGTAGAATTGATGGAAACATATAAAAATATAATTAATGTACTTTTTACAAATTAGCTCAATTACATGACAATACTGAGATTTCTGTAACACACACCTTCAAGTTAGAAGCATCTTCTTATATTTAGAATTATAATTTGAAAGCTGAATTAAGCTCAAAATGTTGAATAACTGCAGATAGGCAGATGACCAGATGAAGATGGAAGTGCCTGGGAGCAGCTGGAGCGCTGACACCACAAGCGCTAGAGGGCTTTGTTTGGCAGGTATGTCTCCCACAATGTCTTGTAGTGCAGAACATTGCAGGCATAAACCTCCTGGAGGCCCATTAAAAAAAATAGTGGAGTTTAATTCTGCGTAAATTTTAATTGGTAAGAAACCTAATTACATAGTACAAGCTGTATAATGAACTACCTACAGCCTACACACACAGAGTATATTGTTCACATTACTAGTGGCTATTAATGTGAATGACTTCCATGAAGAAACAGCTGAAATTAGTGAGTTACTGATGCAAGGTAAATGATATAAGCCGTACTGTTTTATACAGGATTGCACTAGGGTTTTTTTGTTTTTATCTGAAATGGCTTTCCTTATCAATAATGGGTGTTATGCTTCCTTAGAATCACATTATAATGAATAATGTGTTCTAGTACTAGCTGATAAGGTGATGTGTTCCTTGAAAATACAACCTTCAAACTGCAGGATATAATATTTTGTGTACCATGTTAAATTAAGTGTGAATAATCAGAGCAATTCCTGACACAAGGAGGACTTTACCAAGGAGTATTTTTCCATCCTGAACTCACAGGTAGAATTTTTCAAAAAATATGTTTTACATATTTTCATTGTTTCTTGATACATTCAGATGTCAGCTCTCTTCCTACAGTTTCTCAGTTATGGACATTCTCTAATTTTCCTGTGGTAATACACACCCAAATATGGGCCAAACACTGACCTTTGAGGATAACCAATATCTGCTGGTATATTGAATGACTGAAACCAAAATAACAAAGATATATTAAAATGATTCTAAAGTCTAAAATGTAACTTTTAAAAATAAAAACAGATTTATACTTACCTGCTCTGTGCAATGGAATTGCACAGAGTGGCCCCAAACATCCTCTTCTTGGGTCCTCCGCTGGCGCTCTTGGCTCCTCCTCTTCTCGCTGTGCCACCATAGGAAGCCACTTCCTATCATGGCACACCTGTGTGCTCGGTCCCGAATCCCACTGACTGAAATCAGAGGGAACCAATGGCTCCAAGTCTGTGAGAGCAGGGAGAAGAGGAAATAGCCACTGAAGGCAGGTGCTGCACTGGATCGAGTGAGTACTCAGGTAAGTATTAGGGGGGTGAGGGAACAATACTTTGACCTAAATATTATTTACCTTAATGTAAGGAATGAAGGTAGAAAATGCTTATCCTTTACAACCATTTTAGGGCTACATACTGTATACATATACATTCAATTCTCATACAACTTTTATTGTAGTCTGCATGAGATGGACATGTCATACTTTTACCAAATGCCCCTATCTGTCACATTTGGCCATCATTTGTGGGTCAAATGAGACTGTTAATGGGTGAAAAGTAGAGGTGTTGATCTGTCTGGTAATTCATCATGTGGACAGTCTCTGAGCGAATATAAGCATCATGTCCATGGACTTCTGACAAGGGTACTGTGTATTGTTCTGCCTAGAGCTGGATACACACTATACAATTTGCTTTAGGTTTTTTCCTTTAGATTTACCAAAACCATATAATAGGTAAGAGGGTAAACCTAAACACATCCAATTTGTACGCAATCAGGCAGCCCATTGCACTACATAGATGAAAGTAAATCTAAAGAAATTGAACAACAAAAGTTGCATAATATGTATCCAGCTATACTATGTGGAAGGAGGTGATTCCCTTTAAAGTGGAGAATTCTGTTGAAGTTGGACTTCACCCATATCAATTATGTTCTATAGACCCGGTTCATATATGTGCGATCCGGGAACCCTGTGAATCCAATGCAGGTTCCCTCATCACACCCCACTTGCACAGCAGTTCACACTGCCGTATGCGAACTGAGGGAGGTGTCAATACATTGTTAACGACACCCCCCTTTCAGCTCGCATATCACACTGCGAACTCAGAATTTGGACATTCGCATGGGTGTGAACACCCATGCGATCCGATTCTGATGCGGATCAAAAAAGGGTCCTGTGTGAGTTTGGTTAGAATGCAATGTGATTTCAGCCATACTATCTGTATGGCTGAAATTGAATTGCATGCACATCGCATGTGATTTGCACTGCAGTGCGGTGCGACTGTCATGCGATATCGCAGAGAGCACATATGTGAACCGGGGCTAAAGGAACTGTGTCATTAGAGAATAATGTAGGCTGTACTCTCTGTGATCTTTTTTGAGTTCTCTGACTGCTATTCTGATGCTTTGGCTTCAAAGCTTTCTAAGTGACTGACTCGGACAAGTGTAGACATTATATAATTCTTGGCTCAATTCAGAAAGCATTTACACAAGGATAATACGTTTTATTTTCAGTCATGTGACAAATTTTTCAAATGTTGTTGGTCTTGGCTGAAAATACCTGTAATTTTTCAAAAATAAGACTCCTTATGCTGGTGGTGTGTTAGCTTTGTGAATTGAGCCTCCTGACCCTTAGATCATTACAAAGGACAAAGGAGCACTCTTTGACTCTATGTCTGGAGGAAAAGAGATTTAACCTCCACATATAGAATAGCTTCTTCACAGTAAGACCTGGAAAATGTGGGATAGGCTCCCTCAAGAACAAATTCTGACCAGCTAAGTGTGTTTTTTTAAGGGATTGATGCAGTCCCAAATGCCTGCAGGACTTCACCCTATATAAATCTGCCCTTCTAAAATACAATTCCTGCCTCAATGCTGCCAAACAAGCCTACTTTGTCTCTCTTATTAATACCTTGTCATCCAGTCCCTGTCGGCTCTTTTCAACCTTTAACTCTCTGCTCTGTCTCCCACCCCCTCTACCAACTAACTCGCACACCGCCCAAGAGATTGCCAGTCACTTCAAACTCCTCCACTGTGCGTACATCTTCCCTACTCAAAATACCTTGCCTAACAGCACAGTCAACATTCTCCACTTTTGAACTGGCTACTACTGAAGAGGTTACAAAACTTTTCTCAGATGCCCACCTAACCAATTATCCCCTTGATCTTGTTCCCTCACAACTACTAAGGTCACCCTCTTATTCTATCCTATGCTCTCTCACTCACATCTTCAATCTCTCCCTCTCTAGTGGCATCTTACCCTCCCCTCTAAAACATGTGCAGATCACTCCCATACTAAAAAGCCCTCACTGGATCCCACCATCCTGAACAACGTAAGACCCCTCTCATTGCTCCCATTCACCTCTAAACTTCTAGAACATTTAGCCTACAACCATCTTAGCTCCTACCTCATTAAAAATAACCTTCTTGAACCCTTGCAGTCCGGCTTTCTCTCACATCACTCCACAGAAACTGCCTTACTAAAACTCACTAATGATTTACTAACTGTTAAAACCAATGGCCACTACTTCATACTCCTAATACTTGACTTCTCTGCAGTCTTTGATACCGTTGAACACCCACTCCTTCTCAATAAACTCCATTCCCTTGGCCTCCAAGATTCTGCTCTATCCTGATTTTCCTCCTACCTACCACAGCACTCCTTGAGTGTTACCTACAACTTTGTCTCCCCCTCTCCATTGCCCCTTTCTGTGGGGGTCCCCCAAGACTCTGTTCTTGGACCCCTTCTCTTCTCTATCTACACCTCCTCCCTTGGTCACTTGATAACCACCCTCAGCTTCCAATAACATCTATACACCGATGACACCCAAATCTATCTGTCTACTTCTCACCTTACTCCCTCAGTCTCCTCTCGCATTACCAGCTTACTAACTGACATATCAGCATGGATGTTGCACCACTTCCTTAAACTAAATCTCTATAAAACCGAGCTGGTAACATTGCTCCCTGCCCGTGCCCTCCTATGTGACTTTTCCATCAAAATCAATAATGCAACCATCAATCCCTCCCCTCATGCCAGGGTACTAGGTGTAAACCTAGACTCTGACCTATCCTTTAAGCACCAGATCCAATCATTGTCAATAGCTTGTAGACTTCACCTCTGTAACATCTCTAAAATATGCCCCTTTTTAAAAAATGAAACCACCAAGCTACTCATTCATGCTCTTGTTATCTCTCGCCTTGACTATTGCAACTACCTTCTCATTGGCCTACCTCTCCATATGCTATCTCCTCTTCACTCTATCATGAATGCTGCTGCCATACTCATCTACCTGACTAACCGCTCAGTGTCTGCCACCCCTCTCCGCAAATCCCTAGACTGGCTCCCGATCACCCAGCAAATTAATTTCAAAATACTAACCACAACATACAAAGCCATTCACAACTCTGCCCTGAGCTACATCACCAATCTTGTCTCCAAATATTACCCAAGCCGCCCTCTCCGCTCCTCTCAAGACCTCCTACTCTCAAGCTCCCTTGTCTCCTTTTCCCATGCTCGACTCCAGGATTTCTCCATGAGCCTCTCCCATCCTCTGGAACGCTCTACCTCAACCTGTCCAGCTATCTCCTACTCTAGCTGCCTTCAGGCAATCCCTGAAAACTCATCTATTCAGGGAAGACTATCACGCCTCCAGCTAATCTTTTACCGCTTCCCTCAACACATTCCCCACAGTTACAACCTTTCGTACCACCTGCCCCACCCTATTAGATTGTAAGCTTTTTTGAGCAAGGCCCTCTTAATCCTCTTGTATTGTATTGTAACTGTATTGTCTCCCTTTTATATAGTAAAGCGCTTTATAAACTGTTGGCGCTATATAAATCCTATATTATAATAATACATAAAATATAACTGGATATTAACATTTATAGGTACATGGTGAATGTTGATCCAAGTAATATCCGACTGCCTTCTGGGAATTTAGAACGAAATGTATTTTTCACCTGCTAGAACAAATTGGATTATACTTTATAAGATTTTTTCCCCCCTGGATCAGCCATGGGTATAGGATTTTGCTTCCGTATATGGAGGTTTTCTTTTTATTTATTTATTCTATTTATTTATGTATTTTTTTCTATTGGTTGAACTTGGTCAGGGATTCTTAACCTGGGGTCTGTTAATAAAATTGTAAATTCTGTATATAATTGTATTCTATTTTGTATGCTTGTCTATGTATTGCCCATTGCACTCATGCACACAGCACTAATAATGTTTTGATTATGTCTGCATTTTTTCAAGCCCCGATTAGAAATTAGCCTGCCTATGTGTCTTGTTACCATGTGCAATGGGCAATCTATGTATTGCCCATTGCACTCATTCTGCACATAGCACTAATAATGTTTTGATTACGTCTGCATTTTTTCAAGCCCTGATTAGAAATTTGCCTGCCTATGTAACGCCCCTTGTTACCATAAAAGTACAATTGTAATAATAACGCGATACCTACGTAATCATGTGTATAAAAAAACTTAAATTGCCCCGGAAAAACAGAACAGTTATTTGGAAAGAAGCAGAGTCTATATTTTGTGTCTGTTTCCTACTGCAGTAGTTATTATTAACTTGGAACCACTAATCAATATGAGGATAGGAGTTGCCTATCTATAAAATTTCCTGAAAAGGTCCATGGACCTCTAAATTGTCCATGAATGGATTTCAGGGAGTCTGTGAGGGTCAGATAGAAAACAACATTTACATTCATTATACAGCTCCCCCCAATAGTTTCCCATTGAAAGATGTTAGAGAATTAACGAAAATACACTCTACCACATGGATGACAGGTCCCTGTCCACTCAATTTGTGGAGAGCAGACACAGACAGAGCCTGTTCTGCTTTATAGGCGGCCTCCAATCTGCTTCCATTTGTTTTTAGTGGACTGGATCGTAGGTAGGTGGGTGTAAATGGACACAAGTCCGTTTATACCTGCTGGTCCATAGGTGTGCATAGACCATCTTATCAGGTCCACCAGAGAGATGGACAGGTGTACCTGATCAAAATGGTCACCTGGAGGGGGCCCTAAAATCGCTCTGTGCCAATAGATTGTTTGACCTCTTAAGGTTAGCTAGTTTGGCTGAGGAGAGTGGAGCAAACTGCAGAACGGGCAGACAGCCATCAAATAATTTTATTTCTCTTTATTTTATTTTTTCCTGTGAAATATTAAAAGTGATTGTTACAAAACTGTCCAGATATAAAACACACAAGACATTGGTGGATGGTCTATCGATAAATGTAGTGCTTGGATAGTGAGTTTGAGTTGCCAAGGAGGTTTGCTTCCTCACTAATGTGATGCAGGGATTTCTCTGATATTTCACCATAAAGCCTAACTTTGGTTTACTGTGACTTTAAATAGTTTGTGTGGCCCAAGCTGTTCCAAACAAACTATTTCCTTCACTAACAGATGTGCCTGCTGTGATTGCTGTATGTAGAATCAGCTACATACATACAGCACTGTGTTCTGGCAGCGCGATGGGGACTTCCTGTCCCATTCCAGGGACAAAATCGGGTCAGGCTGAGCACTGCTCAGCCATTCATAGGATGCCTTATATTTTGCAAGGCTTCTTCAGATTGACTGAGGTGGAGATAGTTATGCCATCTGCTCACCTCTTCACCTCAGGCAGTCAGAGGAAGCCCTGTATTCATTAATAAAATACAAGATTTCCTATAAATGGCTAAGTAGTGCTCAGCCTGACACAAATTTGTTACAGAAGTCCTTGTCCCGCTGCTGCAACACAGACCTGTATACTATATGTAGCTGATGCTACATACATTTTATACAGCACTCACAGAGGGTGCATTTGTGAATGAAGAAAATAGTTTGTGCGAGCCAGCTTTACCAAAACAAACTATTTATAGTCACAGAAAACCTGGAGTTCTGCTTTAAAGCGGACTAAAGCCATAGATTTAACGCTTAATAAAACAGTTGCATTCCCGGCATGCCGGGATTGCTAACTATCACTTTTGCTTGTGCTCTCAACTAAATTGTCAAATCATCCAATAGTTGGTGTCATAACTGATCACATGTGCAGCATCATGGCAGTTGCAAATCAAATGGATAAGGGTTTTTTTTCCGCGCTATGCCCAAAATGATGTGTGAGGTGGAAAACAGTAAGCAGCTACCTGTATCGACCAACTTAATCGTGGAAATTCGTAATTCTATGTGGTGGTAGCGCTAAACTGAATGGATAAAGGGTGTCTTAAAATTGCTTTGGCACTACTAGTATATATGAGTGGCACAATATAAAATCAATGGTAAAACAATACAAGTGCAAAGTGCAGTGCTTGAATCAATATATGAACATATACAAATATGAATAAATACAGCAAGATTTTAGTGCATAAAGTGCAAAGTGTCCGTCAAGGAAAATACATCAAGGTGCAATATCCAAATATTGATGCCCCCAGATGACGTGTCCTTACACGAAACGCGTCGGGTGCTTCTGACCTATTGATCGCTGCGTGATTTTATCTATTTTTATCTACCTTTATGCAAGCTTGTGGACTTCTTATTCTGTCATTATAATTAATAAATCAGCTCCCTCATCATTGAGGTTTTACACTATGGCGACTGCCCTGCTTTTTATTTCTACATAATCGATCGAGGCATTGGAAGATCTTCAACCCCCCTTCCCCCCCCCATCGTTTGGACACCCCCACCTTTTCCACCTCATCCGGAAGACCACGGACATCCCTGACCGGACTCTCCTGACCCAGAATCCGGAGGAAATACTAGGACCCGGCGAGACGAGTTCGACCTACCAGAGACGCAAGACCTGGCTGTGTGACGCGACCGGTGTCGGAGTCCCCTGGAGTACCCTGACGTCCCCTGCCGTTTGGTCTCCTATAGATACAAAGGCGTCTACTTTTCCGATTTCTGGTAAGCCTCCACTCAAACAGAAGTTGGAGTTCTCTTTAATTCAAGCACATTGAATATTCATTCTGAAGAGTCACCATCCGTAGAGGATTCACAATTTGGATATTGCACCTTGATGTATTTTCCTTGACGGACACTTTGCACTTTATGCACTAAAATCTTGCTGTATTTATTCATATTTGTATATGTTCATATATTGATTCAAGCACTGCACTTTGCACTTGTATTGTTTTACCATTGATTTTATATTGTGCCACTAATATATACTAGTAGTGCCAAAGCAATTTTAAGACACCCTTTATCCGTTCAGTTTAGCGCTACCACCACATAGAGTTGCAAATCAAAGAGAGGCTAAGATGGCAGCTTCCATGGCTGAAAAGAATAGAAACAGAACGGTTTAGTTCTGCTTTAAGTACTGAACTGCCTATGTACAGCTCCCACTTATGTGCGCTTATCTCTGTGATTCATTAGTATCTGAAGATCAGGTTGTAATGCCCGCTCCCTCCAATACTGTGTTTCCCAACATCATTTAACATCCCAACATTTAGTCACATCACCACAGTCCTTATCGTGTTTCATTATAGGAGTTCTCAGCATCCCCAAAATACCTGATTGAATGACCGAATGCATGTGCATCACATGCATCCTGTACTCTGCTCCCCTCATCTCTGAAGGACTCTCACATTAGGGAGTTGTTCCATTCCCTAAAAGAGACAGCCACATATATCTCTCACATTCATGCTATACTCTCCACTCTTCCATGAAAGACCCCCTTGTGAAGCAGTACATGATATCTTTATATCATGTTCGCGCCAAAAAAAACCGCCCAGCTCTTGCAGGGATTCAGCAGCCTGGAGACCACTGTAGAGGACAAGAAAGTCCCCTGTGTGCCCAGTGTACAGAAGCAGCTATGTGACCACTCTCCTACTCTGTACAAAGCAGTCACTGGAACACAGTCCCATTCAGTGCCACTGAGCAGCACACTATGGGGAGGCGGGTGGTGGCAAAGGCTAGAACCAGACCACCCTTGAAACACCTTGTTACAGGGTGGACTTTGCTATTATTTTATGTAACATCTAAAGCAGGCAAATGGGAAAGTAAATTTTAACAGTGCATTCCATTCACAATGTAATTATCAAATAAGAAAGAAGAGAGATTTCAGATCATGTGGAACTTGCTGTTTGACATTATGCACCAAGGAAATGGAACATGCCTAGTATTCATGAAAAGATCCATTTATGTTTTATAATGGTGGGAACATTACTATGGAATGCCTTGTGCTGAAGATTAAAGACACTGTCCTTCCTTAATAGATAATACTTTGCAAGCAATTATTGTAAGCCTGAAAATGTTGTTTCCACAATAATCTCTTCAGAAAGTACAATGTTTTACTGTGATACATTGATCCAGACAAAACACAAATGTTGTTTGTTTGGGGATTTGTTCTTTTCTGTAGGATGTAGGACTGCATTTAAAGCAAAACTCAATGCAAAGAAAAACACAGTGAATTTATGAAAGGTGCCATGATTTTTTACTAAACCTTTGTGTAATGTGGACCAGTCATTAAAATAAGCTACCCTGCCCTCCTCTGCACCATCAAACTCTTAAATAGTTACATAAGGCATTAGCTACTTACACCTGGATAGAAAAATTGCTGCTCTGGGATCCAGCATTTGGTCATGTGCTCTCTGCTAATAAGGAAGATACGATTGATGGTTTGGTAAGTATTTCATAGCTTCTCTTCTACTCACGGATCAACTTCTCAGTTCAACTTGGCTTTTTGAAATCATGATGCTCTGAGTGCTATAACTGTGACCAAGAATCTCCCTGGAAAGTCTTCCGATTATGTTTCACTGACTCTGACCCTCTCCTATGGGAGGAAGAAGTCAGATGGCTAGTATGAAATCAAGTAGAAAATTGTGCAGTACTATAAAAAATGTTCTCTCTCAGGTGCTCTCCCATTGCATTGTATGACTGCTACCCACTCTGGAGTCAGAGACACATGTAAGACTTTTTGGTGAGCTGCATTTTAGGAGTGAGAGGCATTTTATCCATACATAAAAATTGCACTGGATTATGTCAGAGATACAAAGCAGAAATATTACAAAGATGCACCACACATCATGTAAGCCTTTTAGTAGGCAGCATTTGAAGAGGGAGAGATGAGGCATTATTGATCCATAAATAAATATTGGACTAGATTATGTCAGAGAGGCAGAAATATTACAGAGACACGTTGAACATCAATTTACATTTTTTAGTAGGTTACATTTAAAGACAGGGAGACTAGACTTTTTTATCCATAAATAAAAATTGCACTGGATTATGTCAGAGACACAAAGCAGAGATATTATAAAAGTGCACCACACATCATTTAAGCCTTTTGGTAGGCAGCAATTTAAGAGGGAAGATGAGGCATTATTGATCCGGAAATAAAAATTGCATGGTATAATCTCGAAGACATGAGACAGAAATATTACAGAGACGAGTTGCACATTATGTAAGCCTTTTTAGTAGGCTGTATTTGAAAATGAAATATGTATTTCCATCACATACGTTCCCGGATAAGCTCTAAATGTTTGGGTGCTGCAGCAACAACCAGCTGGAAACTGGTTCAGAAAGTCACAATGGAGATATTTGCCAGCACACCATGGATTGACAAGGTAGCATCCAAACACATTTTATTGCATGATCACAACACTGCTTTGTGTTGTGATCATGCAATAAAATGCGTTTGGACGCTACCTTGTCCATCCATGGTGTGCTGGCAAATATCTCCAGTGTGTTTGGAAATGGAGACACAAGGCATTTTTGATCTAGAAATAAAAATTACAGAGACACAAGGCAGAAATATTATACAGGCACATGTAAGCCTTTTTGGCAGGCCTCAGAAATTAAAACTACAATGGATTATGTCAGAGACATAAAGTAGAAATATTGTACAGTCAGCATTAAATCATTTTCAGTAAAATGCATTTTTAGAGGGGCACACACAGCATACAGCTTTTCATCATATATATCCACAGCTAAGTGTATATATAGCACAGAAAAAAAGAGAGAAATATTGTTCACACTACATAGACAGCAATTCAGCTGTTGTGATATACACCATTTTAAGCTTGGCACAAAGCATGCAGCTGTTCAGGCCAAATACTATATACTAGGGGTAGGCAAACTTTAAAGGGTGGAGATCTACCTGGACAACACTGAAAAGATTAAAGATCACCAGGGGGCAGCGCTCCCCTTTTTCAAAAGAAATTAACTAGCAAGCCCCCAATAAAAAGTGAAGACAGCATCAAAAAAACAAAAAAATCTACTAAAGCTAATGTCACTGTAAAAATATAAACTTAGCCTACCTTAAACGCTTCAGTGGGAAACTCGGCATTCACTTTCAGTCACCATTTTTTTCATGTCTGGGGAGTAATCGGTTACCTCCACAAGTCTGATGCTGGAGTCCATTATGGAGGCAGAACATCTGGTACTGCGGGCTGATTTTCTTGACTAGTTTCAGGCCTGGCTATCTGCTCTGATTTCTAGCCAGCGCAAGTAGTTTTAGGGCAGTGTCCAGGGCTCAGTAGTGTGTAGGGCAGTGTAGTAGAGCTGCCTGATTAATCGTTTAAAAAATCGCGATCTCGATTCAACCCCCCTCAAGATCTTAATCCAGCATTTCCCCAATTCTGTGTAACAAGTGCAGAGCCCTCAGAGCTGTCAATAACAGCAGGCAAATGTTTATCAACATTGTTAGCACTGGGAGATAAAGAGAAACATTGTAACATTTCATTCTTTTGGATCAAAGGGAAGAACTTCGGTCTGCAAATGAGGGCATTTTAACCAATTAAAGGCTAAGCCTTTTTCTGACACTTATTGCTTACAAGTACAAATCTGTATTTTCTGCTAGAAAATAACTTAGGACCCCCAAACATTATACATATTTTTTTTAGTAGAGACCCTAGAGAATAAAATGGCAGTTGTTGTGATATTTTATGTCACACTGTATTTGCACAGCGGCCTTTCAAATGCAATTGTTTTGGAAAAAATACACTTCAATAAATTAAAAAAAAAAGTAAACAGTAAAGTTAGCTCAATTATTTGTATAATGTGAAAGATGATGTTACGCCACAAAAATCATGAGAGAAAAAAAAATTGTGATTCTCATTTTAGCCAGAATCGTGCAGCTCTAGTACAAAGGCCAGTAGTATGTAGGGCAGTGTACAGAACTCAGTAGTGTGTAAGGTAGTGTACAGAGGTCAACAGAATGTAGGGCAGCTTACAGAGGTCAGTAGTAGGTAGGGCAGTGTCCAGGGCTCAGTAGTTGTAGGTTAATGTACAGAGGTCAATAGAATATAGGGTAGCATACAGAGGTCAGTAGTAGGCAGGGCAGCGTCCATGGCTCAGTAGTATGTAGGTTAGTGTACAGAAGTCAGTAGTCGGCAGGGTAGTGTTCAGGGCTCAGTAGTATGCAGAGCAGTGTACAGAGGTCAGTAGTATGTAGGGCAGTGTACAGAGGTCAGTAATTTGTACAGCAGTGTACAGAGGTCAGTAGGATGTAGGGCGGCGTACAGAGGTCACTAGTGTGTAAGGCAGTGTACAGAGGTCAGTAATATGTAGGATACTGTAAAGAGGTCAGTAATTTGTAGAGCAGTGTACAGAGGTCAGTAATTTGTAGAGCAGTGTACAGATGTCAGTAGGATGTAGGGCAGCATACAGAGGTCAGTAGTAGGTAGGGCAGTTTACAGAGATCAGTAATGGGAAGGGCATTGTACAGTGGTCAGTAGTATGTAGGGCTGCGTGTACAGAGGTCAGTAGGATGTAGGGCAGTGTACAGGGGTTAGTAGTATGTAGGGCGGTATACAGAGGTCAGTAGTATGTAGGGTGGTGCACAGAGTTCAATAGTATTTAGGGCGGCATACAGAGGTCACTAGTATGTAGGGCAGCATACTAGAGGTCAGTAGGATGTAGGGCAGTGTACAGAAGTCAGTAGGATGTAGGGTGGTGTACAGCGGTCAGTAGCACGTGGGGTGGTGTACAGAGGTCATAAGCATGTAGGGAAGTGTACAGATGTCAGTAGCATGTGGGGAGGCATACAGAGGTCATTAGCATATAGAGTGGCGTACAGCATGTGGGGTAGTGTACGAAGGTCGGTAGCATGTAGGGCGGCAAAGGTTGGTAGCATGTAGGGCAGCATACAGAGGTCAGTAGGATGTATGATAGGGGTTGGGAGGGCATGGTACAGGGAGGTGAGGAAGGCAAGGTATAGGGGGTCAGGGGGCAAGGTATAGGGGGGTCAGGGGGGCATGGAACTGAGGGGGTCAGGAGGGCACAGTGCAGTGGGGTCAGGAGAGTATGGTACTGGGAGATATGGAGGACACAGTACAGGGGGATCAGGAGGGCTGGGGTCTCAAGAGGGCATGGCACTGGGGGGGGACAAGTGGGTATGGTGTTGGGGGGTTCAGGAGAGTAAAGTATTGGAAATGGTACTGTGGTGGGTATGGTGCTGGGACATCAGGAGGGCTGTTGTGTTAGGAGGACACAGAAGTTTTTAATGTAGAGTGGTGCTGTAAGGTGCAGTGGTGCTGATCCCTACCGGCAATCCTTCCTCACCTTTCCAAATGGTATCCTTGGATAGAGGAAGAGGGTTAGTGGCGATGAGCGTGTAATATCAATAGGAACGCTTGGTCGTGTTCGGAGCCAGAACCTGCCCAAGCTATTCAGCTATTCTGTAGGCTTTCTCCACCCCAAGCTGCATGAATGCAAGGGGCAGAGCTGCCACTACAGCCTGGGATTGGGTGAGCGTGCGCATGCGCCGCTCTGGAGCAAAGACGGCAACAGTTGGATGTCCTCGCAGTCTACCTTTAATCTTTCGGCGATCAACGGGTAGCCTGCAATTGATGGGTTGCCAACCCCCGCAGTGTATACATAATGAAGTCTTTTTTTCACACAATATACAGGAAGAATTTTGGGACACATTGCATAGGCATTATTTCTAGCATTTCTGATGGGCCGTTTTGTCAAAACCACATCCTAATTTAGTGTTGGAGCAACAAAATCCATTTAATTTTTTTTTTAAGATTAGACTAAAAGTATTATGAGGCACAGCATGCTTATTATTTTCACAATTTATTTTAGACGTCATTGGCTAAACCACATCCCCATTTATTTTGTGGCACACACATAATATAGTATGTAGTATTTCTACAATTTTTGGTAGTACACATTGGCTATAACACATCCCCATTTATCTTTGGGGGAATCCAAAAAAAGGTAACATTTTTATTTCTTAAAGACGTAAGATGACACAAAAAGCTTACACAATGATTCTACAATTTCTTTAGGCCTCATTGATTAAACCATATCCTCATTTAAATTTGGAGTGTCCAAAAATAGTAACATTGATTTTTATCCTTAAAGTGTAGAGAATATGGTACAAATTGCATAAGTGCAATTTTAGTACATTTCTGGGAAAGCTCATTTGATAAAACACTTATCTGTTGCAGCTTTTAAGGGCAAAAATCATAATAGTTTTTTTTAACTTTAAAGATTGTTATTGAAATATCAAATGTATAACAAAAATAATACAATTACAGAGTGAGTCAATGATGTCACAGAAGTACATATATAAGTGGTTGGAATATAGAAGGGGTACCTTGCAATTATCTATTATAGATTACTGTGTTCAAACTGAGTACTGTTGAGATATTAAAACATTAATATAATCCCTGTTTACTCCAAAGGGAACACGCTGTAAGCAAGGGATTGTAACTTAATATAGTAGAGAAAAAGTGGTTGGAAGTTACTTTACCAATTACAGTACCTTGGAGAGCATAATGATTAAAAAACAAGTTTAATAGTCCTTAGTATCTTTGAGAAAATTTGAAGCTCTAGGATGTAAGACCCACGCTTGCCAAATTTTAGTAAATTTAGCTGTGGAGCAATTTTTATGTGCTAACATTAGCTCATAATGAGCTTGAGACTTTTGTTTCAAAATAACCTCTGATAGATTCGTAGCTAAGGTGGATTTCCATAATGTAGTTATGGTGAGTCTTGCAGCTATTAGGATATTAGCAACAATAGTCCTATACTGTAGTGGGTATAGGTCTAAATTTAATCCCAGTAAGGCCATTGCTGGTGTAAGTGCAGTTAGATTTCATGTGAGAGACGCTATAAAAGGAGGAAATTGTATTCCAGAAACTAGAAAGAGCTTTACAACCCCATAGTGTATGTATTAAATTGCCAGTATGAGGGAAATATCAAGTCTGTACGGGGTCAAATACCAGCGTTTTAATATGTTTTTGGAGTTTTCCCAATGCTCAATGCATGATGTTACTGAACTGTTAATCCTTATGGCTTTCCGCCATGTTTCCCAAGATTTGGGAAAGATCTTTCTCCCATTTAATTATATTGGTAGTTTTGGTTTGGTGCTGAAAGGATGAGAGGATTTTATAACATACAGAGATGCCTCTCCTATTCCTGCTTTTGTTAGAAATGAAGAGTTGGCTAAGAATTTACATATTCCTTTTGGGATTAAAGTTCCTAATATAAGTATTAGTTTAAGTCTTATTAGAACTTAGGGTCTTATGAGCCTCAGGAAAATTATGGAAAAAGTTGATTCCCTGTTTAGACCACAATGTTATATTACATGCTGATAGGGTAGATTTGAGTGTTAGGAAATTGGGTATATTCACTTTTGGTATTAAGTAGTACGCTATAGCTAAAGAAGAGAGGTAATTTCTCCTTGTTATCTCACGTTCAATATTCAGCCACAATTTATTGTTAGAGTGTATAAACCAGTATTTCATTTGATCTAACAGTGAAGCGTAATAATAGAGACGGTTCATACCTCCTTTGGTTTTGGCCAAAGTCATCATCGATAAAGCAATCCTGTGTTTTTTTCCCCTTCCAGATCAAGTTGTTTAATTTTGAGTTGACTTGTGTGAACCGGAAGTAAGATAACATTTTCGGCAATGTTTGCATTTCAAATGCTGCTATCCTTCCGATCCAGGAAAGGTGAGTCTTTTGAATTGTTTGGATATATTGATTGATTTGGCCTAAAAGGTTGGGGTAGTTAGCTTCAAATAGTTTAGTTGGGGGGGGGGGGGGTAGATCAGTTGAATTCCCAGATATGAAATAGAGGGATTATCCCAATTGTATATAAATTCATGTCACAAGTTGTTAACTTGATGTGGTGAAATGTTTATAGGTAAGGCATACCATTTATTAGGGTTTATCTTTTAATAGGAAACTGATCCAAAAGCATTCAGGGTATTTCTAACTTTACTTAGGGAGGTGGATAATGTTAAAAGGCTGTCGTCTGTGAATAGGCCTAATTTATGATCTAACTGTCCAATTTTAATACCAGTGATATTAGGATTATATCTAATAGATATCGCAAGGGGTTCAATCACTAATGAGAAGATGATGGGTGATAAGGGATATCCTTGTCTGGTTCCATTAGACAAAGTAAAGCTTTTGTAAATGTTGCCTGAAGTGAACACTTTGGCCGATGGTGCCTTATAAAGTGACATTATGGCTTCGTAGATGAAGCTGGAAAAACTAAACTTTTTAAGGGTCTCTGCAATATAACCCCAATGCACTCTATCAAATTCCTTCTTTGCGCCTAAGCCTAGAAGCAGAGAAGGAATATGTTTATGCTCTATAACAGTGATGGCAAACCTTTTTGAGCCCGAGTGCCCAAACTGCAACACAATACCAACTTATTTTTTTCAAAATGCCGAGCGGCGCCGAGCGGCATTGTGAAAAAAGTATACAGTGGCTTATTGTTTAAAAAACTTGTGATCTTGTGGCAGCCACTCATTGTTGCTCTCTGCATACGTTAGCAGCCATGGGGAGGGGTTAGAGGTGGAGATGATGGTATGTGCAGTGTACAGAGGTCAATAGCATATGGGGCAGTGTACAGAGGTCAATAGCATATGGGGCAGTGTACAGAGGTCAGGATGTAGAGCAGTGTGCAGAGGTTAGTAGTATGTAGGGCAGTGTACAGGGTCAGTAGTAGGTAGGGCAGTGTACAGAGGTCAATAGGATGTAGGGCAGTGTACAGAGGTCAGTAGGATGTAGGGCAGTGTACAGAGGTCAGTAGTAGATAGGGCAGTGTACAGAGGTCAGTAGGAGGTAGGGCAGTGTGCAGAGGTCAGTAGTAGGTAGGGCAGTGTACAGAGGTCAGTAGTAGATAGGGCAGTGTTATATTATACGCCCATAAGGTGAGGACACATCTGGTGGAGGGAACAAGGTTTTGAGTGTTTACGCTGAAGGAAATAATCAGTGGAGTGAATGAAGTTTACTGAAGTTGTATAACTCCATCAGAGGAAGAGTGGAATCTTTTTTCTTTGCACAAGAGCACTTTTTAGCCACTGTTGGGCTCTACACATACAAGGACTATATATTGAACTTTGCACTAGAGCACTTATAATGCATTTGGCACGTGATCACTTTAATGCATTGATATTTATATATACCGATGGATGAATATTGAATGCACTTTACAATTGGCTAATTGTGATGAGGTGTTTGGCACAGTAGTTTTTTTTTTTTTTTTGGCCTCCCTAGCGGCATCGGTAGGGTCCTGCACAT
>BLSH010298547.1:1129599-1154924 GCA_018402905.1 Glandirana rugosa | reverse complement strand
TCAAATTCCTCTGAAAACTACCTGATCCCATCTGTGGTTTCCCCATATTCAGGACGTGTAGTCCCTGTGTTATCACTGAGACGTCCTACCTCTTCAGGACTGTTCCAGCTACTGGATCTAATCGGTCCAATATCCTTGAGACAACCATACATGGTTACCACCACAATTCTGCTCTGTTCTGAATGAGGTATTGCAGCCACCAATTCTCATTATTCCACGGGCCTTACTGCAGTTAGAGACAATTCTTCTCCAGACTGGTATATTAGCTAACACTTGCTACTCCAGACTCTGACGAATTGTTATATCTGCCTGGTGTTGATATTGTATGTGAGTCGGCTGGATGGTTCCCCTGTTTGTTTTTGTTTTGACAACGTTGCCAATTTTAATATTCTTGTGTTTATTGTCTATTGGTGTTATTTTTTCAATTATCTAGTTACTTGTATGCGTATTTTACAAATTAATTAAAGATATTCTTATTCAATAGCCCGGCGTGTCCCCTTGATGGGCATCTCTGTGTCTGTCCCACAATTTTGAAGCTGTTGGTAAGTACAGCTGCACTGATTGGTATTCCTTAGACCCCTTTCACTCTGTGGCAGTTTTCAGCCATTTTAGCGCTAAAAATGGCACCTGTAAAGTGCCTGAAAACTGCCTCTCATGCAACCCCAGTGTAAAAGTCCTGCAAGCAGCATCTTTGGGGCGGGTTGGGAGTGGTGTACTCACCACAAATTTGCAAAAGGAGCAGATTCCATTAATTGAAAAAGGTGAAAAACAGCGCTTGCCCAACCCCAGAGGTTGTATATTGTATATACTGTGGACTCTTCAAAGGAAAAGACTCAGCATAGAGGGCAGCTTGCCAGGTTTATTATTACAGGTTTGCAAGATCAAAAACACATAAAAGGGCGCATGTGCGGGAGCCCCAGGATGGACGACTGATCTGGAGTTCCGCACCTACCTCGGCCATCGGCACTCCTGGCTGCCGCTTAACCCTGCGGAGTGTCCCAGGACAGAGGGGAACGGACCTCCTAGCATCAACGAAGCCCGCAACTGCCTGGATAATGGCCGGGGGGGCCGATTTGAGGCTCACGATCAACGGCAGCTGGCCCGCCGGGTGTACCAATAGGGCCGCGGCCTAATCCACAGTTCGGACAGAGGAACCCGGTCGGAGCCTCTCGGAGCCTCCTGCCTGGTGTCACTGTGCTCCGCCAGCCCTCTGGACGAGGGGGCTGGTGAAGGTACATCACCTCCAGGCTTCTCCACACCCGCAGCGGACGCTGTGGGAGCACTTGGGTGTAACAAGATGGCCGCCGATAAGGCCTAGTATGTAACTCAGGAACACAGGAAGCCTCCTTCCCATTCACAGCAGCTGCTGAAAGGAGAGACAACCCCATACTTTCACCAGGTAGCTCACTGAGCTTAAGAGAGCAGACCCCACACTCCTCCTAAGGATCCCCACAATTTACGGTACTTTCACCGGGACTTCATTAAAGGGTAATAGGCCACACAACCTCTATCTCTGCCTATGTGAAATCCCCTTTCTTCTCTTTTCTTTTCAGAAGATATCCGAGGGGCGCGGGCGAAGAGAGTAGTACACTGTTAATCGTTCTTCATTTTTACCAATCTCAAGACTCTATTTGCTCCTCGTATGCAGGGGGCGACTGTCAGGAGGTTGCTCACTCATCTCCTTTCCGAGACTGACCTGGTCCTATCATCTGAAATGGCTACAGCTGGGGCCACTTTATTATCATCACCACAAGAGGCCTCAAAGGAACATAGACCTATCATCTCCCTGGCCACCACCACCCTTACACCTGGGCCCAATATACCCGCTTATGAACCTGCGTCCACATCCCCAGCTTCCACTGAATCGCTCTTACGCCGCACAATGGAAGAGTCCCCGATCTCCCCGGCGACCCGCCTTTCCTTTATTCAACAAGATATAACCAACCCGGGTCTCTCAACTCAGGAACCTCTCCTTAATACTGCAGACCTGTTTATCAAATTCTCCAACCTCCTGGAAAGGGGTTTGGCAAACACAGCCGCAAAGATAATGGGAGACATAAAAGCTGACTTTCAGAATCTTGGTACCAGAATGGATGCTATTGAACAGAAATTGAATTTTACCGTGGCCAGAACCAACCAAAACTCTGATCACTTACAAGTTCTACAGGTCCAACTGGACATTGCACCATCAAAAATAGAAGATCTGGAAAACAGGTCTAGAAGATACAACTTCAGAGTGAGGGGCCTTCCGGAGATTGTCACTGAAGTAATTCCTGCGGTTCAGGACTTGATCCAATCCATCATTCCAAATGTGCCTAAACACAGACTGGAACTGGATAGAGCCCACAGAGCCTTGGGCCCCCCCAAGAAAAGATGGCGCTCCAAGGGACATTATAGTTAAACCGCATTTTTATGCCATCAAAGAGGAAATAATGAGGGCCTCACGGTCCAACTCTTCCATCTCTTGTAGGGGGCACCCAGTCCAAATCTTCGCGGACCTATCTCCGAATACTATTCAAAAGAGGAGAGCCCTTAAACCGCTTTTTCTAGTCCTACAACGTGCAGAGCTCAAATACTGGTGGGCCTTTCCATTTGCCGTTAAATTCAACCTAAAAGGGAAGACTTTCTCCTTCTCGACCTTAGCTGAGGGGCAGAAACTATTTCTACATCTCAAACTGATCTCTCAAGAAGCTCCAATGGACCTCTCCAACCCAACTGGCTCCCACACAAAGAGACCGCTCCTCTCTAGCCCAATCTCTCCGCTCTGGACCAAGTCAAAGAGCAAGAAGGCTAAGGACAACAGACCTCCTTGATCCAATGATGGGCTCACACGGAATCACTCATGTTAATGGGTTTGGGCCTGTCTTTGGGATATTGAGGCGATCCTGATGTACCTTAAAGACAGTAATGTACCTGATACTTCTTGGGTTTTTTTTTTTACATTAAGAGTTTATTCACATTTGTTCTTTGAACTTACTTAAGATAGTTTCCTGGGTTTCATAAATGAATAATTTCGATCTAGTGATTTTTTTTTCCAACTTAAGTTTGGGCTCAGGACGTTCTTTATAAGCTTGAACATGTGGAAAAATACCCCCTATGGGACTTTGGAGGGAGAATCAACTCAACAAGAAATAAATAAAATGTAACATTTATTGATATGTATTAAAAAACACATTCCATAAGCATGATGTAAAGCACCCAATTAGACATAATATACACACAAAGTGCATGACAACATGGATGATGATATCTGACACAATAACTAAAGAAAAACACACATAGAATAAAAAGACCACTAATCTACCACTGGGAAGGGCAGACAGGAACCCAACGCGTTTCGATATGATGTAATTTCTTCTTCAGGGGGTATGTGGTCGTAAGTTTAAAAACAAAACAACTCTAAATAACAAACAAAAATACAATATGTCAGAAAAAATATATGTACAGAGCAAGAGACATAAAAGGGTACATAAAGTTCATCAGCTTAAATCAATTACATACTGACCAGGGAGAAATGGATACCCTTAGATATTGTCTACAGAGAAGTCGAGGTTACAAAAAACCATCTAACCAGCACAATGATCACGAGTCTGAAAATTAAACATAGGACATGATATAGCGAGGTAGGAAGGAAAAAAGAATAGAATAGAATCAAAAGTAGTGTAGAAGAGTTGGCTTTGCACTTACTGACCAGCAGACAAGTAGAGTGCTCAGCCAAAAGCAACGATGGCTGCTACAGTATCTGGAAACATAAATAAGAAATGCTGGCTTCCATTTAGGGGCTCCCATACGCAGTGGATGGTTGGTACACCTTCTTTTCTCACCAACAAGGTATGTCCATGGCCATCTATGTATGGCTCTGTTTTTCTACAATATGCCTTTCTCAGAGTGCTAATGAGTTGATTTATCTACCCTTTTAGGGTAGCTAGCTACATTGTTTTTTTGCGCATAATTTTTTATTTACTTATTTATTTTTTTTGCTTTTTCTTTCCTTTTGTATTTGTATTTTCTCTTTTAGCTCGTCCGCTTTGGCTTTGACGAGTTCACTGGTTGGGGTGGTTACCCTCTTCCCCCCAGTTTATGGTTGGCTTTTTGCCCTTTTGGGCATCCCTGCCAATATCGTCGTCCAATGTGTACCACTGGTTGATTAAGCACACCATTCTTTGACTGCCAGGTATGCCATATTTTTGTTTCAATCCAGGTATACTTCTGGTCCATTTATAAGTTTAAATTTATGCATTTTTCCTACCTAGTGGTTTGTCCACTTCTTCCTACCTTTTGTTATTTGTGTTCCACCCTGAAGGCTTTCACTCCAGCTTTCATCCAATTTTGGTATATGCGTGGGCCACCCCATTTGAGGATATGGGTAGACTTTATATCTTTGCGGTTTTCCGCTTTAATATGCATATTTGTATTTTCAGCATTTACCGATTTCCCTTTCCTGGATTCCCAGTGTAATGGGTGTTGTTCTTTTTTTCTTTCTTTTCCTTTCTTTCTTCTCTTTTTTTTATTTCTTCCTTCTTTCTTTTGTTTTTCCCTCCTTTCTTATTTATGTTTCCAGATACTGTAGCAGCCATCGTTGCTTTTGGCTGAGCACTCTACTTGTCTGCTGGTCGGTAAGTGCAAAGCCGACTCTTCTACACTACTTTTGATTCTATTCTATTTTTTTTTCCTTCCCTTGCTATATCATGTCCTATGTTTAATTTTCAGACTTGTGATCATTGTGCTGGTTAGATGGTTATTTGTAACCTCGACTTCTCTGTAGACAATATCTAAGGGTATCCATTTCTCCCTGGTCAGTATGTAATTGATTTAAGCTGATGAACTTTATGTACCCTTTTATGTCTCTTGCTCTGTACATATATTTTTTTCTGACATATTGTATTTTTGTTTGTTATTTAGAGTTGTTTTGTTTTTAAACTTACGACCACATACCCCTGAAGAAGAAATGACATCATATCGAAACGCGTTGGGTTCCTGTCTGCCCTTCCCAGTGGCAGATTAGTGGTCTTTTTATTCTATGTGTGTTTTTCTTTAGTTATTGTGTCAGATATCATCATCCATGTTGTCATGCACTTTGTATGTATATTATGTCTAATGGGGTGATTTACATCATCCTTATGGAATGTGTTTTTTAATACATATCAATAAATGTTACATTTTATTTATTTCTTGTTGAGTTGGTTCTCCCTCCAAAGTCCCATAGGGGGTATTTTTCCACATGTTCAAGCTTATATAGGGATGGGGATATATCCAACTTGTTTATTTTTGTAGTTTGTCTATATCACTTCCAAGATAGTCTGTTCTTTATAAGCTTTGTATACTCCTGTTTGCTCTGGGTTCTACATTTTGTTTTTACTTTTGAAGACAAAGTTTAGCCGGGAGTGACCTGGCTTGTGTAGGTCCCCATGCGCCTCCACTTATTCCAGGGACTTCCCAGGAACTCCTTGGGATAAGTTGTCTGTCCTTGATGGGTCAGACAATGTTTTTTTTTTGTGTCCTTTTTGGACTATGTTCCTTCCTAGAAGGGCAGGGACGGTGGTTTGGTAGGGACTATTTCCCCCCCAGGCACCGCCCCTTACAGCTATATATTGGTGTAAGCGTATCTACTATGTTTATTTCTCCTTTTCCCCCTTTTCTTTCTTCTCTCTATCCTTGGAAAAGCACCTAACCAGCTCCTTTCTCTCAGACGCATTCAGGTTCACCGGACGAGGGCCAGGGTTTCCAGACTCCCTTGAATTCTCCACCATCCTTTCGGGGACCTCCAACTCCAGGGTAAGTGCCGTTGTAAACATAAGCCGTAAACCTCATGAGCTCCATGGCTAAAGCAATCCACACTCATCTCAAAATAGCTACACACAATGCACAGGGTCTGAACTCTCTGATAAAAAGGAGGAAATTACTCTCACAATACAAAAAGCTTAATTTGGACATCATTATGATTCAAGAGACTTATCTCCCATTACGGTATAGCCCCAAATTCCTCCACTCACACTTCCCCACGTTCTTCTTGGCCAATGCAGAGTCTAAGACTAAAGGGGTAGCGATTCTATTCTCCAAAACATGTGGCTTCTCCCTTCGGGGGGAAATTAAAGACCCAGAAGGGAGATTTATCCTAGTTAAAGGAACTATATATGGGATCCTATATACCTTAGTCTCCTACTATGCCCCCAACAAAAATCAAATTACATTCTTTAAAGCGCTGTTTGACACCATCCAACCCCACCTCGAGGGCAGAGTCATACTGGGAGGTGACTCTAATATTGCCTTCGATCAAGGTCTAGACAAGTCCGAACCGATGGATAATCAACTGACACGCCCAACTAAAGCGAGCTTGAAATTAGCTAAATTGGTCCACGTTTGGAATATGTCAGACGTGTGGAGAGAACTAAACCCAACTAGGAGAGATTATACCCATTACTCCTACCCTCACGACTCTTATGCCAGAATAGATCACTTACTAGTACCGACACACTCTACACCTCTCGTTAAGACCTCACGCATAATAGAGACCCCACTTTCCGATCATTCCATAGTCCTCATGCAACTCCGTTCCGACCCGCTTTTCGCGAAACGGTCTCAGTGGAGACTAAACGAATCGCTGCTAACTGACCCCGTCAATATCACTAGAATTAATAACTCTCTTAAGGAATATTTTCTCCTCAACAACAAAGAAGGGACATCCGCGGAAATTTTATGGGCTGCCCATAAAGTTTTCATAAGAGGAACACTCATACAGATAGCTTCACAGATAAAAAAAGAAAGATCAGCTGATTTAGTCAGACTTGAGAAATCATTCGCAGACCTGAAGGCGCTGCATAAAAGTAACCCCTCTAAAATGCTCACTACCCAACTGGATAAAGCAAGAGCAGAACTTAATATGGCCTTAACAGCCAAAGCAGAGAAATCCATCCGTTGGAGTGGTCAGAGATTCTATACGCAAAACGATAAACCAGGAACGATGTTAGCTGCGAGACTTTCACCCCGACGCTGTACTCATTATCTCCCCAAAATTAGAGTTCCGGGTCAAGGCCTCACCACCAACCCTACAAAAATCCTAGAAAATTTCCATAAGTTCTATTCTGATCTTTATGGTGCTTCCAAACGACGAAGCCCGGACTCCATTTCAGCCTTTCTAGAGGGCATACCCCTCCCTGCCCTGTCTATTGAACACAAACAACTTTTGGAGGCTCATTTTACGGAGGAGGAGGTTCTAGGGGTCATTAAAGATTTAAGAAAGGGGTCTGCTCCAGGCCCGGATGGTTTATCTATCCCTTATTACAAAGCATTCGCTGAGACACTTACCCCTTATTTAACAAAATTTTTTAACTCTAAAACTCAAGGCACTCCCTTAGACCCTCAACTTAACTCTGCCTACATTTTGGTGATTCCGAAGCCCGACAAAAACCCAGAGGAAGTTGGTAACTATAGACCAATATCACTGATAAACAATGACATACAAATTTTAACAAAGATTCTGGCAAACAGGCTAGCCACGTTTATTAACACTTACATACACAAAGACCAGGTGGGCTTCATCCTGGGTAGGCAGGGACCAGACCAAATACGTAGGGCTGTAGACATCATCTCCATATTGCAATCCAATTGGGAGGGAGGGTCTAAACAGCGAGGTATGGTTTTATCTTTAGACCTTCAAAAAGCCTTCGACTCAGTTTCCTGGAACTACATTTTTATGATTCTAGAGAAATGGGGATTCGGACAGCGTTTCATGGGGGTCATCAGGGCTCTGTACTCCTACCCTACGGCTCGTATAAGACTCCAGGGATATCTTTCGAATCCAATAACTATAGCTAAAGGGACAAGACAGGGGTGCCCCCTCTCCCCACTCATATTTGCAATGGCAATTGAGACCTTAGCGATCGCCATATGCCAAAATCTGGATATTAAAGGGGTCTCATGTGGATCTCAGATTCATAAATGCGGCTTGTTTGCAGATGACATTCTCCTATTCATCACTTTCCCCCATACCTCACTCCCCAACTTAAGTCATCTTCTAAACTCCTTTGCGGAGTACTCAGGGTTAACGGTAAACTACTCCAAATCTCACGCAATGAATGTCTCCCTTCCCCAGGACACAGTAGACTCCCTGAAACAATCCTTTCCTTTTAGATGGAATATGTCGTCGATTAGATACCTAGGCATTAATCTGACAGCTAAGATTGAGGATTTATATGAGTGTAACTTCCCCCCCATGTATCGAAAACTAGAGGAGGACCTAAAATCTTGGTCTCAGAATAACCTCTCCTGGCTAGGCAGAATCAGTGCAACCAAAATGACACTTCTCCCGAGGATTCTGTACCTGTTTTGAGCCCTCCCAATCCCTGTTAGGAAGAGTCATTTAAAGTCGTTCCAGAGCAAAATCCTTAGATTCGTCTGGGGTAAGTCAGGCTTCAGGTTCCCACAAAGCACACTATATTGCCACATTAAGAAGGGAGGTTTAGGTTTACCTCTCCTTCACAAGTACTATCAAGCAACGAGATTAGCACAGCTCTCACGAGTTTATTGGAGGTCTGAAAAACCGGACTGGATCCAAATCGAGAGGCAAGCTATACCAAAACACACTATAGACTTCCTCCTCTGGACCCATCCAAAAAAAAGGCCCCCTATATTATCTCCCACCCTTTCACACTCATTTGCCCTCTGGGACTCTCTATGCCACCACCCCAAACTAGTCTCAACCTTGACTCCTTTAGCATATATATTTCACAACCCAGATTTCCCTCCCGGGCTGAACATCAAGGCGTTTAAGTGGTGGCTAGACAAGGGGCTGTACCATATAGGACTTTTTTTACTCCTTCAGGTCCCATGTCGCTGGGTTACTGCATAAGCGAACTCGATCTTCCGGCCTCAGAAAAATTCAGATTTCGACAAATCTCTCACTTTCTTCGGCACATATGGAAGGAAAGGCCACTCCCACCGAATATTTTGGCGTATGAATCTTGGTGTGGCCAAGCCATGGAGCAGAGGGGTGGCATCACGATAGTTTACACGGCACTCACCTACCCATTAGCAAAAGCTCCATATATGGAACTCTGGGAGGCAGATTTTCAGCTTTCTTGGGACATTGAAACATGGCATAGAGCCCTCTCTAATTCTTCCAAAGGCATCTTAAACACTGTCCTCATAGAGGCAAGCATCAAGGTTATCACTAGATGGTACCTCACTCCCTCAAAACTGGCAAGCATCTATCCTTCGGCCAACCCGCAGTGTTTTAGAGGCTGTGACCTACTGGGCTCAATGCCACATATTTGGTGGGAGTGCCCAAGGATAAGATCTTTCTGGAGAAAAATTTTTAATCCTATAGAAAAATTGATCGAAACCCAAGTCCCTAGGTCACCCGAATTTGCCCTTCTTAATGCCCATATTCCAAATCTTTCTAAGCCCAATAGGAGTTTAATTCAGTTTTTCTTAATAGGGGCTAAACTTTCCGTAGCGAAAGCATGGAAAAAGCCAAGGGTGTCCTTTGCAGCAACAGTTCAGAAAATCTCCTGGATTATGTCCCAGGAGAAACTGTCCAGTATCCTCTCGGATACCTCCAAGAGATTCGAGACGATCTGGGAACCGTGGGCTACATACATCGGTGTCCCTTTCAATTCAGTACCATCCTGTCCGTAGATAGGACAGGTCCGAACCTAGTCAAGGTGCTTCTCCCTACTCTTCTTCTCCTTCTCTCTTCCCCTTCTTTCTCTGTTTTTCCAGTACCCCAGCTTATTTCTGCTCTATGGTTATATTGGTTTCTAGTTTTAATGACCGCCTTACTATTGAGACGGACATACCTTTTTCCCACCACTCTCTACCCTATTCAAGGTATTATAACTAAAGCAGAAGGCAGACTACAAGCCTTGATTCTTAATATGAAGAAAAACCCCTTCTCCTCACACAGCTTGTTTCCAGTATGGGGTGCCTGGAAGAGGGGCAGTTTTAGTCTTTTGCTAATGCCTCAGGCATCTTCGCCCTTGGTAAATGCCTTTACCTTAGCTCATCATTATAGTGACAAGTTGAGCTTGTATGAGTTCCATCTCTTGTAAGGTAATCTTATATGTAAAATGATCCTTTATGCGATATGATGTCTCTATTGTGATGTACTGTAACAGTTCTTACCATGTTTAACCTTAAAATAAAAAAACTTTTGAAAGTAAAAACACATAAAAGAACAGAAAACAAAACCTCACCGTCCAGCGCTAAACTAAACAATCAGGTTCCTCTCCATACAGTGTGGGGCTGTCCCCGACACCCGCAAAAAGTCCATCAGTGTTATTTTGGAGCCTTCCAGCCCGGTGTTCCACTGAGAACTTAAATGGCTCTAGGGCCAGGAACCACCTAGTCACTCAGCTATTTTTCTCCCGATTGTTACACATCCACTTAAGGGGGGCATGGTCGGTGACTAGCTTGAATGACCTTCCCAGCAGGTAGTATTTTAGGGCCTCTAAGGCCCACTTGATAGCCAGGTACTCCTTCTCCACAATGGCATAATTCCTTTTATGTCTATTAAGCTTCCTGCTTAAGTAGATGACCAGTTGCTCCCCACTGTCTCTGATCTGGGACAGAACAGCACCTAGTCCCACCTCAGAGGCGTCGGTTTGAACCACAAACTCCTTTGTTAGGTCTGGGGTCACGAGCATCGGCTGTACACAAAGGGCTTGCTTTAACTTCTGGAAAGCCTTCTCGGCTTCGGGATTCCACTTAGACATTCCTGACCCTCTACCCTTCGTCAGATCGGTCACAGGGGCGGCAATGGTGGCAAAGTCGGGGATGAAGCATCGGTAATACCCTGTAATCCCCAGGAAGGCCCGAACCTGTTTCTTGTTCACCGGTTGGGGCCACTTTTGAATGGCCTCGATCTTATTGGTCTGGGGCTTAATCAGACCCCGACCAATAACATACCCAAGATATTTGGCCTCTATGTCACACTTCTTCGGGTTGGCTGTTAAACCTGCTACCCTTGTGAATCTACCACTACCTGCATCCGGGGCAGATGTGATTCCCAATCTGGGCTGCAGATGACCACATCATCCAGACAGGCCGCTGCATAGGGCCGATGCGGCCTCAAAGTTTTGTCTATCACCCTCTGAAAGGATGCAGGGGCCCCATGCAGACCAAACGGCATTTGCTTGTATTGGAAGGACCCCTCTGTGGTAGAGAAGGCTGTTTTTTTCCTTTGCTGATGCTGTTAGGGGGATCTGTCAGTATCCCTTAGTTAGGTCTAGGGTTGTTATGTACCAGGCACCTCCCAACCTATCCACAAGTTTGTCAACCCTCGGCACTGGATATGCGTCAACTTAGACACTTCATTCAGCTTCCTGAAATCGTTACAGAACCGGATAGTGCCTTCGGGCACTAGGGGACAAGTAATATAGGGCTCGACCAGGTGCTGTGGGATTCCTCTATCATGTCTAACTCCAACGTGGTTTTTATTTCTCTCGCCACCGCCTCTTGTCTAGCCTCAGGTATTTGGTAGGGTCTTACATTTACACAGACCCCTGGTTCCGTGATTATGTCATGTTGTAGTATAGTGGTCAGTCCGGGTAGAGAAGAGAAAAAATCTCTATTTTTACTGACAAATTCCTTAACGTCATTTTGTTGAGTCAGTGACAAGGACTTGGTTATGGGGACATCCGGCTTCAGAGGTAACCTGTCCTTTTGAGGAGTGACACCGCCACTAAACTCTCTGTCCTTCCATGGTTTTAGATGATTAACATGGTAAATCTGCTCCGGTTTTCTTTTCCCAGGCTGGTAAACTTTGTAGTTTACTTCCCCTACTCTTTCCCTAATCTCAAAGGGACCCTGCCACTTTGCCAGGAATTTACTTTCGACCATGGGGACTAGTACCAGCACTCTGTCTCTGGGGTTGAAAGTTTGGTTTTTGGCACCCCGATTGTAAGCCTTCCTCTGGGCTTCCTGGGCTTGCTCCATATGCTCTCATACAAAGGGCAGGACATCTGTGATTCGATCCTGCATCAAGGAGACATGCTCTATGACGCTTCTATATGGGGTGGCCTCTCCTTCCCAAGTCTCTTTTGCGACATCTAGCAGCCCCCTAGGATGTCTACCATACAAGAGTTCAAAGGGGGAATACCCCATAGATGCCTGCGGAACCTCTCATATGGCAAACATGAGGTGCGGCAGCAAAAAATCCCAATTTTGCCCATCTTTAACCACCACCTTTTTTAGCATACTCCTAAACCTTTCCACCAGACCGTCAGTTTGGGGGTGGTAAACAGAGGTACGGAGATGGGAGATTTTGTACAACTTGCACAATTCTCTGGTCACTCTGGACGTGAACGGGGTACTCTGATCCATCAAGATTTCTTTAGGGATCACCACCTGACTAAACACCTGGACCAGTTCCTTGGCGATAGTCTTAGTGGAGGTATTCCGCAAGGGTATAGCCTCAGGATAGCGGGTTGCACAGTCCAGGATCACCAGTATGTGCTCGTGTCCCCGGGCAGATTTTATTACTGGCCTCACGAGATCCATGCCAATTTGCTCAAATAGCACTTCAATTATGGGAAGTGGAACAAGGGGGCTACAGAAATGGGGTGACGGGGCCGTTATTTGACACTCAGGGTATGATTCACAGTATTCTTTGATGTCTGCATACAACCCAGGCCAGAAGAATCTCTGGTTTATTCTCTCCCTGGTTTTCTCCATACCCAGATGTCCCCCCCGATTACATACTCATGGGCCAGATATAGAACCATCCTACGGAAGGGTTTGGGAACCTCTAGCTCTTCCACTTCAGTCCCCCGTGTTTCACCACCTGATACAACAAATCATTTTTAAGCGCCATGTAGGGAAAAGACACCCCCCCAATTAGGGTCCACAGGTTCCCTATCCATCACCTTCATGTTTTCTCTGGTTCTGAGGAGAGTGACATCCCGTAGTTGTTCTGTACAGAAGTCCTCTCTCCGGACCTCTAAGGTAGGTACTACATTTGGTTCACTCTCACCACCAGCAACAAAGACATGGTCTGGGTCATTAGCCCCCCACTGTGCGCTATCTTCCAGCTCCTCTGGCTCCTTAGCCAGTACAGGAAAAAGGAACAGGGTCTCCCCCCTCCTCGGTCCTGCCACCAGTCTCCCCTTCCATTTGGCAAAACGGGTCTGGTGAGAGGTCCCCTGCTTCCGCAGCAGGGGGAGCTCTATCCTCCAGACTCCCTGTGCCTTCCCATAACCTCCAAAAATGGGGAATATCACTGCCCACCAGGGACGTCATAAAGTAACGATGGTACCACCCCCACTGAATGAGTCACACTACCACAAGGGGTGTCAATCTCAACCACTGCCATTTGGTAGTCAAGAGTGTCCACATGGATGCAAATGACTCTGACAGTGCTAAGGTGTAACCTTGCAGGGTTTACACAATTGCTTTTTACCAATGTTACCACACTACCCGAGTCAAGCAGTGCAGTGACTGGTCTCCCATTAACAAAAATCACACACATTTGCTTCACCATGTGACTTGAACATGATGCTGTATATGCCACCTGTGCAAAAAAGAGAAAGACGTCTATTCACATAAGTATAATCGCATTGCGTGGGTTCATCGTTCAGAGGGCAATTGACAGCAATATGGCCCAATGCATGGCATCGGTAGCACTGTGTGTGTTCTATACCCAGTCCTCTCAAGGGTCCCCAAGACCTTTCTGGCTTCTTTGGCCAGTCTCCAGTCTAGAGCCCATAGTCTCTTTAGCCATAGCAGCCTTATCAAACTTCCTCACACCCTTGACTCCTGGAACAGTCTTACCGGGTCCGCCGGGTGATCTATTACCCCTAGATACATTGGAGTGGGGTGCAGATGGGAGCAACAAGTCCTCAGCAGCAGTGTCTCTCCACGAGGTCCGCCAATTGGTTGGCAGTTTTGGGGAACCCATGACTGACCCACTTCCTTAGAGCAGCAGGTAGCGCATGCAGATACCGGTCCATGACCACACGCTCCACAATCTGGGGGCCTGGCAAGGTTGCAGCCACTTCCTCGTGAGATATATCAGGTTGAACACTTGCGAGCGGGGTGGCTTGTTCAAGCAGTAGGACCACTGATGCAACTGTTGAGCCCAGATGGCCATGGTGACCCCCAGGTGTGCGAGTATCACTGTCTTTAGAGTCTCATAGTCCTGGGCCTTTATTCCAAATCAAAGTAGGCCTTTTGGGATTCACCTGTCAGGAAAGGTGCTAATAGTCCCGCCAACTGCTTTTTTGGCCATCCTTCGCGATCATCGACTCTTTCAAAGGTCGTGAGGTACGCCTCCACGTCATCTACAGGTGTCATCTACTGAAGGTGGTAACTGGCATGTACCATCTTTTGTTCCCCTGGACTTGTGAACCCCTTCTTTAATTCCACCAGGGCCTCCGCAAACTGGCGATTGATCCCTTGCTGAGCCGCAACAACCTGTTGAGTTGCCTCCTCTTGAGCCACCTGTTGTGCTGTGATAGCCTGGCAAGTCTCCTCCTGCTGTGCTGCAGCGGCTTGTGCGATTTGGCGATTTGTTTCCTGCTGCTGGCGATTGCTCTCTTGTTGGGCCGAAGTGGCCTGTAACAGGGATTTTACTACATCCTCCATCTTCAAGGAAGTCCACCACGTGTGGGCGATTAGCTCGTGGAGATCACTCTTCGGAGGAAAAGACTCAGCATAGAGGACAGTTTCTTTAAAATCTGGCAGCTTGCCAGGTTTATTATTACAGGTTTGCAAGTTCAAAAACACTTAAAAGGATAGAAAACAAAACCTTGTTGTCCGGCGCTAAACAAAACAATCAGGTTCCTCTCTATGCAGTGTGGGGCTGTCCCTGACACCCACAAAACAAAAGTATGGTGCAAACCTTGATCTTTGAGTCCAAATTAGCAGACAGAACTCACTCAGATTTCTCCCTCTGAGATCCAGGATGGAGCTCTCCTCTGCTCTCTTCCTGGTCATTAAATGCAGGTGAAGAGGGGTTTGAGTGGACCAGAAAGTCCGGGCAGGAAACCAGCTTTGCCATGGTGGCTGGCAAAACCCAGGTCGGACTCTCACTAGTCGCATCAAAATGATCACATGCGAGGCGACAAGTATCACCCCTCCATTGTGGCGCCTCGCATACAATCCTTAACCACTTTAGCCCCGGAAGGATTTCACACTTTAGGACCAGAGCACTTTTTGCGATTCGGCACTGCGTCGCTTTAACTGACAATTGTGCGGTCATGCAACGTTGTACCCAAATGAAATTTATGTCCTTTTTTCCCCCACAAATAGAGCTTTCTTTTGGTGGTATTTGATCCCCTTTGCGTCAGAAGAGCGACAATTTTGCAAAAAAACCTAAATTTCTTACTTTTTGCTAAAATACAAATCCAAAAAAAAAAAAAATAAAAAACTTTTTTCTTGATCGGTTTTGGCCGATTTATATTCTTCCTCATTTTTTTGGTAAAAAAAAAAAAACGAAATCGGCCTTTATTGATTGGTTTGCGCAAAAGTTCCCGCGTTTACGGATGATGAGAATTAATTTCTGGGGTTTTTATTATTTTTTTATTTTTTACTAGTAATGGCGGCGATCTGCGGACCATTTTGACACTTTTTTGGAACCATTGGCATTTATACAGCGATCAGTGCTATAAAAATGCATTGATTACTGTGTAAATGCCATTGGCAGTAAAGGGGTTAACCTGCAATGGTTAACTGTGTTCCCTGGATGTGTTCTAACTGTGTGTGGGCTGGGCTGGCAGGGGGAGGGGAGTGATCACGGCTTCCATATACAGGAAGCCTGTGATCACAGCCCTTCCCCCTCTGTCAGAACGGAGATCCGTGTTTACTTACATCGCGGGTAGCCGGCGGCTTCACTATTATTGGTTAAAAGAACGGACCATCAGGAAGTGCTCCTTCCTATGCTGAATCACAACAGCTTCCCCAACTTCCTGTTATTTGATTACTTATAAGGACATCTTTTGGTAGAAATGCCAATTACACCCCTCCAAATACAGTTGTGCTCATAAGTTTACATACCCTATAAGAATTTATAATTTCTTGGCCATTTTTCAGAGAATATGAATGATAACACAAAAACTTTTCTTTCACTCATGGTTAGTGTTTGGCTGAAGCCATTTATTATCAATCAACTGTGTTTAGTCTTTTTAAATTATAGTGACAACAGAAACTACCCAAATGACCCTGATCAAAAGTTTACATACCCCAGTTCTTAATACTGTGTATTACCCCCTATAACATCAATGACAGCTTGAAGTCTTTTGTGGTATTTGTGGGTGAGGCTCTTTATCTTCTCAGATGGTAATGCTGCTCATTCCTCTTGGCAAAAAGCCTCCAGTTCCTGGAAATTCTTGGGCTGTCTTGGATGAACTGCACGTTTGAGATCTCCCCAGAGTGGCTCAATGATGTTGAGGTCAGGAGACTGAAAATAAAAATAAAAAGTATATTAATCATTTTTTTTTCTTAATATACTTTTTATTTTCACATTTATTATTTTTATTTTTCATTATTATTATTTTTATTTTATTTCTATCTATTTTCATATTCATTTTCACATTTTCATAGATATTATTCATTTTCATTTTATTTTTATTTTCATTCATTTATATTTATAATTATAATTATTTTTATTTTCCATCAAATTCGCACTATTACTATCACATCAATTTATTTATAGGTCCACAGGTTCACTAATATATATTTTAATTTACATATTAAATATCATAGTAATTAACTCACAAAGTTATTCACAAGTTCAATATCACTAAAGAATTAATAATCATGCCATATTTAAATTCATAAGTATTCACACATATTTGGAGGGGTGTAATTGACATTTCTACCAAAAGGTGTCCTTATAAGTTACCACATAACAGGAAGTTGGGGAAGCTGTTGTTATTCAGCATAAGGCAAAGCACTTCCTGATGGTCCGATGCGTTAATAAGAGTGACTGGAAGGCAAGGAAGCCTTTGCTTTTGAAAACGTCGCACTATTACGACGAATTGCGTCAAGCTTCGCTTCCTGATACGTCACCAGCAGCCCGCAGATTGGAACGCAAGCTGGAGCCAGCATCCAAATTGAAGGATTTTTTGGGGACCCCCAGCTCACCAGAACTAGTGTCCCCATTGGAAGATTTCACATCTATTACTTTTCTGGGGACAACCCAAAATTTGGGGTTTTCTTTTTACTTTCACTTTCAATGATAATGGTAAACAGGACAAATAGAGAGGGTGAATCTCCCTAACAGGGGTACAGACAGCAATGACAACTGACAGGGGTTCTAATCCCTCTCCACTCTTATTTTGAGGGGACAGTAAATTTACACTGTTATACAAGCTGTACACTCACTACTTTACATTGTAGCAAAGTGTCATTTCTTCAGTGTTGTCACATGAAAAGATATAATAAAATATTTACAAAAATGTGAGGTGTGTACTCACTTTTGTGAGATACTGCATATAGTTTTTAATAAATATACCTCCAGATGAATATTGCAGCCCCTGTGCATGATGTGCCTCTGTCTTTGTGTCAGAGACCTGAAAACAAGATCTGCAGTGAAGAGAAGACCTTCCAGCTGTTACTCAACCAGCCTGGAATGCAGCCCTAGTTATCTGGCATTGTAAATG
This sequence comes from Glandirana rugosa, assembly GCA_018402905.1. NCBI lineage: Eukaryota > Metazoa > Chordata > Amphibia > Anura > Ranidae > Glandirana > Glandirana rugosa. The sequence continues at coordinate 1,137,327 of BLSH010298547.1, read as the reverse complement.
TGAGATAAAAATAGGACAGAGATACTCTGTCACAAAGATTCAACAATACACTCAAGAAGCTATGGCTTTTTTGCAGTTAAACTATTAGAACAAAGAAATACTTGCACAATCGTCTTTTCTGACCTATTAATAGTAGCATTGGCAGAACCTGTGGCTGAGATCTTCTCTATCTCCACTTCCTCCTTCTATGAACTTTTCCCATAATTTTACATATGACAATAGAGGGCAAAGGATCCCTTCCCATTAATGAAGCATGACCAGCAAAGCAACATAGTTGTGTTCTATTCAGTTAATTTTCCTAGTATTGTACAAACTTTATCTTTATTTATTTCAGGTACTTATATAGCGATGTCCATTTACGCAGCGCTTTACATATATATTGTACATTCACATCAGTCCCTACCCTCAAGGAGCTTACAATCTAAGGTCCCTATCTCACATTCATACATATGGTATACTAGGGTCAATTTAGACAGGATCTAATTTACCTACCAGCATGTCTTTTGAGTGTGGGAGGAAACCGGAGTACCCAGAGGAAACCCACACAGGCACAGCCAGAGCATGCAAACTCCAGGCAGGTAGTGTCATGGTTGGGATTCGAACCAGGGTCCCTTTTGCTGCCAGGCGAAAGTGCTATCCACTACACCACTGTGCCTCCCATCTTTAAAATATAACTAAAGGCAGAGTGATTATAACACCTGTCAGACTTTTATTGCTGTCTCTACTCTCGGTTGGTATATTCACCCTCTCTATTTGTCATGCCTACCATCCCGGCTGGTCACAGTGTAAACAGGAAAAGCCGTTTATTGGCATTTCCACTACTACTCCGATCGACTGCTCTCCTGACAGGGGGGGGGGTCTGTGCTAATTGCTTATTAGCACAGGCCCCCCCCCCAGGATCGCCACCCTAGACCACCAGGGAGCCTGCTCAGGGGCCACCAGGGATGTGCCCACCCAGGACCACCAGGGAGCCGATACTGACCACCAGGGAGCTGATCCTAGACCAACAGGGAGCCCACCCTAGACCACCAGGTAAGGGGCACAGTGCCCAACATGGATGGCACTCAGTGCCAAATTCAGATTCCACCCTAGACCACCAGGGAATGGGCCCCTATTAGTGCATCTGTCATCTGCTGCCCACCATTGCCTCCTATCAGTGCCCACCAGTGCCACCTACCAGTGCTACCTATCAGTGCCCACCAGTGCTACCTATCAGTGCCCATTAGCGCCATCTATCAGTGCTCAGTGCCACCTATCAGTGCCTGTCAATGCTGCATATCAGTGCCCGTCAGTGTTGCATATCAGTGCCACCTATCAGTGCCCATCAGTGCTGCATATAAGTGCCTTATCATCAGTGCCCGTCAGTGCCACCTCATCAGTGCCAATCAGTACTGCCTCATCTGTGCCTGTCAGTGTAGCCTCATCAGCGCCCTTCAGTGATGGAGAAAATGTACTTATTTACAACGTTTTGTGACAGAAACAGAGAAAAACATATTTTTTTCCCAAAATTTTTGGTCTTTTTTTATTTGTAGCACAAAAATACCACCAAAAGAAATCTCTATTTGTGGGGAAAACATGGTAAAAAATTTGTTTGAGTACAGTGTTGCTATACTGTGCAATTGTCATTCAAAGAGCAACAGCACTGAAAGCTGAAAATTGGTTTGGTAGGAAAGTGTTCTAAGTGCCTGGTAATGAAGTGGATAATCACACTATCATAAATTAATTATGTAGAGCTGCCCCCATAGTAGCTGCTGAATAGGGTGGGCCCTCTGTTCTTTGCCTTGTCCTTCTCAAGAACCACAGTACACCAGTTTGACAATATTACAGGAATTCACTGAAAATAATATAGTACCCAATAGAAGGGCTATATCCAAGAGAACAGATACCAAAACGGGCAGTATAGGCAAACTTAATATATTGTCATCCAATATGGTTGGTAACTAGGCAAGCATAAAATGGATTGGAAAAGGAAGTTTTACCCCTAAGGGTTGGGATTTTTAGAGGCAATTTAAATAACTCAATTTTCTGTTAAAATATACATTCTTTATATCTTATTTTGACACAGTTTAAAAAATGGCACCAGTCAATAAAAGCAGTGTACAGAATATTCAATTGTGCATATATGTACAAATTGGGTACAGATTAAGATGTAAATTCCTGTAAGTATGGTGGTATCACCCAATCCAGGAAAAGTCCCATAGTCAAACAGCAACCTATCCTAGGGGGGTTGATTCATTGCGTTTCAGAATATCATCTGTATCAATTCTTTCTTCAGGGAAAGATACCGCCATCTGTAATATAAAAAGATGTCTGCACTAATACCTTGTATATATATGGCATAATCAAGTGGTTCCAAAAATATCGATTCTAATAGATTAATTTGCATACAAACTATTTTCTGCAATTCAGACTGACCCCAGCACATCCCACTCTCTGCTCAAAGTACACTTCCCATCGAGTTGGGACAGTAGGAAAAAGGGTCATCCAACGACCGGTGCAAAATCGGTCAAGAAGAGAAGGATACGGAAGGTTGCTAGGTATTAAGTAGAAAACAACAGGGATAGGCTCAGAATTAAATGACTATTAAAGTCATCTTAGCAAGTAAAAATAGCCTTACAAAGGGCTTACCTTTCAAATGTATGGTAGCACAAAAACCCGGTGGAAAGGACATGGGACATAGGCCTCAGTGGGACCTCCGTGTATCGGATGCCACAACCGGGGAGGGGCCGACCCCCGAATATGTTGCCCTCTCCCAGTCCAAGAGAGTCCGCAGGCTCAAACTGACATTCGATCACACGAACGAACAGGTGAAAGATGATGCCGGCCACTATCCCTGGCATCCTATATATGGCACATGCGCGCCCTCCTTACCGGAAGGACGTCACAGCGCTAGCGTCATTTCCTGTCATCCGGGAAACTAAGTCCCGGAGACCAGAGAGCGCTCTAAGAGGACTATAACCGACAGCACAGATACAGCGCCCTCTAGTGGAAGGGGAAGAAATTTTCCCCACCCCTGGGCACTGGTAAAAAACAGCCCCTGAGGGGAATTATTATCCACCAGGGGCCTTCTGTGCTGGACACAATGGAGGCAAAAAAGTAGAGCCAAGAGCAAGGATGTGTATAGGGGGTCAGAGTACAAAAACAGAACACTATATACAACCCACAACTATATGAGATTGACATTGTATATAACAATATTTAACAAAGGCAAAATATTACCCTATAGGGTGTCCACCAAGCCAGGGCTCAAACGGAGCTACCCGGGCGAGAGGGACAACCGAGGGAGAAAAAGGAGAGAAACAACAGCACACGAAAGAAACATATTATTGTTCATATATTAGAAAACCTCAGGGATTTGCCTGATCAAACTATGGGGAAAACAACCCAATAGGGAACAATATGATATTCATTAGGAGGCTGGAATTATTGGTCAAGGGGGGGCAATTAGAAACAGGAGGCGAGGCGTATAGAGGGTGTGTATTGAGAGTTACGCCACACATGTAATTACATGATGGTAAGGGAGGTCAGATGGGGCGGAGGGGAAGACACAAAGAGCCATTCAATCTTTTTTACCAGAACTATAGCCCTCTAAAACGGGTCTAAAACTTTCTGTCTCACATAGGCCAGGGGGCATGGTGGCTTTAAGACACCTAATTCAGCGCATTTCCTGCTGGAGTAGGGTCTTATTCCAATCCCCACCCCTAACAGGGAGGTGAATTCTATTTAATGCTATGAATTGGACTGATGGCATATGGTAGTGATGGTATTTAGCCACATGCCTTCCTAGAGGGAGATATAAATTACCCATCCGCATACCCTGTAGATGTTTACCCACTCATGCATGAAACTCCTGTTTGGTTTTTCATACATAGAACGAACCACATTGGCATTGTGCAAGATAAACCACCCCTTTTGTGTGACAATTGACAAAGTGTCGTGGGACAAACTTTTCACCATTTGATTAATACTGTGCAGGTTTTGCCGCCAATATATGGGCAGAGTGGTTTGCAGCTGTTCTGCCCACCCCTTTTCCCCCATCTCCATTTGCATAATCATGGAAGGTTATGTATTATGTGAACCCTTTCACGACTCAAAGTATCCTGCTGTGTGGCAGAGTGAATGAATTTCTTGTAAGCGAGAGAGCCACTCATGGGCTGGTGCAAAGGGGAAACTACTCAAAGGATTGTGCAGATGCTGAGAGAATCATCGGAGAACGATTGTATACCCTTTATAAAGTAGGCAGAGTGGGAACTAATTTTGGCTGGGGTTTTATGGTTGGTTCTCCATGTTTTCTTCGCAACCACAGAGGGTGTAGAGCTGGAGTGGGAGGTTATCAGGTTTGGTGTGGAAGGGAAAGCAAGACGAGAGGAGCATTATCAATGAAATGGGGATAAGGTGGCAGAGTGGAAACTGTTGCCAGTGGAGGTAACTTATTATGACCGTTTGGGTGCAGTGAGACAAACCATAAAACAGTGGCCATGGGTGAGGTGGGGTGGGCGTTGGTTTGTTAAGGATAATTGGAACTTGCTGATTTTTTTTTTTTTTGTTTTTGTTTTCTTGTTCTATAATAACCGTGCTGTGAGAAGAGATGTCATTCTTTCAGGAACTTAATATGTACAGTCTGGAGGAAAGAAGGGAGAGGGGAGACATGATTGAAACCTTTAAATACCTCAAGGGGGTGAATAAGGTTCAGGAGGGCAGTCTTTTCAATATGAAACCAAAATCAAGAACACGGGGACATGACCTCAACCTAACTGGGGGAAGTTCAAAACTAATCTTAGAAAGTATTATTTTACTGAAAGGGTGGTTGATGATTGGAATAAACTACCAACAGAGGTTGTGAGACAGTCAACAGTAAATGGCTTCAAACATGCTTGGGATAAACATAAATCCATAGTCAGACAACAAGGTTAATGTGAAAAAAAATAAAAAAAAATTAAATAAAATAAAAAGGGGCAGACTCGATGGACTACTCAGTCTTTTTCTGCCGTCACTTTTCTATGTTTCTATGTTTCTATGTTTCTATGGGCAGCAGGAGCAAGATACACATGGAAAGGTGCCCCTAAATCTCAGAGTGACCCCGCCTTCTTATAGGTAATTTGAGGGTACTTCCCTACTAGTTTACCTAACATGGGGTCTACTGTTAATATTGACCAGTGCTTTGTAATGATTTTCCGTATTCTTTTATGTTCATTTGAAAAGCGTGTGATTAATCTTGTGGTATTCATTGTAGTTTTTTTTTTTTTTTTAGATGTGAATATTCAATTTTGTCTATCCAATTATTTAACTCGATTAAATGTTTTCCTCATTTCCTCAGGTTTTTGTGTCTCCAGGAATTTACATCTTAATCTGTACCCAATTTGTACATATATACACAATTGAATATTCTGTATAGTGCTTTTATTGACGGGTGCCATTTTTTAAACTGTGTCAAAATAAAATAAAAAGAATGTATATTTTAACAGAAAATTGAGTTATTTAAATTGCCTCTAAAAATCTCAACCCTTAGGGGTAAAACTTCCTTTTCCTACACAATAATGAAGGGATGATGGCAATTTACACCCCTGATTGTGGAGGCACTAACAAAACAGCATAAAATGGATTAACCAAGGTAATAACATCATTTAAAATACAAAGTGATTAACAGTAGGGACTAGGCATAAGATGACATTTGTCGTCCAGAGCAACATAAATAGTAGAAAGGCCGCCTCAAGTGCAGCAATGAGCAATAGTAAAGTTTAATCTACTGAGTGCTGGAAGAATACCATAAGAGTGCATTTATGGCAGTGATGCTAGTTCACCAACTGGATATGCACCACCCAAAAGAAAAGGAGGATGGTGGCAGAGGGGCAGGGGAACAAAGGGGGCTTGCAGAATAATTATTATAGGAGGGGCAGTCCTGTGTTCTTCTGCTGGATATTGCTGGGGCCCTTTAAGAGCATTGGTGCACTTAACAACAGTCCCAGTTAACCTGCATGCATTATAGGTACATTATAGTCTCAGCACGGGTGCAAGGTAGAAGTGGTTCAGAAGCCGCAAAAGTTTGGCATAATGTGGTATAGTGTTGGTATAGATGGAATCTAGATTTGGAATAAGAGCAGTATGGATGAGGTATAGATTGGGTCAGTTCCTGCTAGCAGTATCAGCAATGGGTGAATAGCCCTCTCACCAGTCCCTGGGATGCAGCGGAGACCTCTTGCTGTCGAAGGGATGGCCCCATCAGTCTCTCCACGAAAGCCTCCTGTGATCAGTGGTGGGAAGCAGAGGGTGAGTGGATGCGCCAGTTTCCCTGCTGCAGAGGTGCTGGTGCTGTGATATGGGCAGTGCTGCGTTGCCCCTGGGTGTCCTCACTCCCAGTCTCAGGCTTGGATTTCCACTGGTATGGTCTCCTGCTAGCAGGTGAATATCCAGACAGAGGTGCTCTCTCTCTCACTCGCTCGGTGTGAGATCTGCTTAGCCCACATCTTGTACAAACATGCAATACCATCCAGAAGGGTGTCTATGCATGTTAAGTTCCTTCAAGCCCTTCATAAGCATGTTACCATAATCCAAAACTGACACTTCTGTCCCATATCATCACTTAATGCAGACAGCAATAAATTCATACATTTGATTTTTAAATAAAGACTTGACTAGCCTGACAAAGATCAAGGCAAGCAAGTAATAATATCAGAAGAAAACTCCATTTATTCCACATTTTCTAATGCAATTCAATTCAAAACATACCTTTCTACATCTATCAGGAAGTTCCCAATTATGAAAGGCACATATTATGGGTATCCCCTTTCTCTGATTTCTTTTGAGCTCACCATCGAGTCTCTTACCCAGTTAATTAGGGAGAACTGAGGCATGGCTAGCAGCAACACATCAATTTTCTGCACTGAAGCCAGGCATACATGGTTTGAAATTTGGCTGGTTCAGCAGGGACTGGCCTCATTTCAATCCATGTATGATCAGGCAGGTTGTACAGAAATCGATCTAGCAATCAACTTCTGTACAATCGCCCTGTCTGATTTTCCCTGCTAGACAGAGGCGGCCCTTTAATTAGGCAAATTAGGCGGTCGCCTTAGGCCTCACACTCACAGGGGACTCGCGGCCGCCTAATTTACCTCATTAAAGATCCGCCGAGTCTGTGTTCATTGATACCAGGGGCAGGGAACAGTCTGCGAGTGGGAACAGCTGAGCGTACTGTGTACAGTGTGATCGGAGCGCTCCGGTTCCAAGCCAGGAGACGCTGAGTTTATCAGAGTCACTGCTGACCCCTCCCCCTGCTGCCTGCACAGCCACACATGAAAGCTTCCTCCTCTCCTCCTGTGTCTGCCCCGCCCACACTTCCCGACAGACAGAGTTCTGTAACAGAAGGGGATGTGGGCGGGAAGATTCAAGAGTACAGCCCAGCCCATGTGAAGAAAGATGGAGTCTCATCCATCCATCCATCCAGTCCCTCCTGCCTCTGAGTGAGTAATCTGAAGTGGGAGTGCCTCTCTCTCCCTCTCCTCCCCCCCCTCTCTCCTCTCCCCCTTTCTCTCTCTCTCCTCTCCCCCTCTCTCTCCTCTCCCCCCTCTCTCTCTCTCTCCTCTCCCCCTCTCTCTCTCCTCTCCCCCTCTCTCTCTCCTCTCCCCCCTCTCTCTCCTCTCCCCCCTCTCTCTCTCCTCTCCCCCTCTCACTCTCCTCTCCCCCTCTCTCTCTCCCTCTCCTCTCTCTCTCCCCCTCTCCTCTCTCTCTCTC
>BLSH010298547.1:1115180-1125525 GCA_018402905.1 Glandirana rugosa | reverse complement strand
CTCTCTCTACTCTCCCCCTCTCTCTCTCTACTCTCCCTCTCTCTCTTTTTTCTTTCCCACTCCAGTTCTCCTCTACCTATTCCCCATCTCCTACACACTCCCCCCTTTTTCATCCTCCTCCCCTACCCCATGTTCTGTGCTCTCCTGCCCCCTGTACTGTCCACTTACCCTCCCCCTATACTGTACCCTTCTAATACAGTTAATTTTTATCACTTTAATTATTTTTCCCATTATGGGCGTGAGTGGGGCCTCATATCTAAGTTTTGCCTAAGGCCTCACAAATCCTAGAGCCGCCTCTGCTGCTAGATTAGTGATGCAGTTTATAGCCAGTTGAATGTGATGCACTACTTGCCCCTCCTCCCCAGCTTTGACTGGATATTGCTTACAATATACAGTCCCAACCCTCAGAACATCCTAGGCAGCAAGTTAACGAAAATATTCGGAATTATTTGTTTCTGTCAGACGCAACGGAATTAATGCAGTTAGGCCCAGAATTTTTCAAACATAAGAATTGTATTCGATTGTGGAACTGACTGACAATTGCATATTTACTTTAAATCACAAATTTACATCTAATACATCCGAATCTCTGAATCAAACAAATTTCGATCAAATTCTGATTTGTTAAGAAATGTAAAAAATCCTGTGCCTGTACTTGGCATATACAGTAACTTTGATTGCTGGTCTTTCTTACTATGGCTGGTCATAATGTTATTCGCTATATATTCTGGGTAAGTGGGTCTAAATTCTTTGTTTTTAAGTTCTTTTGATTGACTGGCAGTTGAAATAATTAGATACCAACTAATGAAGATGTGCCCTTACTTGGTAGCGAACAAACAAGCACAATTTTAATATACCTTGAAGACCAGAAGACTGTTAGAATGACTAACTAAATTTTCCATGATGGGTTTTATTCCAAATTTTCTTTAGTAGCACTGAAATGATTAGCTTTCACAGCAAGTTTCAGAAAGCACTGAAGTCTAAAGGTTATTTTTTTACACTCTGCGAAAGATGCTGAATTGTCATTTCAAAAAGCTTGTTTACAGCTAAATGAATTTGTAGATGAGTACAATTGGCAGATATGAACTTCTTTTAAAAAGATTTTAAAAGTTAATGTATTCTATATTCCGTGAATAAGATTTTATATATATACATATATACATCTCTCAAAAGTGAGTACACCCCTAACATTTTTGTAAATATTTTATTATATATTCTATTATACTAGTCCTCACCGTTGAGAGTAGATTCCCAGCAAAGTGGCAAGGTGCCTTTGAAATTATGGAAAGAGTAGGGGAGGTAAACCACAAGGAAAAGAAAAACCAAGCAAATATATCACATTAATCTCTTGAAACCTTGGAAGGACAGAGAGACTTTACTGGCAATGCCAACCCCCAAAAGGACATGTCCCCTGTGACTCCTGAAGTACCCGTAACCGAAACCTTGTCAATGGCCCAACAGAAAGCCTTAAAGAATTTGTGAATAAGAATAGAGACTTTTTCTCTCACCTGCCCGGACTGACCACAGTTATACAGCATGACATAATTACGGCACCAGGTGTCTGAGTAAAAGTAAACGTAAATAAATACCCAAGGCCAGGCACGAAGCAGTTGCAAATGAAGTGAAGAACATGTTAGAGCTGGACGTGATAGAGGAGTCCCACAGTGACTGGTCCAGTCCCATAGTGATGGTCCCAAAACTAGATGGAACGATAAGGTTTTGCAATGATTTCAGAAAGTTAAATAGCGTGTCTAAATTCAATGCATACCCAATGCCTCGAGTCGACGAGTTTGTTGACAGATCGGGTAGTGCCCGGTACATTACTACGTTAGACCTGACTAAAGATTATTGTCAGATACCCCTAACCGAGTCGGCAAAAGAGAAAACTGCGTTTTCTACCCCGAGGGGTCCTTCCAGTATAAGCGGATGCTTTTTGGCTTACATGGTGCTCCTGCCTTGTTCCAGAGAATGATGGATAAGTCCTTAAGACCACATCGCCAATGCGCAGCCACCTATTTGGATGATGTAGTCATCCACAGCCCAGATTGGGAATCCCAGTAGTAGATTCCCTTAGGAAAACAGGACTCACGGCCAACCCCAGAAAGTGTGCCATAGGCTTGGAAGAGGCCAAATACCTTGGCTACATTATTGGTCGGGGCTGATCAAACCTCAGATCAATAAAATTGAGGCAGTTCAAAAGTGGCCACAACCTATAAATAAAAAGCAAGTTCCTGCATTTCTTGGGATCACAGGATACTACAGAAGCTTTATTCCCAATTTCGCCACCATTGCAGCCCCACTGACAGACCTGACGAAGTGTAGAGGGTCCGTCATGATCAAGTGGAATACGGGGGCAGAAAAGGCATTTCAATTGTTGAAGCAAGCCCTTTGTACACAACCTGTGCTCATGACTCCAGATTTCACAAAGGAATTTGTGGTACAGACGGATGCCTCTGATGTGGGACTGGGTGATGTACTGTCCCAGGTCAGAGACGGGGAGGAGCGCCCAGTGGTCTATCTTAGCAGAAAACTCAACAGACATGAGAAAAACTATGCCATTTTTGAGAAGGATTGTTTAGCCATTAAATGGGCCTTAGAGGTCCTTGTCAGTTGACCAGGTGGTTCCTCGCTCTGCAAGCATTCAAGTTCACAGTGCAGCATAGAGTAGGGAAACTCCATAATAATGCAAATGCCCTTTCCAGGGTCCACTGTCTGGTTGGGACAGTTGCTCAGCCACAGGGGCTTAAGCAGAGGGGGGGATATGTGACGTTATACGAGGCGAGGTGATCGATGGACGATACAGTATGTGTCGCCTCGCATTCATTAATTTGGAGTGGACTAAGGTAGAATCCGGTCTGGGTTTTACCAGCCACCTTGGCAGGGTTGGTTTCGGACCAGATTTTGAGGTCCAGTGGAGTACACCATCAGGTGGTCTAAATAACCAGGAAGAACGGAAAGTTTTGCTCTGGCCTGGGACTCAGGAGCCATCAGCCTGAGAGAGCTGACATATGGAAGTTTGCTTATGGACTGAGACAAAAAGGTTTGTACCGTCTATGTTTTGTGGTTGTCTGGGAGAAGCCCTGCACCGCTCAGTTAGGAAAAACTGAAATGTTTAGTTAGTGCCTGGATGGTGAGGATTTATTTTCTATTCTGTTTATTTTATTTCTACATGCAACTTTTTAAATAAACCTGGCTACAAGCCAGATTTTAAGCAAACCTGCCGTTTGGACTGCCTTTTTCCAGAGAAGGTGACCACCATTGATCTAACCCCCCACACAAAATATATATATATATATATATATATATACACAGTAGCTCACAAGAGTGAGTATACCCCTCACATTTTTGTAAATATTAATTATATCTTTTCATATGAAAACACTGAAGAAATGACACTTTGCTACAATGTAAAGTAGTGAGTGTACAGCTTGTATAACAGTGTAAATTTGCTGTCCCCTCAAAATAACTCAACACACAGCCATTAATGTCTAAACCGCTGGCAACAGAAGTGAGTACACCCCTAAGTGAAAATGTACAAATTGGGCCCAATTAGCCATTTTCCCTCCCTGGTGTCATGTGACTCATTAGTGTTACAAGGTTCCAGGTGTGAATGGGGAGCAGGTGTGTTAAATTTGGTGTTATTGCTCTCACTCTCTTATACTGGTCACTGGAAGTTCAACATGGCGCCTCATGGCAAAGAACTCTCTGAGGATCTGAAAAAAAATAATTGTTGGTCTACATAAAGATGGCCTAGGCTATAAGAAGATTGCCAAGACCCTGAAACTGAGCTGCAGCACGATGGCAAGACCATACAGCTGTTTAACAGGACAGGTTCCACTCAGAACAGGCCTCGCCATGGTCGACCAAAGAAGTTGAGTGCACATGCTCAGCATCAAATCCAGGGGTTGTCTTTGGGAAATAGACGTATGAGTGTTGCCAGTATTGCTGCAGAGATTGAAGGGGTGGGGGGGCCAGCCTGTTAGTGCTTAGACCATACGCCGCACACTGCATCAAATTGGTCTGCATGGCTGTCGTCCCAGAAGGAAGCCTCTTCTAGAGATGATGCACAAGAAAGCCCACAAACAGTTTGCTGAAGACAAGCAGACTAAGGACATGGATTACTGGAACCATGTGCTGTGATCTGATGAGACCAAGATAAACTTATTTGGTTCAGATGGTGTCAAGCGTGTGTGGAGGCAACCTGGTGAGGAGTACAAAGACAAGTGTGTCTTGACTACAGTCAAGCATGGTGGTGGGAGTGTCATGGTCGGGGGCTGCATGAGTGCTGCCGGCACTGGGGAGCTACAGTTCATTGAGGGAACCATGAATGCCAACATGTACTGTGACATACTGAAGCAGAGCATGATCCCCTCCCTTCAGAGCCTGGGCCACAGGTCAGTATTCTAACATAATGGCTCCAAACACACCTCCAAGACGACCACTGCCTTGCTAAAGAAGCTGAGGGTAAAGGTGATGGACTGGCCAAGCATGTCTCCAGACCTAAACCCTATTGAACATCTGTGGGGCATTGTCAAATGGAAGGTGGAGGAGCGCAAGGTCTTTAACATCCAACAGCTCTGTGATGTTGTCATAGGGGAATGGAAGAGGACTCCAGTGGCAACCTGTGAAGCTCTGGTGAACTCCATGCCCAAGAGGGTTAAGACAGTGCTGGAAAATAATGGTGGCCACACAAATTATTAACACTTTGGGCCCAATTTGAACATTTTTGTTGCCAGTGGTTTAAACATTAATGGCTGTGTGTTGAGTTATTTTGAGGGAACAGCAAATTTACACTGTTATACAAGCTGTACACTCACTACTTTACATTGTAGCAAAGTGTCATTTCTTCAGTGTTGTCACATGAAAAGATATAATAAAATATTTACAAAAATGTGAGGGGTGTACTTACTTTTGTGAGATACTGTATATATATATATATATATATATATATATACTGTACACATATATTCTTACACTGCCTGAACTGACTCAATACTATGCTGTCAGGAATACACTCACCTGCTGGTGGCGCTGTAGCTCCCGGATCCATGGGCTGCAGTTGCAGTGTCCACCAGCGGGTGTCAGGAAAGGGCTCACATGCTTGTGGCACTGTGGCTCCTGGATCCATGGGCTGCAGTTCCAGAGTTCCACCAGCGGGTGTCTCCCAGCAACCAGAAGCTTATTAGTCATCACCGGATGCTCGTTGCAGGAAGTATATTTAACCACTTCAGCCCTGGAAGAATTTCCCAGGTTAGGACCAGAGCACATTTTGCAATTCGGCACTGTGTTGCTTTAACTGACAATTGCGCGGTCGTGCGACGTTGTACCCAAACAAAATTTGCGTCCTTTTTTTCCCCCAAATCAAGCTTTCTTTTGGTGGTATTTGATCCCCTCTGCATAATTTCTGATCACCGCTATAAACAAAAGAAGTGCGACCATTTTGCAAAAAAATCCAAATTCCTTACTTTTTGCTAAAATACAAATGCAAAAAAAAAATATAAAAAAAACATTTTTTTTCACCGGTTTTGGCCAATTTATATTCTTCCTCATATTTGTGATGAAAAAAATCGCAATCAGCGTTTATTGATTGGTTTGCGCAAAAGTGGCCGCGTTTAGGGATGGTGAGAATTAATTTCTGGGGTTTTTATTTTTTTTTTATTTTTTTACTAGTAATGGCGGCGATCTGCGATTTTTAGCGGTACTGCGATATTGCAGCGGACATGTCGGACATTTTTGACACTTTTTTGGGACCAATGACATTTATACAGCGATCAGAAATTTAAATCTCCACTGATTACTGTATAAATGTCATTGGCAGGGAAGGGGTTAACCTGCAGGGGGAGATCTAGGGGTTAACTATGTTCCCTGGGTGTGTTCTAACTGTGGGGGGACTGGGCTACCATGGGCATAAGAGATCTAACTGATCCCAGTGACAGGGATCAGTAGATCTCCCATGCCCTCACTAACAGAGCGGGGAACCGCCGTGTTTACATTGGAGGTTCCCTGTTCTTTGCCTGTGGCCACTCATCGCGGCTCGCCGGAAAGTAGGCAGTGTGGAACTGGTTAAACCCTGTCTGTTATGTGCTGATTGCCTTGGTGTTTTGGTCTCCATGTGCCCCTGACCTGTGTATCCTGTATCCTGTATTTTGCATCCTGCATCCATTCCTGGACCCCTGTCTTGCAGCCTGATCCCTTCCCACCTGCTCTCTCCATATTGTGTTCCCTGTTCCTGCCCTGTCTTGCTCCCAGCTCCCTCTGACTGATTTCCTGTGTATGATCAGGCTCGGCTATGTTTACGGTTTGGCGTTTCCCCATCTACTGTATATACTTTGTTTAGGCAGTTGTTCTTTGGGAAGTTGGACAACTTTGTGTAATTTTTTTTTTTTTTTTGTCATTTTTCAATCACTTGCGACAAAAAATTAAAATATTCCATGGACTCAACATGCCTCACAGCAAATAGCTTGGAAAGTAGACACCAAGCTATTTGCTGAGAGGCATGTTGAGTCCATGGAATATTACATTTTTTGTCGCAAGTGATTGAAAAATGACAAAAAAAAATAAAAATTATACAAATTTGTCCCTGAAATGATATATTGCTCACACATGGCATAGGTATATGTGAAATTACACCCCAAAATACATTCTGCTGCTTCTTCTGAAAACGGAGATACCACATATGTGAGACTTTTTGGCAGTCTAGCCGCCTACGGGGTCCCCAAAAAGCAATCACCGCCCTCAAGCTTTCTAAGGGCATAAAATGGTGATTTTACTCCTTACTCCCTATCACAGTTTCAGAGGCCATGGAATGCCCAAATAGCACAACCCCCCCCCCCCCCCAGATGACACCATTTTGGAAAGTAGACAAGCTATGTGCTGAGAGGCACCTTGAGTATTTTTCAGGTCTTGCTTTTTGTCACAAAGTTTTGAAATTTGAAATTTGAAAAAAATAATACATTTTCCAATTATTTCTTCATTTTCCAAAACAAATGAGAGCTGCAAAATATGCACCATGCCTCTTGGCAAATACCTTGGGATGTCTACTTTCCAAAATGGGGTAATTTCGGGGGCTTTTGTGCTACCTTGACATTTCAGGGCCTCCAAAACCGTGATAGGTACTGAGGAGTAAAATCACCATTTTATGACCTTAGAAAGCCTGAAGGCGATGATTGGCTTATGGGGTTCTGTACGCGGCTAGGCTCCCAAAAAGTCTCACACATGGAGTATCCCCGTACTCAAGAGAAGCAGCAGAATGTATTTTGGGGTGTAATTCCACATATGCCCATGCCATGCGTGAGCAATATATAATTTCAGTGACAGCTTTGTGTAATTCTTTTTTTGGTCATTTTTCCAGGGGGGGGGGGGCACGAGGGCTGGACTATCTTCATATGGTAGGCAGAAGTCCACTGGAGCTCATCCAAGCAGGAGAGTAGTGGTTCAGTCCGGGTCAGCAACTGGCAGGCGGTGCGGTACAGCGGGATCAGGCAAATGGATGGTCAGGTACAGGCAGGGTCGGCAACGTGCTGGCAACGGAAGTGCAAAGGGATCAGACAAGTGGATAGTCGTAGGCAGGCCGGGGTCAGATGCAGGCAGATAGCAACAAGTCCAGAGAGTAGCCGGGGTCACAGAAACAGGCAGTCGCTCAACAGTAATCACTTGGGGCCACAGGTGCAGGGAACGCTGTAGAACGGACAGCACCGGCTACTGGGTCTTGCTGGTTCAAATAGGGCTGTTGGCGCCGTTTCTGGCTCGCGCACGCGAACATGCACAGGCACACGCACAACCGCGGAAACACCCAGAATAGCTGTCTCTTCCTGACAGAAACCTTTCCCACAGCCAACCAACCTGTCTTAGACACTGTACTGAAGGACATGTTACTGTCCCTGAGAAGCATGATCCATGCAGACATGATGTCTTGCATGTGCAGGTTCAACTCAGAGTTGCAAGCTGTGGAGGGGAGGGTGGATCACATTGAAAACAAGATGGGAGAGTATGCGGCCACCATTAATGATCTAGTTGACGCTCATGATGAGAGAGTCACAGAAGCAGAATGGATCAAGGCAAAATTAGCAGACATCGAGGATAAGGGGGAGACGGAACAACTTAAAAATAAGGGGGATTCCCGAGGCAGTACAGCAATCTGACCTAGGATCATACGCCTCTACCCTCTTCAAATCCCTTCTGCCAGACTTGTCTGGTTTGGATGTTACAATAGACAGGATTCACAGACAGCCTAAGCCTTCCTACCTATCAGACCAAGTGCCCAGGGATGTCATATTGCGCCTGCACTTTTACCATATAAAAGAGCAACTGATGGCCCAAATGCGTAAAAAAAGACCAGATCCCACCACAGTACCAAAACCTACAATCTTATGCCGATCTCTCCGAATACAC
The DNA here is from genome assembly GCA_018402905.1 of Glandirana rugosa. Classification (NCBI taxonomy): domain Eukaryota; kingdom Metazoa; phylum Chordata; class Amphibia; order Anura; family Ranidae; genus Glandirana; species Glandirana rugosa. Next base: position 1,117,134 of record BLSH010298547.1, on the reverse strand, counting down.
GCTACAAAAAAGAAAGTCCTTGAACACCATAACAAAAGCGTTAAGGAACCACAAAATAGTCTATAAATGGAGATATCCTAACAAGTTAATTGTGACAAAAGAGAACCATGATCATGTAATGGACAGCCTGGAAATGGGCCTCGACCTCCTGAAAAAATGGAAAATACTCCCAGAACCTAACTCTGATCCCAGCACCTCAGAACCGGTTAAGCGGGTGGACCCTGCTTGGAAGACATGGATAAAAATGCCAAATCACATAGCTAGCTCTCATGGGGCGATAAACTTAAACCTGTACACAGTCCTATCCTGGGCAGAGGCCGAATCTTTAGACTCGAACTTAAACCCCAAAAGTTTCTGAGCAGCAACAACTGCACTTGGGTAGGGACCTACCCACTCAACCATGGGAAGTTTTCCGGGTCTGTACTTCACACTGTTGAACAGTTTTTTTCACTTTTTGGTTTTTCTTTGTTCTTTTTACTATACCTTTCCTGCTGATTATTCTCACAGTCAAAGACAAAGACGGCAACAAACAGAATACGTCAACGTATATGGGCGACTCTCCAACCACCCACATCCGCGACCAGAAGTTAACAACTGCCTCGCAGCATCTCTCCTCCTCCAAAGTGAGTACCACCTTGCATCACTGCTAGACATACCACACAACCTCTACAACACAGAGATCGACTTTCGAAGGAACCATACAAAAGGCATATACAATGCCAGCCAATCAACATAAATCCATGCAGTTACCATGAGCATACATTTTTTATCTATAAATTCTAAAGGACTGAACCATCCAGTTAAGAGGAAGTCCCTATGGAAATAAGCTCTACAATATAGGAGTGATATAGTATTCGCACAGGAGACCCACTTTAGCAAAACATCTCCCCCCAATGCACGCATCGCTATTTACCCCATATTTTTACAGCACATGCAGACGCCAAAGTGAAAGGGGTATTGACAGCCATAAGAGATACGGTGGCTTTCGCTATACATGAGGAAATACAGGACCCTCAAGGCAGATACCTGATAATAGTATGTGATTTAAATTCAGTTACATACACCTTAGTGAATGTATATGCTCCCAACACCAACCAAATACACTTCTTCAATAAGCTGATGAGCAAGGTGAGATCCCACCAAAAAGGTCTTCTGGTAATGGGGGGAGACTTCAATGTCACCTCGGAGCCTTACATAGACTCTACGTCTAGAGCTAGACATGCAGGACCATCTTTGCGGACGGCTCTCCAAAGACAGAACTCATTCGAAACATGGAGATGCATGCATGCGGAGGAGAGAGATTTTACTTTCTTTTCCATATCCCATAAAGTATATACCCGAATAGATATGTTCCTTGTGGACCAGCGAACACTGTTCAAGGCAATAAACTCCTCTATCAACAATATCACTTGGTCGGACCATGCATCCATCACTCTAGCAATTACGGACTCTACGTCAATACGGTCTATTCCTATCTGGAAAACCAATTCTTTTCTACAGGGTGGGCCATTTATATGGATACACCTTAATAAAATGGGAATGGTTGGTGATATTAACTTCCTGTTTGTGGCACATTAGTATATGTAAGGGGGGAAACTTTTAATTCCACATAGGTATATTTACCGGGTGGGACATCTTTTCTTAACCAAAAGGTCTATCCTTATCTGGCATAACTGCATCTCAGGCATTAACGATCTCACTACCTACGTACCAGGCTGGTTCACTATAACAACTATCTCCTCAAATAACGGAACTTGTCACAAGCGACCAGGTGTTCCTTGTATAGATAAGCCCATATATGAAATACCCTATACCTTTTCTTTCATTTTAGAGAGAGGAGGCGTACGTACGTAGAGGTACAAAGCTTACTCAAGACAGAAACCTCTCGGCAGGCGTTTCTACCAGGACGTACAGATCGAGATCTGCATCTCAGATACATTCCGAGGCTCCACTG
>BLSH010298547.1:1089693-1102167 GCA_018402905.1 Glandirana rugosa | reverse complement strand
CAGGGAGAGTTTATCATTCTAAAACCAACTACTACTGCATTAGGGACAGTTTCCTGTTGGTGCTCTGAGGGAGAGTTTATCGTTCTAAAACCAACTACTACTGCATTACGGCCAGGTTCCTGTTTGTGCTCTGAGGGAGAGATTATCATTCTAAAACCATCTACTACTACATTAGGGCCAGGTTCCTGTTGGTGCTCTGAGGGAGAGTTTATCATTCTAAAACCATCCACTACTGCATTAGGGAGAGGTTTCTGTTTGTGCTCTGAGGGAGAGTTTATCGTTCTAAAACCAACTACTACTGCATTAGGGCCAGGTTCCTGTTGGTGCTCTGAGGGAGAATTTATCATTCTAAAACCAACTACTACTGCATTAGGACCAGGTTCCTGTTGGTGCTCTGAGGGAGAGATTATTGTTCTAAAACCATCTACTACTGCATTAGGGCCAGGTTCCTGTTGGTGCTCTGAGGGAGAGATTATCATTCTAAAACCATCCACTACTGCATTAGGGAGAGGTTCCTGTTGGTGCTCTCAGGGAGAGTTTATCATTCTAAAACCAACTACTACTGCATTAGGGACAGTTTCCTGTTGGTGCTCTGAGGGAGAGTTTATCGTTCTAAAACCAACTACTACTGCATTACGGCCAGGTTCCTGTTGGTGCTCTGAGGGAGAGATTATCATTCTAAATTAATCTACTACTGCATTAGGGAGAGGTTCCTGTTGGTGCTCTGAGGGAGAGTTTATCGTTCTAAAACCATCTCCTACTGCATTAGGGAGAGGTTCCTGTCGGTGCTGTGAAAGACAGATTATCGTTCTATTATCATCTCATTCTGGTGTAGGGAGAGGTTCCTGCTGCTGGTGTGAGCGGTGCATTTCTTGCACAAAAATAAAAAGTGCATCTACAATTTTCTTTTTTTTTTTAAAAACAATAATAATTTATTATTCTTTTTTTTTGTATTAATAAATAGTGCTACATAGTACATTTGTGCCCAGAATGAGGAGAGCATCAAATAAGGGACGTGGTGGTGGTCGTGGGACTGCTGGTGTTGGTGGTGTTACTGAAGCTCCTGTTGCAAGGAGAGGACGTGGTCGATCTGTGCCAGCTGGCACCTGAACCCCATGGCCATCTGTCTTTCACCTCAGCCCCTTGTAAATCAGCCAAGCAGTCTGAGCACCAAGTCATGCAGCAGTCTCTTATGCTTTTTGATGACTCTGCTGCTGTGCTTTTTCAGTGGGCCATCCACATAGCCCTGGCCCAGAAGTGGAAGACATTGAGTGCACTGATGCCCAACCATTTCTGGTTTAGGATGAGGACTTGGAAACACCACGTCTGTGATGATGATGACGAAACACAGGTGCCAACTGCTGCGGCTTTCTACAGTGTGCAGACTGACAAGGAGGGCAGTGGTGAAGGGTGGGTGGAAGATGATGTGGAGGATGATGAGGTCCTAGACCCCACATGGAATGAAGGTCACGTGTGACCTTGTGCAGTTTGGAGGAAGAGGTGGTGGTCACACAGAGGCACCAACACAGCAAAAGAGGAAGCAGGTTGCAAAAGCGGAGCGAGCGTCCCCTAGACAGTATGCCTGCTACTACCCACCGCACCCAGGGACCTAGCACATCAAAGGCAGCTCAAAGGCGTTCCCCGGCGTGGCAGTTCTTCAGACAATGTGCTGACTACAAGACACAAGTGGTTTGCACACTGTGCAATGAGAGGCTGAAGCGAGGCACAAATGTTCTAAACCTGAGCATAACCTCCATGACCAGGCATCTAAATGCAAAGCACTTGCTGCAGTGGAATAAGTACCTCAAAATTCAAGAAAGGTCTCGGCCTCCTCCTGCTTCCTCTTTTGCTGCTGCCTCGGCCTCTTCCTCCACCTCTACAGTGCCAGTGTCACCTGCCACCCAGAAAACAGACGATGTCACAGCAACGCCACCATGTCCACCACCGTCCCCAAGCATTTCCACACGGTCCCATGGAAGCTTACAGCTCTCCATCTCCCAAACACTGGAGAGAAGGAGGAAGTACCCCCCTACCCACCCGCGATCCCTGGTCCTGAATGCCAGCATTTCAAAATTCCTGGCCTTTGAAATGCTGTCATTCCGTCTGGTGGACACGGACAGTTTTAAAAACCTGATGGCGGTGGCTGTCCCACAGTGCATGGTTCCCAGCCGCCACTACTTTTCCAGGCGAGCCATCCCTTCCCTGCACAAACTAGTTGGGGACGAGATCAAGTGTGCACTGCGCAACGCCATCTGTGGCAAGGTCCACATAACCACTGATATGTGGACCAGCAGGGGCGTTGCTAGGTCTACAAAAGATCTGGGGCTAGAGCCCATAGCAGCAAAGTAGAGTCATACGCTTGAGCGGGCATGCATGTATATAATATACATGTTTGCGTGTCTGTATATATATATATATATATATATATATAAACATTGTTACATTTCTGAGTGTGGATCCCCCTTACATCAGTGTCCCCAGAGAGGACCTTCCTTACATCAGGGTCCCCAGAGAGCCCCTTCCTTACATCAGGGTCCCCAGAGAGCCCCTTCTTTACATCAGGGTCCCCAGAGAGCCCCTTCCTTACATCAGGGTCCCCAGAGAGCCCCTTCCTTACATCAGCGTCCTCAGAGAGCCCCTTCTTTACATCAGGGTCCCCAGAGAGCCCTTTCCTTACATCAGGGTCTCCAGAGAGCCCCTTCTTTACATCAGAGTCCCCAGAGAGCCCCTTCCTTACATCAGGGTCCACAGAGTGCCTCTTTCTTAAATCAGGGTCCACAGAGAGCCCCACCTTACATCAGGGTCCCCAGAGAACCCCCTATACATCAGGGTCCCCAGAGAACCTCCCCATACATGAGGTGGAGGCAAGGGCGGAGCTGGAGCCCGTGCTACCACGGCTCAGTCTGCCCCTGCCTCCTGCATTCCGGACCGAGACATACCTGCAAATTGCAGAACTGCACCCACCCGGTAAGAGACTCGGGGCTATAGGCCCCAGACTCGGGGCTGTAGCCCCAATAGCCACCCCCTAGCAACGCCCCTGTGGACCAGTAAGCATGGGCAGGGACGCTATATCTCGCTAACTGCACACTGGGCAAATGTAGTGGCGGGTGGGCCTGAGGCGGCTAGCCGTTTGGCGCATGTCCTTCCACCACCGAGGATTGCAGGGCATTTCTCTTTGCCTCCTGTTGCCTCCTCCTCCTACTGCACTTCCTCCTCCTCCTCCTCTACCAACTCCTCATCCGCTCAGCGTAACACCTTCACCACCAACTTCAGCACATCCAGGGGGAAACGACAGCAGGCTGTTTTAAAACTGATATGTTTTGGGGATAAACCCCACACTGCTCAGCAGCTGTGGACGGGCATTGAACAACAGACCGATGAGTGGTTGTTGCCACTGAGCCTCAAGCCCAGCCTGGTGGTGTGCTATAATGGGCAAAATCTCGTAGCAGCTCTGGGCCTAGCTGGTTTGACGCACATCCCTTGCCTGTCGCATGTGCTGAATTTGGTGGTGCAGAAATTTCTAAAAAACTACCCGGATATGTCAGACCTGCTACAGAAAGTGCGGGCCGTCTGTGCGCGGTTTCGGCGTTCTCACCCTGCTGCTGCTCGCCTGTCTGCACTGCAGCGGAACTCCGGCCTTCCCGCTCACCGCCTCCTATGCGACGTGCCCACAAGGTGGAACTCCACCTTACATATGCTGGAGAGACTGTGCGAGCAGCAGCAGGCAATACTGGAGTTTCAGCTGCAGCATACACGTGTCAGTCGCTCTGCGGAATAGCACCACTTCACCACCAACGAGTAGGCCTCCATGCGAGACCTGTGTACCATATTGCGGTGATTTAAGTACTCCACCAACATGGCCAGTGCCGATGACGCTGTTCTCAGCGTTACTATCCCACTTCTATGTCTGTGGAAAAAACACTTCGGGCGATGATGGAAGAGGATGTGGCACAGGAGGAGAAGGAAGAGGGGTAATTTCCACGGTTATCAGGCCAGTCATTCACAAGTGGCTCGGAGGGTGGGTACTTGCAACGGCATAGGCCAGGTCAAAAATTTTCAAGCCAGGGGACAGTTCTGGAGGATGAGGAGGACGAGGATGATGATGATGAGGAGGAGGAACCGTGTTCACAGCAGGGTGGCACCCAACGCAGCTTGTGGGCATCACTGGAGCATGGCTGGTGGGATACGGAGGACACAGATGATACACCTCCCACAGACCACAGCTTGTCTTTGCCTCCTGGCAGCCTGGCACACATGAGCGACTACATGCTGCAGTGCCTGCTCAACGACAGCCGAGTTGCCCACAATTTAACTTGTGCTGATTACTGGGTGGCCACCCTGCTGGATCCCCGTTACAAGGACAATGTGCTGTCCTTAATTCCCTCACTGGAGCGTGATCGGTAGATGCTTTACTACAAGCGCACTCTGGCAGACGCGATGCTGAGGGCATTCCCAAATGACACCGGGGGCTCAGTGGAAGCACAAGGCGAAGGCAGAGGAGGAGGAAGAGGTCACCAACGCAGCTGTGGCACCACCAGCACCTCAGAAGGCAGGGTTAGCATGGCCGAAATGTGGAAAAGCTTTGTCAGCAGCATGCCACCACAAACAGCACCACCAGCTGATAGGCAACGTCTTAGCAGGAGGCAGCATTTCAGCAACATGGTGGAACAGTATGTGTGCACACGCCTACACGTACTGACTGATGGGTCTGCCCCATTCAACTTCTGGGTCTCCAAATTGGCCACATGGCCTGAGCTTGCCGTTTATGCCTTGGAGGTGCTGGCCTGCCCTGCAGCCAGTGTATTGTCTGAACGTGTGTTTAATATGGCAGGGGGCGTTATCACAGACAAGCGCAGCCGCCTGTCCACAGCCAACGTGGACAAGCTAACCTTTATTAAAATGAACCAGGCATGGATCCTACAAGACTTGTCTGTACCTTGTGCAGAATAGACATTTAGACCAGCCTCACACAGCCATTGGTACCTTTTTTTTTTTTTTGAATATGTCTCATTATATTGGGGCTCCCCCAATTATAAAAAAAAAACAAACAAACAAAAAACAGTGTTGGCTACCTCCTCCCCCTCCTCCACCACCGCCACTTCCGCCTACACTGCCATGGTCACGGCCTAGTCAACCTCTATGCTCCTACTCCACTTCTACCTCCTCCTCCCATTTTTATTTTTTTTATGTGATTTTAAGTTATTTCCCTATCCCCATTTGTTTGCAGGGCACTTGTCCTACTCTTACCCCAATTTTGCTTCCTTTTGCAGCCTTCTAGCCCTTTCCATGACTTTTTTACAGGATATTTTTGTGCCCAAAAGTTCGGGTCACCATTGTCTTCAATAGGGCTCGGTGTCCGTGGTCAAGTTCGGATCGAGTTCGGTGCCGAAGCCGAACGGTTTCACGAGGTTCTACCGAACCCGACGAACTCGAACATCCAGGTGTCTGCTCAACTCTACTTACAGCTAATAATCCCGGGAATCCAAATAAGGAGCTGGATAGCTAAGGGGATCAAAACCATAGAAGATTTAAAGTAGGTCCTGCAACCAAAACATTTAGAGCACTACAAATTGAATATGGCCTAGAGAGGTCGGAATACTACAGTTATTTACAAATAGCACACTTTATTCAAACTAATCCCAACACTGCAACCCAACTACCCATAAAAGTAATATCATATCTAACCAACCCCTCTACTGCCATAAGAGGGATTTCATTATTCTACAACATACTCAACAATAACAACATATTTAGGAAATCTACCTCTATTAGAGCCTGGGAACAAGACTTGCAAAGTACATACACACAATGCTGTATCTTGGCATAGGCCAACAAGGCCCAGGCCTAGGGTGGCACTTTGCAGGGGGGCAGCATGAAAAGAGTCCCGGTGGCTTGCACTACACTTTTAGTTGTATTGGGTGGACTGGGCCGAGAGACAAACCGGTCTGGCACCCCCATAAAGCGGCTGCACTTGCAGCCGGTATGACAATACCAGTAGGCTCCCATCAGAGGGGGACAGCCCATTCATTTGTAGGGGACCCAGGCGTCCCAAGGGGCTCAGGTGGCGGGCCCCAACCAACGAGTTGTTGTGCTGCCCCATAGCCAAACAGGAAATGTGAGGAAATCTCTTAAGGAATTCCATTGCAATCCCCCCAAGGCCCTCGGAACTAGTGTCCCCACTAGGAAATTTCAGGGCGAGTCTTAAACAGGAAGGGGTGTGGCCTTGACAGGAAAGGGTGGCTCATATTCAAATTAGGGGGTGCATGAGTTTAGTCAGGCCTAGGGCAGCACAAAACCTAAATACAGTGCTGCATACACACCAGAACAATGGCAGAAAGGCCTCACAGTAAGTTACTCAGCAACGAAATGTGTAACCTTGTGGGAACTAACCCATAAAATTCTATTACGATGGTACCTCACACCCACCAGAATCTCTAGATTTGACTCCGACGTCTCCATTGTGCTGGAGGGACGGTGGGGAGAGAGGAACACTATACCATATACTATGGGCATGCCCAAAAATAGTACCCTTTTGGAGAGAGGTGCAAAATACTCTCACAAATACAGAAAATGAAGCACAAAATGACACCTGGCCTAGCTGTTCTGTCTCTGGGGACAGAGGATACTCCAGGAACCTTGAGGGATATGACATTCCACTTTCTACACAGTGCTAGGCTCCTGCTGGTTAAAAACTGGAAAACAAATAAAATCCTCACAATACAAGAAACCGTTAACCTTACTAATACCCACGCAACGTATGAACTGATGTTTGCTGCCTCTATAGGGAAACATGATAAGATGACTGTGAGGTGGAAACCGTGGACTGAGTGGTACAAAACTGAATTTGCTACCAAATAAGGTGGATATCCCATGCAAACTGTGAGACAATTAGGAGTCGACACTCTAAGTTTCTTCATTTCTACTTTCCTTCAGTTCATTTTGTTAGTGTTATGTTAATCTTTCTGAGTAGTTAAAATTGGCATGCAAAGATACACAATTGAAGATACATGTATGCAAGTAAAAAAAAAAAAAAAAAAAAAAAGGAATATACATAGCACAGCAGAGCTGCAGTCCTTGGCTGACAGGCGTAGGGATGGTGGTCCAACTCCCAGAAACCACAGCAAGCTCCCACAGGGGTGGTTGGGGACGGGCTGCGTTCATGCGCCTGGGTGGTGGGGATCGCAGGAATAGCGGAAGAGCAAATAAATTAATGATAAGATGTAGTCATATACGATGTCAACATGATGATGCATGAGTAAATGTAACTGAAAAGCTGTATATCATAAATTTTTGTATGCTGCAAAACTATTAATAAAAATCATTGGAAAAGAAAACCATGTAAGACGGCCGGAGGGGGGGGGGGGGGGCGTTCCCTCCCACTGCTTGTAAAAGCAGTCTAGCAGGTAATCAGCCACTAGGATTGCTTTTACATGAAAGCCGACCGCCGGCTGAAAAGAACAATACCTAGATGATACCTATACCTGCAGGCATCATTCCAGTATAACCACTCTAAGACCAGCAACATACTAATGTGTCGCTGGTCCTCGTTGGGCATATGTTGTAATGTTCTTTTTTTTTATGCAGCCTGTAGGTTAAATGGAAAAAAAAGCATCAATCGGTGGGTATGCCCACCCTTCATCCACCCACCTCTAATGATGGGCATAGCCCCTTTTTAAAAATATATACCGGAGCATAAGGGCAATCCACCCCAATTTCCACACCTGCCCCTATGCTTCGGTATATATGTTTTTTTTTAACTGTGGTGGTGAAATCACCACCAACAGCGCTGGAGTCGCTGCTTTATATATGGTGGGAGCAAACGCTGTTGCTGTCACCCTAAATAAATCAGCGCTGCAGCTGGCGTACCTGAAAACCAAATAAAGATTAATAAAACACAGTAACATATAAAAAATAACATTCCTGCCAAGAAGAAAAAAATACAGGAAAACATTATAAAAACTTTACATACCTGCAAAAAAAAAAAACATGATAATAAACGGCAACAAAACATTACAGGTATGCATAAAAAACAATAAAGAGAGCAATAAAAAGAGAATAGAGAGAAAATTGAGATAGAAATACAAGAAACATACAACTGTTTTTGGTTTTATTATTTTATTTTATTTTTGTTTTTTTATAACAGTAAAGCTTAGGGCCTCTAAAAATGGTTATTAAATAAATTATGGCGAAGACTTCAAAGACATAGAAAACTGCCACGTCCAAATAAAATGTAAACTATATATGAGAAATGAATCTTATATGTATGCAATCCCCTTGGACTTTAAGGGCAGATAAAGTAGATTGGTAGTCAAAAGATGTTTTGGTAAAAAAAATTCTTAAACACTTTATTTATAAATTTGAAGTAAAACAAGGTATATATATATTCACATGTGTCAGTCACGTATAGGAACAGATCATGTGTAATATAGACATAAAAACAATTTACAGAACAAATGTAATTGAAAAATTACATATACAGGGTGCCACAGTAGATTACAACATTAATGTAGTTGGACTAATGCGTGGAAATTGCACACCTAGGCGGCCACATATGGCTGGAGATCCAGGGGCAATTTCACAAACGTCCCAACATGTTTCGGAATCTATACTCCTTCTTCAAGGGATATTTAGCATTGAATGGAACAGTATATGCAATCTGTAGAAGATAAAGCATGGATAACAATCGTCTATTGGGGGCTAATGAGCCCGGATGACGGACGCTGGGAATCCCTCTGGAGGAGGTGCGTGCGGCGACGCCCCGCCCTATGGGGCGGGATGACATCACGCGTCAGACTCCCGCCGGCGGGTGTGTCGAGGCGGACGGAAGTCCACCTGGACAAGAAGCTTGCTCCAACATGGAGGGGCCAAAGCGGTCAGAGGGCCGTGTGAGCGCCCTCCAGTGGAGCCTACCCACCGGGTGGTGCACATGACGCCCAACCCAGGGAGCAGGAGCGGCCTCCAGTGGTCAAAGATGTTTACAATGAATTGACATAGTGTCAGATCAAAAAATGTGGTGACATCTTTTGGAGACCCTGTGAACTTGTGCCCTATTCCTGTGTAGTGCTGTTCCCTATGCTGATACTCAACAAGTGTATGGTAGTGCTCGAAACAGTCACTGATGCAGAGACCAGGCTGGTCAAAACACGATCGGCAATAATAACGGGTATCACGCCTGTATCCGCGTCATCGGCAGACACAACATCTTTTTTGGGGGGTTTGGTTGGTACGGGTACCAGGGATAGCATGTGGAAAATGCCATCCATGGCATGCTGGATACAGCAGGGCTCTGGTGATCTCTTCCTGGAATTGAAGGAGAGGTCCAGTCCGTCCTGACACTTTGTATAGCACATAAGCGTTCAGCATAGCCAATTGAAATAAGTAAATAGACACTTTTTTTGTACCAGCGTCTGGAGTTACGGGCAATTAAGTACGGCGCCAATAACTGGTCATTGAGATCTACCCCTCCCATATTTTGGTTATATTCGTGGACACAGAGGGGTTTCTCCACAACACCAGTCCGGGTGTAATTTGTACAGCCATGTCTCCGTGAAGGGAGGAAAGAACGAAAACATTCTTTGTAGCCCTCCACTGCACCACAAGCAAATTACTACTTCTCAAGCAGGCTCTCTCCCCCCGACTAAGTCAGGATTCTACCAGCCGTTGGGGGAAGCCCCATCGATTAGATTGCACGGTGCCACATGCGCCAATTTGGTGATCAAGCAAGTGACTAAAAAGTGGCATGCTTGTGTAGTAATTGTCCACGTACAAATGGTACCCCTTTCTGGATAAGGGTGACATCAAGCTCCACACAATTTTGCCAGCACTCCCTATGTAGTCTGGGCATCCTTCCGGCTCCAAGTGACTATCTTTGCCCTCATAAACCATAAAACTACATGTATAGCCTGTGGTCCTGTCACAGAGCTTATACATCTTGACCTCGTATCTGGCACGCTTGCTGGGGACGTACTGTTTGAAAGCAAAATGGCCAGCAAATTTAATCAGGGACTCGTCCACGCACACAGCTTGGTTAGGAATAAAAAGTGCTGTAAACTGCTGATTGAAGTGGTTGATGAGGGGCCGAATTTTGTGGAGCCGATCATATTCATTGTCATTGAAATGCATGAACCGCAGGATCTGCTTGTATCATGTCCTGGCCATGCAAACAGAGAAGACATACATATGATGAATTGAGTCAGTGGACCAATATAACCACAATTCAGATCCTTTATGTATGCCCATGTTGAGGGTAAGGGCCAGAAAGTCTTAAATTCAGAAACCGTAATTGGTTTCCAATCTCTGGCAAGTGACAAATGGGGATTAGCAGCGATGTATTGACCAGCATATAAATTGCTTTGGTCCACAATAGATCTACAAAGATCTTCGGTGAAAAACGGCAAATAAAAATCAATGGACCTAAAGTCAACTGTATACGCCTAAATTCCAGCTTGACCGGTGAATGGGGGAAGTACAGGCACTGCATTAGTGGTGGGTTGCCAATCAGGGTTTGCAAGCGTGGCAGGAAGGGCTCTGTGGGCCTGTGTTTGTCGTCTTCGTGGCTGCGGGAGACTACTTGTGCTAGCCACACCAGCTTGAACTGCAATTATGGGACTCGCCACATCACCAAGTGTTACTGCAGTGCTGGTTTGTCTATGACCAGGATGTACTAGGCCGCTGGTGCTTGCCAGGTCACCAGGCGCTAGTACTGGCTCTCTGCTCCATACGAGAGCCCTGTGGTTCATGCACCTCAGCGACAGCAGAACGGGAACTGGTACGCCTGACCTTAGCAGGGACCACTCCGTCATCAGAGCTATCTGACAGGGAGCCGCTGTTGTCTACGGGATCGTATGCTGAGCCTGATTCTGACAGTGAGGCTTCCCCATTGCTCTTGTCTGTCATGCTCAGCAACGTGAAGGCCTTTTCACTAGTGTACCTCGGATTTGACATGTTGGCCTCTGAATTTATAAGTACACTAGTGTGACTCACAGGCAAAAAAGCGCACCTGGTTGTCAGAGCCTGTTTCAAGTCACTACCAAAATCACTGTCAGATTTCGCAGAGATCGGGCGTGATCTCTGCAAACACTGCAGATATGTGTATTGTGTTTGGTAAGTGTCAGTGATCTATTCATCCTGCACTTGGGTGGGCTGGGCTGGGCGGAGGGGCTAAACGCAGGTGCTAGCAGGTATCTGGGCTGATCCCCCTAATGCCGCATTTTTTAGAACATTAATCTAATGGGGACGCTAATATAGATCTGATCTGATCAGATACCGCAATAGTATCTAATACCTATCTAATGTGTGTGTATGCGTGTCAGAGCACCTAACTAACTGGCCCTGCCTGGTGTTTACGCCGACCCTAAAGCACGCTAAAACCTAACTGAGATCACAGCCGGGTAATCGGGGGTTAAAACCTATAAAAGGTATATATATTATATATACGGCGGGTAAACTAATGGGGAAAAAAAACTATCTAGCTTGCATCATATCACTTATACAGTGATCACAGGTGACGGGGCAATCAAGGAGGTAAAAACTTTATTAGGGGGTAAGTGGAGGTATTTACACCTACCTACGCCTACTACTACCTACCCTAACACTGATTAGTGTCACAAGGGTCACAAGTACAGAGATCAGTGAACGATCTGATTGCTGCACTCAGTGACACGGTGACAGGGGGTGACAGGAGTGAAGGGGTTAACTGGGGGGGCAATCAAAGGGTTAAAAGTGTACCTATGTGTACTGGTGTTAGTGTAGTGTTGATGCAACTCACGTTATGATGTCTCTCTCTCCTCTCTGCAACGGAAAAGGACGCAGAGAGGGGAGATGACATCACTTCCCCTGTCTGTGTTTACATTCCATTCGCTAGGACTGATCAACAGGAATAGACAGCGAATTGGACCGCCGTGACTGTGCTGGGGGCGTGCGCGCCCCCTAGCCGTGCCCGCGAACACCGTTTATAGCCGGCAATTCGCTGGACAAAGCCACACTGCAGCAGTAAATATACACTATGCGGTCGGAAACCAGTTAAATAAATTATATTATTTTACACTACTTGTGCCTGGCATTCTCTGTTGCAGTTCACACATCTCTGGTCACACCAGTTGCTGACATAACACCAAGGCCAGTCCTGACCAGAAGTGACTGCACAGGGAATGGTCTCTACACACTTGACGTTGTCTCTTACGGTCCGTGTTCATCACATTTTATTATATTAAATAAATTGACCAAAGGCTGGCGTATCACATATAAATGACGACGTCACACCGAAACAGGTCGCTTAACGGCCGATATTTGCCACAAGCGCCCGTGCCGATCCCCCGCGCGTGCGGGGGTCGTGTCAGTGCCGCCAGGTTAAGCGACAGATAAGGACAACTAGTCAGGATCGCTTACCTTACATTTGTGTCTGTCCCCTTCACTACAGTAGAGGGGAGAGACGCAGGAAAAGGCAACGTCTCTCCTCTCTCTCTGTAGTATTGC
>BLSH010298547.1:1063426-1077773 GCA_018402905.1 Glandirana rugosa | reverse complement strand
GTATAAGAGACAGGTGCAACCTTTATTACAAGCATGCTCAAAAATATTGCACTCAGCCTCTGTCAGCCTGCAACCACCCAGTCCTGTGGCCAGACACCTGGCTGCTGAAATGTCTTTTTCTCCATCGCCCATAGCAACCACAGTTGCAGCCCAATATACCCCACAAAAATCCTCAACAACTGCTCCCTCTTTTTTACCATCCTACTGCTCTTCTCCTCCATCAGCTGCACCCACTACTTACAGCCCTGCATCCCCATACAGAATTGCTGTGACTAAACCCAAAAAGAAACAGAAGTTTTTCCCAACCTGCACAATCCTACCACTATCCAATCCTGCCTCCACACCTGCCAATCTGATTCAGTCTGCTTCAACAACTGATCTGTTCCAGTCTGCCTCCACATCTGCCACCTTGGTTCAACCCATGAAAATTGGACCCTCTGTTTCCCACCTGCCTGTCACTATTTCACCTAACTGTACTGGTTCTCTGTCCTTCACCCAGTCTGGCCCTATGGACTCTTTGCCGGCTATTCAATTTGACTTCATTGTTCCTGATGCCCTCTTTGTGGCTATTCCTGATGCCCAGCCTGCTGTCCCTGTGCCCGCTGTTCCTGTGCCCGCTGTCCGGCCTGCTGATCCTGTGCCAGCTGTTGTGCCCGCTGTTCCTGTGCCAGCTGTCGTGCCTGCTGATCCTATGCCCGCTGATCCTGTGCCAGCTGTCCAGCCTGTTGATCCTGTGCTCGCTGTTACTGTGCCCGCTGATGCGGTGCCCGCTGTCTGGCCTGCTAATCCTGCGCCAGCTGTCGTGCCCGCTGTCAGGCCTGCTGATCCTATGCCTGCTGATCCTGTGCCAGCTGTTGATCCTGTGCCCACTGTCCTGCCTGCTGTTCCTGTGCCAGCTGTCCTGCCTGCTGTTCCTGTGCCAGTTGTCCTGCCTGCTGTTCCTGTGCCAGCTGTCCAGCCTGCTGATCCTGTGCTCACTGACCAGCCTGCTGATCCTGTGCCCGCTGATGCTATGTCCATTGTTCCTGTACCCGCTGACCCTGTGCCCGCTGTCCGGCCTGCTGATCCGGTGCCTGCTGCCCAGTGTGACGACCCGGTGCCTGCTGCCCAGTGTGACGACCCGGTGCCTGCTGCCCAGTGTGACGACCCGGTGCCTGCTGCCCAGTGTGACGACCCGGCGCCCGCTGCCCAGTGTGACGACCCGGTGCCTGCTGATCCAATGCCTGATGACTCTGTGCCCGCTGATCCAGTGCACGCTGCCCAGTGTGATGACCCGGTGCCCGCTGCTCCTGTGCCTGCTGTTCCTGTGCCCGCTGTCCGGCCTGCTGATCCTGTGCCCACTGTCCGGCCTGCTGATCCTGTGCCAGCTGTTGTGCCCGCTGTCGTGCCTGCTGATCCTATGCCCGCTGATCCTGTGCCAGCTGTCCAGCCTGTTGATCCTGTGCCCGCTGTTCCTGTGCCCGCTGTCCGGCCTGCTGATCCTGTGCCAGCTGTTCCTGTGCCCGCTGATGCGGTGCCTGCTGCCCAGTGTGATGACCCGGTGCCTGCTGCCCAGTGTGACGACCCGGTGCCTGCTGCCCAGTGTGATGACCCGGTGCCTGCTGATCCAATGCCTGATGACTCTGTGCCCGCTGATCCAGTGCCTTATGACTCTGTGCCTGCCGTCCCGGTGCCCACTACCCAGTGTGACGACCTGGTGCCTGCCGATCCCGTGCCTGATGACCCAATGCCTACTACCCAGTGTGATGACCAGGTGCCTGATGATCCAGTGCCTGTGGATGTTTGGCTACCTAATGCCCAGCTTGCCACTGTTTTCCCCCGGCTTGATGCCCAGGCTGATTTTGATGTCCCTGTGTTGCCTGCCCCCGCTGGTTTCAGGCCTGATGTCTGGCTAGCTGTTGGTACCGGACTCAGACCTCCAGACCCTGGTGGTGGGGGGTTTGTTCCAGTACCTGATTTGGGTGACACGCCGCCCAGCAGGTTAAAGAGCTCTGGTCAGAGAAGTGTAATAGAGTCCACAAACATGGAGGGGAAACTTTGCTGCACTGTTCCTGCACCCACAAGGACTCTCCAGTTAACAGCAGAATGGAGCGTCCGGAGGCCGCTCCTCAAGGAGGGGGAACTGTCAGGACCTGTGTCCTTGCTTGGGTGACCTGCTGGTGGCAGTGTTTGGAAAACTAAATGGTGTAGTTCTGGTGGCCACCAGCGGGAGTCTCCCAGGAGATTGAGCTTACAGGTCATTAAGCTGCACCTGATGGATCTGCTGGGTCCATATAAGCCCGCCTTGCTCCCTGTCCCAGTGCTTCGGTATTTTCCCTGCAAGCTGTGTCCATGCCTGAACCTGACCTGCTCTGATCCCTGATCTGCGATCCAGACCCAGAGACTTGATTCCTGAACCTGCTCCCTTGCTCTCCTTCTGCTCCCAGTACCTGGCTCCCTGTTCCCCTTATCTGGTATCCCTGGTTGCTTATTGTATATGTGTGTGTTTTCTTCACTTGTATTTAGTTAGTCAGATAGGTGTTTATTTTGGGGTTTGGTGTGTTTTCATCTTTTACTTGCTCATTTATGTTTGCTGGTGTTTGGTGTTGGACGTGTGTTATTTGTCTCATATATATGTATTGATATTTTTACCTTACACCTGGTCCTGATTCCTTTAAGTGCAGCCAACTGATCTGACCATCCCTGCTGGATACCTGCATATGGTATCCCTGACACCCGCCCTGGCAATAACCCCGTCTGGTCAGGGTGGATCAGCGCATTTATGACAGTGTTCAGTCTATTCCCCATTCATTTTTAATACCAACATTTTAATAAAGCATTCATTTTTCTTTGCTACTGATCAGTGCACTTCCTCTCTCCTTTGAAGTTTTATGTTTAGGAATTTGGACTTTGGACCTGTAATTTCCCTATCTTGGAGTACAGTACAGGACACAAGACCCACCCTTCTGTGCCTTGATCACTCCTGTTTGCTTGCTGAAAACTGGAGCCTCATGGTGCGAGTGGGGTTACAGTATGTGGTATGCTCTATGGGTGGTCCTAGTAAAAGTTTTAGCAGTGTCCAATAACCTGAATTTAGCAGCACATAACCCAGGGTTTATAAATACCAGCCATGTATCCTGTCCTGTATCCTGTACTGTACTCCAAGATAGCAAATTTACAGGTAAGTCAAAATTTCTATTTTTTTAATTTTTACATTTATTTTGACTTAAATACAGCAGCAGCTCCACAATCTGAATTTGCCCCTTCATGACCAGGGTGTAAACAAGCCTTATGTCCAAATCCAATTTTGCAACTTTGACATGTGTTAGTAAAACGACATATCATCGCAACTACATTGTTTATCCATGTGGAGTAAACCTTGTTTTTTTCAGGACAGATTGGGCTTTCATTTGGTGGTAAATAGTGATAGCTATTTCCTGTAAAATACAATGTACCTTCTCCTCCTTGCTAGAGGGAACATCTGTTTCTCCTCTTCAGTGTGGAAAAATAGCACAGGGGTGAGGTATAGAGTGAATGATTACTGTGATAGCCAATCAGAGGCTATCCCAGTGATGATGTGATCTGGATCCGGTTCCTTCGGGTCCCAATCATTAGTGCAGACCCGGGTCTGTCACTGACAGCCTGGTCTTTGTGCTGGGAACAAATATATGTGGCACTCAGGTTTAAAGTCCACTTTCTGGATGCCACATATATGTATCAGGCAGTCGCGAAGGGGTTACCTTAAATGAAAACTTTTTTTGGTACTTTTGGCTACAATATTCTGTAATGCCAGAATATGTTATCACAGAACATCACACCATATTTTGTGGTGCCAGAATATGGTGCAGCTGATGCTATCCATGAAAATCAGGTTTCCATAGCATAACATACCGTTTAAATGCATCTTCAAAACATATTTAAAGTACCGTTTTTACCATGTTGTTGTTGATGGTGCATTTAACCCTTTCGCTGCCATAGCTGTTTTTGTGCATACATGTTAAAAAATATTTTTATGCCAGAAGAATAGTTAAAAAACCCCAAGCATTATATATTTTCTGAAAGCAAAGACTGGAGAATAAAACAGTGGTAGTCACACAATATTTGAACAACAGTTTATCATACACAAAATTTCAGTAAACAATACATTAGTTAATTTCAGGGAACAAAAGCACAGTAAATTATGTTTTTGGTGAAATATAAAAGATGAGGTTGTGTAAATAGATGTTCAACATGTCAGGCTTTAAATTTGTGCAGGCCTGCAAAATGCAGACAAACTTTGATATTAAATATTTTTCATAAGCGATGCTTTAAAAGCCCCCACATGTCATTATTTTAGAGTTAACTGTGAATAATAGCATATAGAATTATTGCCCTCACTCAGACTTGCATGGGGATATGTAACTTGTATCAACATTTGTGTACGTAGGTGCTCCCGATGGGTGGATTTACGTTTGTCTGTGTGCATGTAGAGGCAGGACATGCTCAACATTTGTTGAGGGGAGAGATTAAGTGCTTGGGTGTAACTTTATTTATATCACATAAGGACCACAATATATTTAAGGCAGGCTCTCTTTAATGAGACATCAAGGGTCTATTAGACCTGACTTCCATTAAACCTAAAGGATTGCATATTGTGCTCCATTATTTTTTTTCCCTGGCCACAAAAAGCCAGGGAAAGGGACACTAGAAACCAGAAGTGACATTTTTCATATAGCTTCCAGAGTTATTCTATCTAGGGGAATTCAGCAAACAAATGTTCACTGGTCTCCCTTTCTTCCACCTGGCATCAACTGACATGCGGGTTCTGGACTGCAGGTGGGACAGTGGAGCCTGGGAAACATGGCAGGGGCGTGCATTTGGGGTCTGGTTTGGGGGTAACACTTTGGAGGTCAACTAAAATTTTAATTAGAAAGCCAACAGTTGGCTTGTGGAATGTGTTTAAAAATCTTCCATCCACCACCAACATACTAAAAAAAGGAAAGAGGGGTGTGGGACTTTGTGTGAGGCTCAAGACAGGTGTGGTCAAGCGCCTCAATCCCTACTGCTAATGACATGAGGGGGAAAAACATTGGGACTTTGTGTGAAACATGTGACCAATAAGGTACATGAACAAGAAGAATCTAGCAAGTGTAACATATCTTGTAAATATCACATCATGACATATATCATAGCATACAAAGGGTACAAAAGGTAAAATGTATTCCATATAAAGTAACATGATAGCATAAAGGCATGTTAATTCACGATATTTACATTTATAACCATCAGTTTCTGGGATCCATGTTCACATGATATATAACAAAAACATATTAGATTGGTACAGAAAGTTGCAATGGGACTGTCCACACAGGGGAGAGGGGAAATAATTATGTATATATTTATTTCAGGTACTTATATAGCGCTGTCAATTTACGCAGCGATTTACATATACATTGTACATTCACATCAGTCCCTACCCTCAAGGAGTTTACAAGATCCTTAACTCACATTCATACATACACATACTAGGGCCAATTTAGAGAGGATCCAATTAACATACCAGCATGTCTTTGGAGTGTGGGAGGAAACCAGAGTACCCAGAGGAAACCCACAAAGGCACAGGGAGAACATGCAAACTCCAGGCAGGTAATGTCGTGCCTGGGTTTTTAACCAGCGACCCTTTTGCTGCTAGGCGAAAGTGCTAGCCACTACACCACTGTGCCGCCCCATATATATATATGAAAACACCCCCTAATACTTACGAGTAGACTGTGGGTCTGAGTGAAAAGCGCTGGGAACTGGGAGATGGCCAGGGGAGAGGTAGACATCAGTCCCAGGAGCTGAATCGGTAAACCTTGTGGCACAGGGATGAAAAGCCAACAGGAGGCAGATCTCCCTGGGGAGTATTGCCCATAAATATTGAAAGGTGATGTGGACACATCACCGTGTATCTAAAAAAATCAAAAAATGTGCGTGTAATTAGATTACATGATAGCATATTGTTGCTATGATACGTGAGTTGGGTGCTATTACCAAAGTAAATGTGGTATAAAGAGACCTTATAGTGCAGGGATATGCAATTAGCGGACCTCCAGCTGTTGCAAAACTACAAGTCCCAGCATGCCTCTGCCTTTGGGTGTCATTCTTGTGGCTGTCAGTCTTGCTATGCCTCATGGGATTTGTAGTTTTGCAACATCTGGAGGTCCGCTAATTGCATATCCCTGTTATAGTGGATATAAGAGATATAAGAATGGAAGGATAAGTGAACAGGTGTGTCCCAGCAGTGGGGGATAGGTACTAAATAAAAAAGGGGACCAATATCCATAAAGTGTATATGAGACCAACCAGACTACCACACTCTTATCTCATTATATCTGTCATCCATATCTTCCGAAAGGTACACAGTGATCACCGACATAGCACCACAGGGAAAGCTTACCAACTAGGGGGAGTATAAATACTCATGTGTGACCATAGGTAACCACCAACGCCACGCGGGTGGCTAATTAGAGGAGAGGCACCGTACCAGCAGACCTAACTGCCCGGTTCTGGCGTCAGCAATGCTCATGGAAGACGCCAATGTGGGTGGCACTAAAAGAGTTAAAGGTCCCCCATGGCAGTGCTCAACTCCCCTTGCATTTTATGACAATAGCTTGCCTGTGAGCCTAGAAAAGGGCCAGTATTTAGTATCACAATTTGCTCCAGCAGAGATTTCAATTTAGTTCACAGCTACACTCGGGTATTGCAAATTATAAAGCAGGATTCGGCAAATTCCCCACAAACTGAACCCGGGCAAATTCACTCATCCCTAATCATATGATTAAGACAATTTTAAAAATGGAGTCGCTAGTTCTGTGTTCCCCCTTTTATTCCTCATGTGCTGTTTTACCCCTATTGGCAAATTAGTAACCTGTCACACAAGTCCTTACATGCCTATCCCTTGGTCAATCTTTCGAAATTTGGAAGCAAGCAATGGAAGCCTAAGTGTTTCTAAGGCCTAAACAGTTTGTGGGAGTGAATTTATCTTATTGCCAGAGAAGATGATTTAAAACGTCTGTTCATCTCGAATAAATATGTATGTTTCTTGTTTCAATTTTACATAATGTCAAAATCCAGCTAATTTGTAGCTCATTGCGAATTGAAAATTCAGAGCTGTACATCACCACCTAGTGGCAACTAATTAAAATGCCAAAATTCTTTATTTCTTACTATATTTTCTGCACAACATAAAGGAATGTTCATTATTACTTAACAAGTATATTTATTGTTAAACCATATTTGTTACTTACTGTTTTCTCATCGCACACACACATGCATGCGTATATATACATAAATAGATCTATCAAATACAGGTATTTATATGTTTATGATTTATAAGTTATATATATATATATATATATATATATATATATATATATATATACAATTTATAAGGTATGCTAATTCCTTAGTCATGGCATAGCACATCCAAAAATTTACCATTGACATAATTAGTACAAGTATATTTGTCTTTTACATGTGTTGGCAGGACACAAAGTTTTATAAGGTACCTAGGACATCAGTAGTCTTTACTAATTCATTTATACTTGGTATTTGCATGTTTAGGAATGTCTATGAAGGCTTTGCATTCATCCAGTTCATGAGTTATTATGTGTAGAGCAAATCTGAAACTATTGATCACACTTGAAAACATTTCAGGATTGCATTTAGCATCTCAACATTTTTTCAAGAATACGTTTGGTTCTTTTTGATGTACTATCAAAATATATTCTGTCTGAATGTTTTTTCTATTATAATTTTATTTTTATAGTAACATTATATTTATTTTTTTCATCGGATTTTGCAGCAACCTGGCAGATCTTTTTTTTTCTTCTGATTAGGTACTAAAACTGGATATTGGAAGTAGACAAACATATGTTGTATGCTATACAGCAAATAAACTGTCTGACTGGTTTCTATATACTCTGCCAGCTGCCATCATCAAGAATAGAAGTAACATGGGGGGTTTAAAACCAGCAAACAATGGAAAACAGCTGTACAATTAGTAAGACATTTACACAAATACATTGCAATCTGCTTCTTTGTTAAAACCAAATGTTCCCATTGTATCAAACTTGGTTATCCTGCAGAGCTCTCACCTCAAGAATTGCTTCAGACTGTCACATCTCCGTGCACTGAATTTTAGCCTCATTAAGTGAATGAAATCACAGAAATAAAAAGCAGTGTGTTGTGGATCCCTACTCTACATAATAATGTGCGCCAAGGACAGATATTTTCTGCAGCTGAAAACTGTCTGGATTCATGTATGGCAGTGATGTAACATAAAGGTGGAGGGCTCCGGTGCAGCATAAAAGGAAGACCTGATATCTTTTCAGTTTTCTGCTGTTATATGGTAACTCCACTTTCAAGGGAAAAAATAGCAAATAAAAAAAAAGAATATGCAGTACATAGCATATACAGTTGCTACAGAAGCCATATTGTAATTGAACATTATTAAAAATTAACTTTCCTTTTCAATTTGCAGTGCTGTAATTTTCTGTAATTCAATGCAATTTGGCAACCTAGGGGCATTCCATACACCATTGGTGCACGTAACACCCTCAGAAATGTCATTTCCTGCTTGTGTGATTGGCATACAAGTCAGATTTTAGGCATCCTTTGCAACAAAAATGTAATTTTTGGTGAGCTACTCCCAATGAGTGTATTACATCTAAAGGGGTGCTGAACCTACATTTTCCTCATTAGAACATGCAAGTGCATCAGCTGATCAATAATGAAAAAGTCATTCAGATTCACTCTGCAGACAATAAACAGCTATTTATTCAGAACAGAAACAGGTAGGAATCTGCAACAAAGTTTGTTAAAATAACTGCAATGTTCATTGATCACCCAGAGAGGCAGGGCCGATCCTGGGCGGGTGCGCGGGGTGCACCGCACCCATGAGCTGCAGAGATGGGGCGCCAAAGTGCTCTCCTCCCTTCTCCTCTCTTTGTGTGTGGGCATGGGTGCTAATGTGGTCACACCCGTCCCGCAGCTTGTGCGGGGTGTTTGAGCTCCAATGCGCTACAATGTTAGTTCTGTATGGCAGCCGGTGTCTCTGCCCGCTGGCTGCCTTTCACACTGACACATCGCAGATGCAGAGGGGACTGAAGCCACAGCCTCTTCCTCCGCTGATGACTTCCTTCCACACAGACAGCGGGAGGAGCCCGGGAGGAGAAGAGACACCGCTGTACATCTGTGGCTCTGATCTGAGGTCTGTGATTATTACACACTGTGACACTTGCATGTGGGAGGGGGGATTGTTGTGCTGATAAAATTGGATAAAGCTGATAAAAGGGAGTGCTTGACTTGCAGTGACCCCCCCTGAAACTGAATAATAGGGATACTTGCAATAATTTGGTGGGTGGGGGGCAAACTGACAGAAAGGAATACTTTGGGGGTATATGGGGTGGGGGAGGGTGGGTAAGAGGATACTGTATGTGCTAGGCAGGGGGCACTTTTGAAGGAGAGAGGATTTGTGCTAGGAGGGAGGTTGGATATGACATCTGATCCCCCTCCCCCAGCACAAGTCCTCTCTCCCCCCAAAAGTGCCCCCAGTTGTGCTGGAATGGAGGACTTGGGGGAGAGGATCAGTACTAGAAGTGGGGAGAGGATTTTAGCTGGAATAGTAGATGGGGGGGGGGGGGTATTTGACGAGGAGAAGAAGGTTTTGTGCTGGAATGGGGGATATGGATTTGTGCCAGAACTGGGAGGAAGATATGTGCTAGAAGAGGGATGTAGGGGGGTGGTGTGGGGGAGGATTTGTACTGGAATGGGGGTGTACTGGGGTGGAGGATATGGGTGGTTCCAGTTTAGCACAGCTCAAATTTTCAATTCTGTGGTGACTTCCTTCATGCTGCGCCCCATCACATTATGAGTGCAACGTAACAGAGGTACCAGCGAGGCTGTAGAAAGCAAGGGGTTGCATTGTGGCGGATGGGGCACCAAAATTACACTTTTGCCTGTGTAGACAAAAATGCTTGCACTGGCCCTGGTCACACACACTGCATGAGCTTTGGTCTGAAATGCCCGGCGGTGCTGTAACAAGGTTCCCGCCTCCTAGGCAGCTCCTTTGAGATAGACGTAACATTGATGCAATGCAGTGAAATTGAATCAGTGTGACGTGTATCATAGGAGCAGGAGATTGTCGCTGCTCTGTGTGATCCAGGGGCACTGGTAGGCTGCATTTGGTGGACACTGGTAGGCTGCATTTGGTGGGCACTGTTAGGCTGCATTTGATGGAGACTGGTAGGCTGCATTTGGTGGACACTGGTAGGCTGCATTTGGTGGACACTGGTAGGCTGCATTTGGTGGACACTGGTAGGCTGCACTTGATGGACACTGGTAGGCTGCATTTGGTGGGCACTGGTAGGCTGCAATTTGTGGGCACTGGTAGGCTGAAATTGGCGGGCACTGGTAGTCTGCAATTGGTAGGCACTGATGAGGCTGCCTTTGATGGGTACTGGTAAGCTGCATTTGATGGGCTCTGGTAGGCTGCATTTGATGGGCACTGGTAGGCTGCTTTTGGTGGGCACTGGTAGGCTGCTTTTGGTGGGCACTGGTAGTCTGCATTTGATGGACACTGGTAGGCTGCATTTGGTGGACACTGGTAGGCTGCATTTGGTGGGCACTGGTAGGCTGCAATTGGTGGACACTGGTAGGCTGCAATTGGTAGGCCCTGGTAGGCTGCATTTGGTGGGCACTGCTGAGGCTGCATTTGATGGGTACTGATAAGCTGCATTTGATGGGTACTGATAAGCTGCATTTGATGGGCACTGGTAGGCTGCAATTGGTGGGCACCGATGATGCTCCATTTGATGGGCACTGATGATGCTGCATTTGATGGGCACTGATGAGGCTGCATTTGGTGGGCACTGATAAGGCTGGATTTGGTGGGCACTGGTAGGTTGCATTTGATGCATTGATCTCCTGTATTATTTCCACTGTCTCTGACCATCTCTTGTATCATGTCCGCGGTCCCTGACCATCTTCTGTACTATGTTTGCAGTCGCTGACTATCTCCTATCTGCAGTCTCTGAGCATCTCCTGTACTATGTCTGCAGTCTCTGACCAGCTCCTGTACTATGTCTGCAGTCTCTGACCATCTCCTGTATCATGTCTGCAGTCTCTTACCATCTCCTGTACTATGTCTGCAGTCTCTGACTGTCTCCTGTACTATGTCTGCAGTATGCCTGGGGGCACTTTCTAACAGACTCTCTAACAGAAGCCCTCTCTGTGTCCATTAGAGAGACCCCCCTCCAGGCCGCATTAGAGTACTCTCTTCCTGTATTTTGTTTATTGTTAAGAGATCATGGGAGGATCCCAGGGTAGCAAAGACTCCTTAGGGAGCATCTCTGTGTTGAGTCATTGCCATAGAAACATTTGTAAAGGGGAGGCTTTAGTAAGATGACCACGCCCATTTGGGTGCGCCAGAAATATTTCTGCACCCAAGCATCTGTGACCCTAGGATCGGCCCTGCAGAGAGGGTTGTTTTTTTCTCAACAAACGTGGAGTTACAATTTAAGTAATACAGCATACACTTATGAGGTTTTTGAAGTCATCACTCTGCTCTCTCCTGCAGTCCATGTTCAGAAATATTGTGTTATTAAACTTCTGGGCTGCTATTCCTCCCTTGAATATGTATACCTAAACCTCGTAGCGAGCTCACACTATTATATGTTTCAAACATATAAAGATAATACACACACACACACACACTATATATATTAAGGCTACTTTCACAGTGAGGCACTTTACAGGCGCTATTTAGCTAAAAATAGCGCATGTAAAGTGCCTCAAAAATTCCCCCCAATCCACCCCAATGTGAAAGCCTTAGTGATTCCACACTAGGGCGGTGCTCTTGCGGGACGTTACAAAAAGTCCTGCAAGCAGCATCTTTGGGGCGGTGAGGTGAGTGGTGTATATACCGCTCCTCTACCGCCCCTGCCATTGAAATCAATGGACAGTGCTTCCGAAGCGGCTGCACACCACCTCGGAAGCGCGGAGTGCCGGCACTTTTAACCCCCTTTTAACCCCGTGCTTCCGACTGAATAGCAGAGCCATATCACCGGTAAAACTCTGTTAAACTAGCAGGGTTTTACTGCAACCGTGACTACAGTGTGAAAGTAGCCTTAGGCCCCTTTCACACGAGCGGAGCCCATTTTGACAAGCTCCGCTACTCAGCGGGGATCTATCTGTTTATCTCCGCTGAGCCGGCGGATGACAGGACCGTCTCTGCACTCTGTGCAGAGACTGACCTGTCACAGCTCCATGGGATTGCACTCTGCACACCTTCCCCTCCACCAATCCCCAAACACGAAAACCTTTATAATAAAATGAGAAGAAAAAACACCACACTCCATTGTTGGCATGAAAATTGGCCACGGCACTTTTATTGGTTTACCAAAATAAATTCTTTATTAACATCTCACAAAAATATATAAATAAACATTATTCTATTCCCAAAAAATTGCTTAGTCTTAAAGACTCAAGCTAAATAACTTTCCACAACTTTATAACCAAAGTCCCCCTTCATATCAAGGTGACATACCACATAAAGTGCACGCGACGGGAGGGGGGGTGGTAGCTCTTCACTCCTTGGTCCTGGTTCTGCAGCAAGCAGCATGCAGCGGTGGGCTCCTTATATAATGAGCCCCACCGCTTCCAGCATGTTCCAATAAGCCCCATTGGCTCAGCCCTACCTGTGCACAGGTGAGCCTAATTACTTAAAGGGACAGAACCCTTTTACCTCTATAGCACTCCTATACTAATACTATCTATGACCACCAGGGGGAAGTGAGGCAGAGGCAAACCCATGAAGGAGCGCTCAAATGAATTGCGCCCCCCTTTTACATGGGATTGCACTCTGCACACCTTCCCCTCCACCAATCCCCAAACAGGAAAACCTTTATAATAAAATGAGAAGAAAAAACACCACACTCCATTGTTGGCATGAAAATTGGCCGCGGCACTTTTATTGGTTTACCAAAATAAATTCTTTATTAACATCTCACAAAAATATATAAATAAACATTATTCTATTCTCAAAAAATTGCTTAGTCTTAAAGACTCAAGCTAAATAACTTTCCACAACTTTATAACCAAAGTCCCCACAAAGCCGGGGGTTTGTTCTACAAAACACCGGCCTACCCCACAACCGCGGCCATTTCTATCATATTCTCCAAACCCAGATTAAATATGTCCAGACCTATATCGGAAAGATGAACCCCATCTTCCCGATATAAACCCGGAAAACCCCCTTCCAACTCAAAATGACGAAAAGTGAAACCACCCATAATAGGCATGAATTTCTCCAAAACATGGTTCACCCTTTTCCTAACCTTTTCCAAATTCCTGAACTCAGGATATGATAACCATTGCAATCTAGGAACCATTTCAGAAAAAATGTATTTCGTGTTTGGAGATAGAACTTTGAAATGATGCAGATCATGTTTGATCCTGTAAATGAGATCCAGGGTCTTTACACGCCCCACAACATTTCCCCCAAGGTGAATTATTAATACTGATGGTGATGGCCATATCAAATGAAGCTGAGAAATGTAATAACACAAATTAGACCATTGAAGGCCCCTTACTCCTTTCCACAGGATAGAGAACTTCTCAGGGTTGAAGTTTAAATTAGTGGTGTAACAACGATGAGACGCCCTCTCATGGGCCCAGAAAATATAAGAATGTCCGACTATCCAGACACACACTTTCTGACCTAAAAAATTAAAGAGAAAGGTTAGGGCGAACGTAAATATTATATCGTCTAGATTCCCATCTACCCAACCTCATAATCATTGCCTCATCCAGCCCCAGCCTAGCTGCCTCCGTTGCAGCCCCAATTCGAAATGAGTGAGGCGTGGCCATTATCAAAGCAGCCACACAAAAAGGGGAAAACTCCGGAACGAAAAATTCCGAAACAAGGAACACCGGAAAAAACCCCGAAACGCAAATAGCCTTAATCACGGTTCGTTACCATCTCAACCGAGCCCAAACAACAAAGTGGTGTATCACCATAAATGAAGGAAACAGTTTTAGATGTAACGGTTTAGTTTTTGCCTAGTTAACCCTTTCCCGCGCACCGAGTGCAATATAAGAACGCACCTAGAGCTGTAAACGGGTCAACGCCTAGCCAGTTAAAAACCGTTCGTCTGGCTTATCAGGTCCAGTTAAAAAGTAAGTGTTCCTACCAAGAGGCCATTGATTTAAAGTTAAATATCCCCAAAAGTTCTTTACGCAAGTCTCCGACCCCAATGTCCTAGAGGCAAAGTGCGGAGTGAGTAAAGCTTAACCCCGACGTTGCCTCCGTCGATCCGACCCCGACCTACTCCGTTACTAATACTCC
>BLSH010298547.1:987189-1022771 GCA_018402905.1 Glandirana rugosa | reverse complement strand
AATGTTTTTGGTGTAGGTTTCATGGGCACAATTAACACCCAAATACCAATTTTTCCACAGCTGTTGGACAGGTGCATATCATTTGAATTTTTTACAGCAAGGCCAATTCTTGCTTTCATCAAGAGTACCTCAATAGGGATATGGTGTAAAGGTGCCACCGACAACCAAATACCATTTTTTCTGCACCCATTCCTTCTATCCAAAGTCTGTGGAAGAGACATCAGAATTTATCCAAAAGATCTCTAATCTTGTTCCCAGTGCACTACGTTGTGGCTTCATCATACAGGCTGGCTCCTCAAGCCGTTGCTTACAAAATACAGAAAGTTTGCAGGGAAAATGTCATTTTTTTGGCTCTATAAATACAATTATTGCTGCAGCAGCTTCTATACAGAGTACAGATGTGCCACTTTACAGGTAGACTAAGGGGACCCCCCCACGTACTATATTGAGAGGAATTTTTAATTGTTATGCTTTCACTTTAAGCATCAATAAATCATTGCTCATTTAAAAATGAAGTTTTTTACATTGATAACCCAGGGCAGTACCCGGACCCCCATAGCCATTGTATGCCCAATTACTTGCATACTGTAGAAGCCTTCAAAATGGGCACTTTTGATTTTTCACATTCGGGTCCTTTTGAGTTCAATGGGGTTCATTATTCAGTTGCAAACTTTCGCAATGTTCGAAAGTTCTGGTGCAAACTGAACAGGGAGTCGTTCCGCCCACCCCTACTGGATAGTGAAGGAACAGCAGCTTTCTGAAGCAGTCATCTCTGGGGTGTCATCTGTAGTCATCAATCTTTATGTGTTAGAAAGTCAGCTCTGTATAGTATTGCAATGCCTGGTTTACAGTGCGGTGTATTTCCTCTTCTAGTCTGAATGCAGATATATAGAGGATTACAGTAAGATAGTATAAAGACAGACTGCAGTACCGTTTTAAAAAAAATTAAGTATTTTTCAATAAACCCATTACTGTACTGGAATAATAGGGACGTTTCATAGTTGG
Source organism: Glandirana rugosa (assembly GCA_018402905.1). Taxonomy (NCBI): domain Eukaryota; kingdom Metazoa; phylum Chordata; class Amphibia; order Anura; family Ranidae; genus Glandirana; species Glandirana rugosa. Next base: position 1,021,766 of record BLSH010298547.1, on the reverse strand, counting down.
AATTTATTATGTCATATTTCTAGAATTAGTAAAGATAGGTGTAATTTACTAAAGGCAAATAAGCAGTTTACTTTGCAAGGGAAGTTGCACTTTCCCCAGCGGTTAATGAATCTTGTAAAATTTCCCTTTGGAAACATTACTCACGTCCAAGGAAAAAAAACGGCATTTTTTCTTGCACATAATTGGATGTTGAAAGTCAACAGGGCTTCACCACATTTACAAATCTCCCTTGCAAGGTGCAACTTCCCTTGCAAAGTGAACAGTCTGTTTGCCTTTAGTAAATCAACCCATGGTGTTGAAAAGGGGAAGCTGTGTAGGAAACTTGCAAATCATAAGCAATAACTGGCTTAAATAGTAACTAAACCCTCCTATCCTTTACAGAAAGGAAGTTGCCAACTTAGCCTCTTTTTGATCTGCAGGTACCATGGTGCTGCACATGTGACCAGTTATGACACTAGCCATTTGATGATTTGACGGTTTTGTTGAGAACATAAGCAATTGTGGCAGTTATCATTTATGGCATGCCTGGAATGTAATTGTTTTGGGAAACATTTAAATTGATGGGTTTCGTTCCACTTTAATAATACCATCAGTACTTGGAGAACTGTGAAAACGTGATTCTCAGGTCTTTCATATCTGAACGTTTGAATTTTGTCAACAACACATTTTCACCTGATCATCATTTCTCTTTTTAGAACACCTGTCAGCCTGTCAATGTTAATTCAGGGTTACAAAATACTGGACTCGTCTAGAAGGGCAATTAGAATGTTGAATACATTTAAACATCTAGCCTTCACATATGTCTTCCTGTCACTTTAGATGAACTTGAAAGATTTCAGTTAAAAAGAACCTTCCTGACATTTCCTCATATTCTGCTTTTTGTTTAGATTGACAGTCCAGAAATGAATCTTGTATGTTGAAATTTGGCTGTGATGTAGTGAAATACTGTAACATTAGGGCCAATAACATGTAGCCCAGTTTGAGGAGAAAGGACAATGTAGAGCATTTAACATTAGCAAAATTTAATTTCACTGCAATAGCAGGTACCTCAAGGTGCCGTCAGGCAAATTCAGGCATGTCTAAACCCAAAAACAAAACTGTGATCTATTGCAGCTTAAAGGTTCTTAGACGTGGTGACTGCATTTGTTTTATTTTTCAGGGTAAAAACATTTTCAGCAAGCACAGAAAATATCTGTTGATCTTGTCAGAAATGCAGTGTCCTTGTCACTTCCTTTGAGCTGAACTGAAACCATAAGCAATGGTATCTCTCTTTTGTAAACTACTATTTTCTTTAGTCTTAATGTAATGTAGATAAACAGTGGCAGACATGTTTACAGTTCAGCCTGTATAAAAAGCAAAATCTTTTTGCTTAACCAGTATTTGGATCGATCATGCTAACTACCCCTCAGGACCCTTCCCATTCTCAGTCCAGTAAGCACTTTGTTCAACAGTACCAACCCCCAAAATGCTTTGGATTTTATGATTGTGGAGGACGCCAACCCATGGTGGCTAGCTAACTGAGTGAGGCCCTTGACGGGTTGGAGAGAATAAAGGGGAGCTTACTTTGAGCAAGTAAGATTGGCTGTTATACTCTTTTCATAGCCTGCATAACCTCTGGCCGCTACTAGATGAAGACTCCACTCCAGTCTAGCTGGTTGCCCACACACATCCAGATACAAATTATTACATACAATCTGGTGCAATCTATGGGTTGGGGAGTAGTCTAGCTATTAGCACACCCTTCTAGAATTTCTATAGCTACCCTAGCAGCTAGAACCCTTGTGCTAATTACTCTTCCCACTGCCCACACACACCCGCACACCAGACACACAACTTATGGTAGCTTGCCGCCACCTAGCAGTTTGTCCGTTGACTGGTCTGCTGGGCAACCATTCACATACACACAGATCTTTGTCTGGCAGATCTGCTTGTTTACAATCTGCATGCAATCTGCCAACACACAGTGCAATTGCATATAGATTAGCAAGGAACTTAGACCAAGCACATAGACACTACAATGCAACAATCTCTCTTGGGATATGAGTCCTAACTTAGTACACAGGATCCACTTATTCATTTTATAATTACATATATCAAAACTGGGCAGTGCATAAAATATATACAAAGAAAAAAGAATTACACAAAATACAAAAACAGAAGGGCATACACAGATTGGTTAAAGCGATAGAAAACAGAGAGAAGACTTTTACCAAGGTTTATCCTGCGACAAGAGCATGTCAGGAATGTCTGCAATTCATCAGTTAGACCAGCTCCATGGGAATCACCCTATTCATATCTCATGCTCCTCAGGTTATTGAGATATGGATCTGAGCTGGACTTTAGCCCTTGGCCAATCCGCTCTGGAGAGTGTTCCCTTTCCAGCGCAAAGGATGGTTTTGTTTTCCAAAGTGATTAGAGTTAGATGGGCAATATATGGTTCTGATGGCTGGGTCAAGAATAGGATTTTCAACACCAGCACGTCAGTTCAATGGCAAGAAGACCAATCACTGCCTGGCTGTCACAATCAGGCTCCACGTAACCATTTTGGGGATTTCTCCTGGATTCTATATACACTACAATTACAGTTGTACATGCACATGTACTCCAAAATGTTTATGATTTCATCTCTATGCAACTAATATTTTAGTTTCTATGAAAAATAAATTAGATTCCTCTGATCTTTGACATAGCGGGTAGACATTTGGGTGCAAAGGACACACTGGAGCAGCGCTCTCAACAAAGGAGACTCCTGACAAATCTGAAGTGGAGTCTTTCCACTGGGTGCACAGGCTTAAAGGATCTCCATCCATTGTAACAAGTATTCAGAAGAAAAGGTAGCTGGCAACTCCAGAATCCAGTAAAATGAATGATCTTTATTACTACATATAGGTGGATAAAACAGCTTACATGTCCACTGATTAGACTTGATTTTAAAGCGGAGGTCCGGGCTAAAAAAAAAAATTAAAAGTCAGCAGCTACACATACAGTAGCTGCTGACTTTTAATATTAGGACACTTACCTGTCCTGGAGTCCAGCGATGTCGGCACCCGCCGCCGATCTTCGGATCGGGGGACGGGTGCAGCCGCCTCCATCGCGGGTAAGGGAACCCGGACGTGTAAGCAGTACAGCTTCACGCCGGGCACCTTACTGCGCATGCGCGAGCTCTGCCGCGCTCTGCTACTGGCCAGGCGGCCAGTAGCAGAGCGAGCAGGGAGGAGGGAGCCGGGCTTCTGACGTCAGCGGCCGCGTCCGCCGGCCAGAGCTCCCGGAAGTGTGGAAAAGGACACCTGTCTAAAGACAGGTGTCCTCTTCCCCCTCCCCCCCGAAAGGTGCCAAATGTGACACCTGAGGGGGGGAGGAATCCAACCAGCGGAAGTTCCACTTTAGGGTGGAACTCCGCTTTAAGTAAATGATTAATAGTTTTATTGGAGTCTCCACCCTCAACGGAGGTGTGTAGTGTCTATATATGTCTGTCTTTCATTTGTTAAAATATGCTGCAATCAATGCTTTGTGCCGAAACATGTAAGCTGTTTTTAACCACCTATATGTAGCAATAACGATTATTAATTTTACTGGATTCTGGAGTTGGAGTTTTCTTCAGAATACTTGTTACAACAGACATTTGGGAACCCCTAGAGTAATCAGGCCTTGCCCACTGCTGGACTTGTAGACAAATCTTCCCTTTGAGGCTCAGTGAGGTGACAAATCTATATCTACAAAGATGGGATCATTTTATTGGCATCTAGGTGTCAATCCTGGCCAACAGGCTTGCTTGCTCCTTCTAATTGAGGAACATTTGTCCACTATTGATTAGTGGATCAAGAGAAAATCGTATCTATGAAACTACTGCATTAAACCATATCTACAACCATGATACTTTTACATCAATGTTACCTGTCTGCTACTATCTCTGCTACTGGTAAAAGTATCCTACTTTTACATTTATGTTACAATGATATAAGAATGTAAAAAAGTAAAGTATGGACGTTTCCATTTTCTGCATGTAGTACATTTCTTCCTGCACACCAGGTCTCAACAAATAATGAGGCATAATAAGTCAGTTCTACAATAAAGATCAGTTGCAGAGAGCCTGCAGCAGTAGTTGTGACTAGTTCCTTGACATGTACTTAACTTCTTTTTGGGCATGGCTTCAATACTACAGATTCTCTTCATGTAAATGATAGAAAAAGCTAGAATAACATCTCTTTTGATGATTTGTTGGGGGTCTACTTGTTTTCCTCTGGTTTTACATATGTGCAATTGTGTGTGCATATGACAGACTGCAAGCCAGAATATTCAGTGGAGCATCAATTGTCACTTGCAGTATTGATCTTCAACATTTAACATAGGAAAACCCAGGGAAACAGGACTGTTATATGTTTCTCACCATAATGATGATAAAGGTCCAGGTTTGCAGCATAGGAGGGAAGCATGAAGATGACCCCACACAACTACTCCTTTTATATGCCTTCATCATATTCGGCAACCAGCTGCATATCCAGGGGTGTGTGATGTCACATGATGTGGATGCCAGGACTTCACATGCTTAGGCTGATACAAAACCAGAAGTGACTGTCCATTAGTTCTGTCAAAATCATCATCACTGGAACAGTTCCTCCTAAATCTATGATATTGAATGTAAGGGATACTGTGGATAAGAAACATAGGGTGAGTACTCTGGGCGTGAAGGATTGTTTTTATTGCTATGGGTTTTCTGTACAGATTTGTGGCTAAGGAGCCATCTGCCTGAAGCTGAATTTCTATGTTGAGGGAAATACTTTTTATAACTAGAATTTGTTGTAAATTTCAATTTAAATGAGTTGTTACTCAAGACATTCATAACCTCTCAAGACATCCTGACCAATTGACTTGCAGATATATTATTACATTAAATGTTCCCCTAACTCCCTGAGTAGCACCACCTACCAAATTACCTTCATCCATGCTTTTGAGTTCTGCATTATGTGGCTCTGCCCAGTCCTGCACACCCTTTCAGAAAAAAATACCTGGACACATACAGCTCCTACTGTGCATGTCTACCACTTGCCCCTTTCATTTCTATAGTGGGAGCCACTCCTTCAGTTCATTCCTATGACTGCAGCCACACTTTTCTGGATTATTGAGGGCTGCAATGAATAAAGACCAGCCATAGAATTAAAAGGGGCAAGTGTGCACATGATATTTGAACCTGCAATTTTTTTTTTTTACTGCACAGGCTGCACTAGGCAGGCCTGCACAGTCAAGAACAGGGACCGTATTGAAGGTAAATCTTTGGGTAGGGGGCTGACACCCATGCCTGCAGGGAGGGCATTTAAAAGACAACTGTCTAAGGAGTAAAGTTGTTTGTTTAAGCCAAATGTAATTTTATGTTGCCTTTCTAAACTTTTGAGTAAAATAGGGGTGATTTCTAAAATCAGACATTTTTATAGGGTTTAAGAAAAACAACTTTGCAAGCTGATTTCCAAAGACGGAACCAGTTGTTCTAAAGACATAGTACTGCATTTTTAAGTGGCTGTCAATTACAAGACAACTGTCACACAGCATGGAACTGCAGTTGCTGATGAGATATAGGTTATTTTTATATGTTCAGCAGCAATATAGTGAAGTGCAGAAAATATCTTCTACAATGAAGGTTTGTTGACAATACTTTAAATAACACCTTTTGTGAATCAAGTTATAGTGCTGAAGGGCTCACAGCTAACCTAGAAAAAATGTAATCTTTTCATGACCTCAAATGGGCTACTACTGAAATTACAACTAAACCTCAGGAAGATAAAAAAAAAAAAAATATTTAAACGCTCTATTGAAAAGGCATCTATTTGTATTTCTAAGATGAAGTAGCATGTGCTACTAACTTTAACTATGCTTACAAAGGTATGTAAGGTAATATGAGGTCAAAACTAAACAACTTTCAATTGTATCCAGTTAGGCAGGCCCTTGCATTTGTTTAAGGTAAATCTAAAGGAAAATTGTACAAGAGAATAGAACATGTATGGCTAGCCTTAGCTGCATATGTATAAAAGTTACTATGCATCATCTGATGATTTTAAGGCTGGCTACTTTTTCCAGTTCTGTTGTAAACTGGCATTGAGAGTCAGCGGCTCTGGTGGGGGTTTTGTCCTGGAATAGATGGCTGTTGGAGTCCTAGAGCAGAATTAATGCGCTCCTGAACTTCCAACCCTGTTGGGGGCCACTCCTTAGGATTGCTCACACTTCCTTTGTGTCCCTAGACTAAAGCACATCTGATGGAACTCCGGTCCTCTCGTCCCCTTCAGCAATACAGTGCTGTATAACTCTTTTCAGGCATGGCATGTTTCCAGCTATTTTCCGTCATTGTTGATTACAGCTTTGTCCAGCTCTTGTTAATCACAGCTATGTCCAGTTCTTCCCAGGCTCTGTTTGTTACAGCTCTGTCTAGCTCTGCTCAGGCAATGTTTATTTTCAGCCTTGTTCCAACTCTTCCTGCTCTGCTATAGCCCATGATTTCCTTGTGACTCTTATTACAATTCAGTCCTGGTTTTCCAATGTGTGAAGCACATGCTAATAATGCTGGAGGTGGCCTGGGGGTTATTTAAGCACCAGAGAGTTAATCCAACTACCTGAGAGCAATAGCTACAATAATGAAGCCCGTTTCCTGTTGTTGCTGACCCAGATTATGTGACCCTCCCCTTATTTTCTGGGTTGTCTTCAGCCTTCTTTGTTACTGACCCTGACTGTCTGACCACTCTCTGCTTGCCACCTGCTAAGACCCCTGTCTAATCTTGACTGCCTCTCATCTCCAGCCTAATTTACTGCTTGATTGTTACTTACCCTAATTGTCTGACTACTCTCTGCTTGTAGCCCGCCAAAACCCCTGCTTGACCCAAGAGCCGAAGTTCCGCTTGTTTGCTCCCCCCCCACTGCCACATTTGTCACTTTTTTGGGGGGAAGGGCGGTGCGGGTATCTGGTTTTGACAGGTACCCACACTTATTTCTGTCTCAGATTGCCACAATGATCTAAGCCAGAAGTTCAGCACCCCTTCCTTCCCCCTAAAGTCTTCTGAGACACATCACAGGTCCCAGAAGACTACGGGACCATTCACAAGGTTCAGCATGGCTCATGCATGCACTGTAGAAAACCAGCTGTGAAGCTGCAAGGCTTCACTTCCTGTTTCCCTTACTAGAGATGCCTGTGCCTGCACCCGAAGCTGATTGAGGAATCAGCTCGGGTGAGGACATCACTAGATCAATGGACAAATGAGTGTCCTTACATTAAAAGTCAGCAGCTACAGTATTTCATAGCTGCTGATTTTTAAACTTTTCATTTTTTTTTGGGGGGGGGGGGCTGGAGAGCCTCTTTAACATCTTTCACATCTCCAGCTTAGTTTACTGTTTTCTCCAGCCTGACCTGGACTATGTGACTGCTCAAGGGAGGTATTGGGAGAAAAGGACTGTCAGGTTCGTATTGGTGTTATCACTGTAGCTGACCACATTTTTAGCTGGGGAGGAGAAGTGTCAAATTATTATTATATAGGATTCTATAGTACCAACAGTTTACATAGCACTACAAAATAAAAGGAGACACTACAATTCAATATAAGAGGGTTCAGAGGGCCCTGCCTGGAAAAGCCTTAGGCCCAATGGATATATAACCTAAAGCTCAACTCCAGAGACAAAAAAATGTAATCTATTTTTGAGTAGAGCACAGACAAGTTAAAAGTCTCAGCCAGATTTATATTATTTGGATGAGAAATGATGGGCAATCTCTCCAATGGGGGGCACTAGTAAAGATAAAAAGCATTTGTAGTAGACTGAGGAAGGGTTAGAACTTCTGACAATATCTATTGCCCTCAGTGCCTTCCTTTTTTGGTGGCATCAGAAGGACAAGAAGTGAAGGGAAATCTTGCCAGCAGGGATATGGGGGGGGTCACAGACAGAAATAACAGCTTGACAGAAATTGGCTGGAGTTAGGCTTCACCTTACAATGATCTTCACAATAACAAAAACTATGGGGGTAGCCCAATAACAAAATGTTTGAGATATCGTTGCATTTAAACATTGTTGCTTTAACCATTAGGTTTTCATAAAATGGGACAAATACCATGATCTCACTTAAGCCTAATTTCACACTGGTGTGTGCGCAACAATGCATGTGATTTGCACAGGAATCGCACCGCATTCCTGTGCACATCACATGTGATATCTGTGCGGTGCGGTACATATTGTATGGCTGAAATTGCATCTGCACCAATATGGTGCAGAACCCTTTTTTTTTCCCCCACACCTAAACAACACTCGGTACGATTCTGGCAATTGCGCTGTGCTTTGTGATCTGTTTTGTGGTATTGTTAATCTAACATTGACACCCACAGCTGATCGCATGGACGCCGTCCGATTGCTTTGCAGAGCGTTGTGGGGAAATGCAGCAAATCTTGTGCGTTTCCTGCATCATATCAGTGTGAACCAGGGATAAAGAAAACAAAGCACCCAAAATGTACAGAGGGGTTATGTAAAATAATAAATGATAATTTAAGTATGCATTAAACACTTTAAAAACCCAAGTGTTCAAGGCAATTGGACAGAAACAAATTGGTCCATAGCAAACTTAACAAAACAAATGTGACTCTTTACCCCCCACCCATACACACAGTTCTTTACTCCAAAAAAAATGTATTACACAGGGTCAATGATAAAGAACATAACATTCCGGTAAATGACAGGTTGTAAATCTTGCAAGAAGCTAAGAGCCATTGTATCCAGCCATTGGATCCAGGTTTTACAGAATTTGATGCAACAGTTATAGCTCATATATTCCAATTTATATAAAGGTAATGTTTGCTTAACTGACAGAATCAAACTGGCTTTATCCTGCAGAACAGTCTGTTTCCATGTAAGCAAGACTTTCCTCTCTGAAAGAACAGAAACATTTTGATTTAATTCTGGGACATTTAGGTCCCTTCATTTTTCCAGTAACCACTAGGATTTTAAAATGGTGAGATCGCAATCTGAGTACCTCATTCAAATATGTTGGATGGCATGGCAGAATCATAATATGTGTAAAAAAGAAAGACATATACCTCTAATTACTAGCCAGTGGGGCCAGAGTATACACAGAAAAGACATATACCATGGCCTTTCTAAAGTAGGTTTGCAGTCATGTGAAAGCTTCAATGATACATGGATGCCTTGGTGGGAATGCAAGGTTACCCTTTCATCGACGGTAATGTCAGTGAGGGTGTAGCATAAACTGCAACCTTTGGAGTCAAGGTGAAATTTTCTTTTTATATTGAAGCCAATTACAGGCTCATTCAAAGTGTATGAATCAAAAACAGACCAACAGAAATTCCCAGCAATGCCCTAGCTTGTCTACTAAACATTCCAAGAAAATAATAAATGGAATGTCCAAAATTGTAAAAATAAGAATAAAAATAAAAAATTAGATTATGCACATATAAGAAGCAATAAGGGTTATTTACTAAACCTGGAGAGTGCAAAATTCAATGCAGCTCTACATAGAAACCAATCAGCTTTCAGGTTTTATTGTCAAAGCTTAATTGAACAACCTGAATTTAGAAGCCAATTGGCTACAATGCACAGCTGCAGTTTTAGTAAATTTCCCCCAATGCCTCTTATATACTCTGTCCAGATAAAAAATAAAAGAGTTCTACTCCAGGTTTTGACAGTTGTCATTTGGCTCCCTGCAGCTCATGGTTCCAGTGTCCTCCTTCCTGTTTCCATGGAGCTGCTGCTGCGGCAAGGACTATCCCATGATCCCACGTGGGATCCTTTGCACAGCCCACGTAGGCACAGACAGTCTCCCATGATTATCCTTTGAGTTGAACCTGTCATTGTGTTTTTACATATACTCATCAAACTGTTTTTTGACTATTGGTCACATGGCGCCTCTCTCTCCTTCCTCTCTCATTCAAAGTGTATGGACTGAATTAATGCAACTTGGTTCATTGTACACACAGAAAAGACACATTCAAGTAGTATAATAGGCAAAACTTTTTAGTTTGGGATAGAGTAATGGAGGGTTATAACCCCTGTCAGTTTTTTTTGCCATTTGGAGAGTTCATTTCACTTCCTGTCCTGTAGCCAAAAGAGGAAGTAAAAGGAAATGCCTCCAAAGTGAGGTAATCCCTGGTTGTCACCATGTCCACCAGTATTAATTCCCCATAGGAAGATTTCCCCTCTATTACTGTTCTGAAATAATAACCCGACAGGTGTTCTAACCCCCCCCCCCCAACTCTATTTAAAACAATAAAAAAAGTTTTGCCTTTAGTCATACTTTAATGTGTGCATAGGTAGAAATAAACTTTTTGTCAAGATAATAAGCTGCTAGTTAGGCCAGATCTGCAAGTGGACCACTAATCATCAGACTGTACTATATATATATGCTATAACTCTCTCTGTGCATTTGCTGCACTTGTTTGCAATGTTCTTTTGATAGAAACGATATGTAACCAACTGTGATGTTTGTTACCACCAGCTGGCACTACAAGGGCTCATGCACACGGGACATTTTTGCAGCTGCTGTTAGGGGCATTTGACGATTTTTTTAACTGCCTTTAAGAGCCCCTCCATGTTAGCCTATGTATCCATGCACTAGATCCACGTGGAAAGCACCGCTCTAACTTCACAGCATAGGTTGAGAGGAATTACCTTCCTAGGTCAGCAGTTCAGATGCTCTGGCTCTCAGAAGCCTTCCGATCCTCTGCATTTAATAACTGTGTATCTTAAAGGATGAACCAGCACTCTGAAGACTGGATGCAATTAATTTATTCCGTAACAACCATGGGTAAAAGAACAGGCTAACGTTTCGCCACTTTTGCCTTGTTCACTGCCTATTTAACAAAGGAAAAATACATACATAAATACATACACATGCTGCATATGCAGCCAATCATCTGTCTTGCTCTAAACCGATCAGGTGTTAGTGGTACCATAATGTGATTGGGGAACATTGCTGCAGGTGTATATATTACGTGTCCATGCACACATAAACTGTCAGAGGCGTTTGGGGAGGCATAAGCGTTTAGGGGCAGTAGATAAAAATGTCAGCATGTGCTTCCAAGGAGCAGTAAAAATGGGCTGTAAAAACAAAAAACGCATCCAAATGTGGCTAAACGTGTCTAAATTCGTCAAGCCGCGTTTAGCCGCGTCTGACGTTTTTACATTATAGGGAGTGTTTTTAATGAAAAAACAGGCAAAAATGCTAACACCAAAAAAATTGGAAAAATGCGCAAACATGCGGCTATATGCTAATGTAAAAATGTGGCTAAACAGGAAAAAACTGCATTTTTTAGCGCTGCTGTAGCGCTGGCATTTTTAAAATGTCCTATGTGCATGAGCCCTTTCAGTGTATACTATTTCGAGTTAAAAGAGAAGTATGTTTTTGTTTTTTTTTCAGATATTTACTTATCTAGGTGGATACAGCATTGGCCTGATACTGCATCTGTCCCCCGGCGTCTGTATACTGAGAACCGAGCCATCAAACACCGCTGATGCCTCGGTTCTCACTAATCCCAAGCGGAGAGCTGCTAGCTGTCACTCAGCAGCTCTCCTCTCTGCTCCTCCACACTCACTGGAGCGCTGAGCTGTGGAGGTGCAGGGATCGGCCTTCTCAGGCTCTCAGCAGCTTGCTGAGTGTCTGAGACGGCTGTCGGTCCAGGCACCCGGCAGATCCCGACTCCTGGAGTCGTGATGACGTAGTGCCTGTCCCAACTCCAGTGACATCAGCAGAGAGTGGACTTTAATCCGCTCTCCACCGAAAATGGGTCACAGGATTGCAAATTGTATTGCACTCCTGTGATCCATAGAAGTATGGCCAAACAAGCCCAGGCCATACTTCTCCTTTAATCGTGTTAGATGATAAACATAAACATACAGTTTTGATTTGACAAGCATGTCCAGCCATCCTGAATGGCTCCAGATGCCAAATAGAGAACAAAACTTTACACATACAAGTGGGGGGGGGGGGGTGTACTGCACTTAGGATCTGGATGTGTAAGCTTGCAGCCGCCCAATAAACTCTTTACCCTAGTTGGGTCAAAGAGTAGGTAGACAGTAGAATGGAAAAAATGGGCCAGGCGCTACTTATAATGTAAAAAAATACTGGTGGTTGCAATTTAGTACGAATTGCTGCCCCCTAGTGGTGCTGATGAGCTAAGGAGCTAGATGTGTGACACATATACCCAAAGATCCGTATCAAGATTAGATATAATTATCCTTAACTGCAAAAAAATGTGCTTAGTGTAATAATTATATTTCCTTTGTATGCCTTTACAAACCAAATATTCAAAGTAGGTGATATTTATATATGTGAACACGTTCCCTATTCACTTAACTCACATATTTTCCACAATAATAAATAATGAATAGACGTAGCATCCAGTAACCGTCTCTAAAGTATAACCAGTGCAAAGAAAACATATTATGAAAAATATAAGGGAATCCACAAAGTGCAAGTACAATAAAGTGTTAGGTTTGCTAATTATTATAGCAGAAATCTTTCAGTTTTTTTGAAACATCTACTCAACAGTGCAATAAAGCTTAATGAGAAGAACAACAAAAGTCCAAAAAGTCCTCGGTGCAGTGAGGTGCAGTGTTTGCTAATTTTTAACAGCAGTCTTTCATTTTTATGAAATAATCCTTATAGCAGCCAGTATATAAAGGTAAATCTTCAGGTGCTTCTATAGGTGCAGGTCACTCGTGCTCCCCTATGGATACACCACTCACCAAACTACGTCACCCCTACAGGGCTAAAATGCCTGGACGCCTGTTAGGCAGTATCTGGGGTTTCCTGTGTTTCCAGATGGCGGTGGCTCCAGGGTCCTCAGCTGTTGATGTCATCCATATGCAGGAGGGAAGATATAAGAATTCCCATAGTGTAATCATTTTCAAACTGTTTTCTTTATTTATCCAATTAGGTTTAAAACAGGTCACTCCAATAGAGTTAAGAACAAAGCGATCATAAAGGCAGTATAAATCTGGTGGTCACTTTAAGGTTTCTTAATGGTATTGGCCCGTCGTGGTCTGACTCCGTCTTACGCGTTTTTTCATCGACGTCTTCTGCGAACGCCTCAGAACACTTTATCTAAAAACTCTACTGATTCCACAATAAATTTTCCAATACGGTAGTAAACCCCTGTAGGTAAGGCTTACCTGTAGGTAAGATGAATATCTCCTAAATGTGCCCTGTTTAGAAGATATTCACCTGCATGCAGCCAGTTACATCTCCGGTGCATGTGCAAGGTGTGCTGGACCTTCAGAACTTTGTGCCAGAACGCGCATAGCGGTCCCGGCCAATCACATAGCCGGAGTGCGCAAACCCTGAAGAAAAACGGGGGGGGGGGGAGATGCCAGCCCTCTCAGTGGTGACACTACAGCACTAGAGGGCTTCATTCCAAGGTATTTCATAATGTGCTAGTATGCAATGCATACTAGCACATTATTCCATTGCCTTGCAGGTATTTTTATTTACAACAGCCGCAGTTTACAACTACATTAAAAGAAACGCATATATTGTTTTCTTTCTGAGAGGACAAAAATACTTTGTTTTGGCATTGAGTATTAGAGCTGGTTCACACAGGGGCGATCCGACTTCAGGGGCGACTTTGCTAGGCAATTTGAACGCGACTTCAAGGCGACTTCAGTGCAACTTTGTGCGACTTACAACGTGACTTAAAGTGACCTCCATGCCAGGCGACATTGCCTGTGGCCAATCAGAGAAGGGAATGAGGGGGTTGCCTGGGTAATTTGTAGTACCTCAGTAAATATTTTTCTTTTTCCTGTAAAGTCCGACTTGGAGGCGACTTCCATTGAATTCTATGGGCACAAGTCGGATAGAAGTCACCTTGAAGTAGTACAGGATCCTTTTTTGAAGTCAGAGGGACTTCAGTAGTATACATTAAGATGGCTCTCATTCATTTGAATAGGATTTCTTATGTCAAGCGACTTAGGGCGACACAAGTCAGAGCGCAAGCTACCTATGTGTGAAGCGGTCCTTACAATTACCATTTTATTTTTCTATACAATTGTAACAAAGTGTAAAATATACTTTTGTTCTAAATTCTACCAGTTTTAAAACAACTAGGGGCATATTTATAAAGCAGTGAATGCAACCTCCAACAAACATTCACAATACATGAATCTGCCCAGTAAATGTGTTTTAAAATACAATGAATGATTCACCATCAGTGACTGACTGGTTAATGTAATGTCACATTTACTGCTTTATACATATGCCCTATAGTGTTGCTGTAGGTAAAAAGTATAAAGTTTATTTTATTATTTGCCCTGTTTAGAACCAAACTAAAATTAGATTTTCCATACACAGTTATTGTGAACCTATTTACTAATGAAATAAATACTTTTTAAGAAAATGATTTACTAAAACAAACTGCGTGAAATAAATAAAAAAAAAAGTTTAAATTTGAGTTTTAAAAAAAATGATGAACTGCCAGAAAAATAATAGTGAAGAAGAAGAAGAAGAAGAAGACATTTTTTAGGGCTGATTTGTGTTAAAGTGACACTAAACTCTGTTTAAAAAATTCTGTTCAAATATATATTTTAACTTATAAATGCTATCTACCACTTCCAAATCCCCAAATTCCTTTTGTTTCTGTGATCCAACCTCTCGTTACAGGGTAGCTATATTTGTTCTCCATGGTCACACTCTATGTTGGAACATAACCACCCTCCTCCCAAGATGAACTAAGGATTATGAATTATGGAATGTGTCAGTGCATAGACCAGTGCACATGAACACAACTAACATGCTCTATTCATTCAAAACTAAATGAAGTGAGGGGGAGTTCAGGAGTCCATGGAATTATTGCTTCTTCTGGGAATCGGCAGGGCCACCTTAGGTATTGTTTGGTGAGTCCCCTGCGAACGCCATTTCTGCCCTTCCTTGGGTTGCCTTGCCAAAATCTCACGCATTCGTGATTGTGTTCCTACAAGTGTATGGGATGCTCTGGTTTACTCCCCATGTGATGTCACACAGTCACAAGGGGACAACAAGGAAGCTGAGAATGACTGGCAAGTCTTGCATGTCTTCTCAGCTGTGCCGCAGAGAGCAGAACTCTTGGCCATGGCATTAAGTTGAAAGGGGGATGGCACACAGAGCGTGCTGTGACTCGAGAAACGGGAAGCGCATGCGTCTTTAACGTCATGAAACATTGCGGGATGGAATACAAGAAGAAGAAAAAAGTAAGGAGAATTACACAGGCAGAGATCAGTAGCTATTGTAATGATGAAAATGACCTGAAGTTAGAATAGAGAGTCTACAACCACTTTAAGCCTGCAATGTAGGCCCCTTCCATATAGTACACATAAGTATAAACCAGTACCATTACATACTGACATAATCTTTAAGGTGGCCTATTAAGGAGCCACCAGTAGGCATTTGCCTAGCGTTCCTTATGGCAAATTCAGCCCTGCTTACATATAACATTCTAAGCTGCTTGTACAACTTTATACTTACATTAAGAACAGACTGAACCCAAAACAGCCATCAATTTACTTACGGCTGATTCCTATTAAATATCTGTCTTATACCCCAATATTCTATTGAACTAATGAGCTGCAATCCACTGAATACTGAAACATCTCACAAAACATCTGCCTACTTGTACTGGGTGTAAGTGACAGGTGCTCTTGTTTTTGTCTTCAAAGCACATTACAATTATTTAGGCAGGTAAATCAAAAGGGAGTTTGAGCGAAGATATTTTTCTTTACACACTTCTGAAAGGTTTTTAAGAAAAGAACATTCTGACATGATAAAAATAGACATGAACTGGGAAATTTTCCAGGATAGGACAACCATTTTTGAGCTAAACAGAGCTCACTTAATTAAATACATAATAACTTTAGTAATAATGGGAGTAATGAGGCAAATATCCAGTTTTGTCTGGACACCTATGATTATTTATTGTTCAACAGACACGTTCAAGTCAAAGTCAAGTATGGGACTAGTAAGAGACGCAGAGCTGGCACACAGTCAAAGGAACAATCCACTTCTGAATTTTAATCTGACTATGGAGTTTAATTATAAACTGGCACAATCTGCAGTCATGTCATTGTGCTGAGACATAGACCAATGTTTCCTTTTAAGGCAGGACACTTCCCTGGAGCTTACAGGGTTGTTCTTCATGATCATCCATAGATTAGTAACATTTACAGCGCCTTTTACACCATTCAGTGCAGTTTTGATGATATCTTGAGTTTCTTAGATGCCAATCAAATGTCATCTTTCATCATTTTATAGTAGAACAAAAGATGATTTGGTTATTATAGGTTACCCTAGCATGCTATTTTCACTGTATCTTATTAACCACTTGCCTGGCAATTTTTAAATTTTTCAAATACATGTGAAAAGCTGCATTTTTTTTTTGCTAGAAAATTAATTCGACCCCCAAACATTACATATTTTCTGAAAGCAGGGGCCCTGAAAAATAAAATGGTGGTGTTTGCTATGCTTTCTGTCTCATGATATTTGCACAGCCAATGACCAAATGCAAGTATTCAACAATAATGCAATAATAGTGCAATAATTTCAGTGCACAAAACACAATGTGATACCCAATTTTTGATAAAATATAAAATATGATGTTGTACCAAGTAAATAGATACCAAACATGTCAAGATTCCAAATTACGCATGATTATGACTATGATGGCAAACTATAGTATCTAAAAACATGAGCACTAGAAATATTTCTCTCACACCAATGTTTCTGGCCATACCTCACATATGTGATGCAATCACCATTTACATATGCATGCTGGACTTATGTGCATGTCTGCATTTGTGTTTGAGCACAAGTTGAATGGAGGCGCTTTTAATTTTTTTATTATTTTTCTTTATTTGACTTAATTTTGTTACACTTTTTAATTTTTTTTTTAATTTAACTTTAGTGCTATCACAAAGGGTGAACTAGCCCTTTGTGATAGCTTTGGGCAGTGACAGGTACTCTTTATTGAGACATGAGGGGTCTACTAGACCCCTTATGTCTCCAGTGCCCTTCAAAGTATCTGATCAAACTCAGATCGGCCAGGTAAAGAGAGCACTGAAACCGGAAGTGATAAAATCCTTGTCGCTTCCTGCTTCAATCCTTCATCTCTTCTGTGCACAACTGCAATGTAGCTATTTTCACATAATGACAAAACACAAAGAAGAGTGGAATAGCATAATCTAGAAACTAAAGTTTTGAAACCAATAGCTTACTTATAATGATGCAACTTAGCTTTGTCTGCTTGGTGCTACACTTTTAAATGTTTTTGACAATTGTGAAGGCAGAATGAAGCAGCACATACAGTAAATACTGTGTTGATGTGTTCTCATCTGAATGTTTTCATTATTGTCATATATAAGTTTAGTGTGCTCCTGCGCTCACTGTTAACAAGTGAAAAACTCTGACAAATTAAACAAACTGCTGCAGGCCCCTGGTAGCATATCACACAGCTATAAAGTGCATACAATGGTAATAAATGGTGCTGCTCTGTTTATGTGCGCAAAAATACTGGAAATAAATATGTGCAATACTTATTGTACGATAAAGTGTAAAAGACAGTGTAATAATGTGCATAATCAAGCAATAAACTAAATTAAGTAAATTGTGCAAATATGCAATAATTGCTAAATTTTTCAAGTAATATCAGTATATGCAGATATAAAATTAGGCATATAGTGCACAGAAAGTAATATAAAACCATGCAATTGAATCAAAAAATGTGATATGCAATCTATAAAAAAAATGACAGTGAATATTATTATTTCTTATAAGCTTCTTGAATGATCCAATATTAATAGTCCATCAACAGAGTTCACATGGCTAAATACAGTCTCTTGTATTGTTTCTATTCCGTCACCTTGTGTATAAGGTATGCTAATTTCTGTGCCTCCTATACAATACTGCTGTGACACCACTGTGCTCTCTGAACTCTCACCTTTTTAATACTTGTAATACTGCATATAGGAAAATCCCTCCCAGTTTGTAGGTCCTCCTAAGGCCTCTGTCCATTAGGGACCCTCTAGCTGTTCTCTCCCGACCTCCGGGTCTGTATGGTAGGTGGGTACTCCTATATGATACTCCTCTATGTACGCTCTTAAGTTAGACTCGCCCAGGGTATATAGAAATGCAAAAAAATAGTGTGATACCGGTCGATAAAATGATTAAATAAATAACCTCACTCACATTAAAAAAACTTGTAAAACATTAGAATACACGAGTAATGGACTCGTAAGTCTGCTTACGTCACTTCCACTTTCCTTGTATGCCTCCGCTCACGCCCTCTGTGTTATTTCACGGTCACGTGACTTCATCAGAAGATGCACATAAATACTGTGTTGATGTGTTTTCATATGAATGTATTCATTATTGTCATACTTCATCTTTTACTGTGTTTTTTCTTATAGCATTCCCTGAGGGCAGCAGCAAGAGGGATACCCATCCAGAGTCTGATGACAGAGATCCTTTGCATGAATCTCTAATGTTTACTAATTGTTCCCTTTAAATCTGTTTCTCTTTTAAGGCACAGTCAAAAACAAATGTTTTAAACTGTGCGTGTAATGTATTATGGGAGTGGACATCACTTACATTTGCATTGATATTTATTTCTCAAAGGGGCAGAGGCAGCTTGCTTTGCCAAATAAATGAGCACTTATTGAATAAGGTCAAGTTAATTGTGGATTTTAGGTGTCTAAGTGTCAAGCCTAAATTCCTCTCTTAAACCAACACCGATCATAGACAATATTGTAACCTGGCCCCAGCAATGGTTATGTTGAACATATCAATAATGTTATATGAACAGCGGTGAGGCTCTTAATATGTTCTGCAACAATTGTCCCACATGAGCTTTTGGAGATCATCTTGTGGCACCAGCACAAGATCTGTGACCTGGAAAGAATGGAAAGAAGGATGGGGGTTGCACCTTCTCATTGCAGGACTGCGGCTTTTAATTTCCTTAATTTTTTTTGTTTTTCTGCTAAATATGGTAATGTACACTATATTACCAAAGGTATTGTAAGCCTACCTTTACACGCATATGAACTTTACGGGCATCCCAGTCTTATTCCGTAGGGTTCAATATTGAGTTGGCTCACCCTTTACAGCTTTAACAGCTTCAACTCTTCTGGTAAGGCTGTCCACCAGGTTTAGGAGTGTCTATGGGAGTGTTTGACCATTCTTCCATGCTTAAGGTGATTGTAGCCATATTAGTGCAATTGCGACAGAGAAAATTGAGTACTGTCCGTGATACCTTTTTTTATTTGCACTAACATACAATTTTTCAGGATAAGCTTTTGAGGTATCTTCCCTTCCTCAAGGTCCAAGCAGTACTGATTCACAAAAGTTTTATCAGAATGTTAAAAAAATATGAGGGAAAGGAAAAAAAAGTAAAAACAAACAAACCAACACACACAAAGCAATGTATCTGGTGATGGTAATAAAGCTAGCAGCAGAGTCACTGAGATAAGACAGATGGAGAGCTATAGACTGGGGTGGGAGGTGACATTCACAGAGGGGGTTATAAAACTGTAGTGTAATGGGTAAGGTAACCAATATCTAAATTTAAACCGTTATTTTTTGTGTCAAAAAGAAGTATCATTCTTAGTTCAAACGTTTTTCCTTTCCTGGATAGTTCTAAAATTCCCTTTAAGAACTAAGACATTGAGGTCTTCAATAGTGTGGTCCGGTTGTGAGAAGTGATGTCCCATAGGTGTGCAGAAACTGTCTTCTTTATGTTCCTTCATGGAATGTCTGTGTAAATTCATCCTTGTTTGCAGCTTCTGTCCTGTTTTCCCAACATAAGTTCCTTTCCTGTCACGAATAATGGAAACAAACCCTGCAATAAAAAACGCTGCAAACTGTGCAACCAGATCAATCAATCTAGAGGTGTCACACACACAAATGGAACCTTCAATATCATGGGATCATACAGCTGTACCTCTAGTAATGTGGTGTACCTCATTCAATGCAAAAGGTGCAGGAAAGGACCTTATGTTGGGAAACAGGACAGAAGCTGCAAACAAGGATGAATTTACACAGACATACCATTAAGGAAAAAAAAGAAGACAGCTTCTGCACACATGTGGGACATTACTTCTCACAACCAGACTACACTATTGAAGACCTCAATGTCTTAGTTCTTAAAGGGAATTTCAGAAATATCCAGGAAAGGAAAAAGTTTGAACTAAAAATGATACTTCTTTTTGACACAAAAAATAATAGCCAGCATGGACAGTACTCACCATTCTTCCAGAAGCACATTTGTGAGGTCAGGCACTGATATGGATGAGAAGGCCTGGCTCACAGTCTCCGCTCTAATTCATCCCAAAGGTGTTCTATCAGGTTGAGGTCAGGACTCTGTGCAGGCCAGTCAAGTTCCTCCACCTCAAACTCACTTATCCATGTCTTTATGGACCTTGTTTGTGCAATGGTGCGCAGTCATGTTAGAACAGGAAGGGGCCATCCCCAAACTGTTCCCACAAATTTGGGAGCATGAAATTGTCTAAATGTCTTGGTATGCTGATGCCTTAAGAGTTGCCTTCATTGGAACTAAGGGGCCAAGCCCAACCCCTGAAAAACAACCCCACATCATAATCCTCTCTCCACCAAATGATTTAGACCAGTGCACAAAGCAAGGTCCATAAAGACATGGATGAGCGAGTTTTGGGGTGGAGGAACTTGATTGACTTTGACCCGATAGAACACCTCTAGGATTAATTAGAGTGGAGACTACGAGCTAGGCCTTCTCGTTCACATCAAATGCGCTTCTGGAAGAATGATCAAACATTCCCATAGACACACTCCTAAACCTTATGTACAGCCTTCTCAGAAGAGTTGAAGCTGTTATAGCTGCAAAGGGAGGGCCAACTCAATATTGAACCTTAGGGACTCAGAATGGGATGTCATTAAAGTTCATGTGTGTGTGTAAAGGCTGGTGTCCCAGTACTTTTGGTAATATAGTGTATATTATCTGAAACATTTTAAAACTTTTTTAATATTTTGTATTGTATTTTGTAAAAACCTTTTATACATTAAAACTTTACAATTTTTACAAGGCTTTAGGCTACTTTCACACTGGGGCGGGGAGGGGCGGTAGGGGTAAATTGCCGCTAATTGGCAGCGCATTACCGATATTATAGCGGCGCTACAGCACGCTATGCAGGCGGGAGCGGGGCGCTTTTAACCCCCAAGAAGGGTGCACACTCGCTACGGGAATGCCGACCATTGATTTCAATGGTTGGGGCGGTGTAGGAGCGGTGTACACACCGCTCACCGCACTGCCCCAAAGATGTGGCCTGCAGGGCTTTTCTTGCTGTCCTGCAAGCGCACCGCCCCAGTGTGAAAGCACTCAGGCTTTCCAACTGGGGAGAATGGGGGGGGAGAGTTTTTCAGGCGCTGCACAGGTGCTATTTTTAGCACCGCAGTGCCTGAAAAAGGTTTTGGTGTGAAAGTAGCCTTAACGTTTTTAGAGGGTTTCTGGGGTTGACTTATTTTAGAGTGTGCTCTTTTTGCAAGATAATTTTTCTGTTTAGAATGATGGTTTTTGTTTAAGGTTAATCTCATTACATCTCACCAAATAGACTAAAACTGCTTGGTGAATTCTATTTCTGGCTTTAGAGCAATCTAAGATACAAATTTAATATGAAGATTTTTTATTAATATAGCAATGCATTCAAACTGAAATTCACAGAACTAATTGTTACTTTCAGTTTGATAATATCTGCTTTCACTTTACCCATTATTGCAAACATGTACTTTTACATCTCTAGTGACATTAATACAGTGACCAGTGAAAATACTGTACACTGACACTGTACTAATGACTAGACATGTGCAATTTGTTTTGTTCCACATTCATTTTTGCCAAAATTTGGAATTTTCGTTAATTCGGAAAACATCCGAATAACGAAAAAATGTTTCACAAATATTTCCGATAACAAATTTTTGAAAAGAACGAAAATCGGATAAAACAAAAATCCGAAATTCGAGAATCCGAATGAATGATAATCCAAAATTCGAAAATCTGAACATTCATAAGAACGAAAATCCGAAAATAAGAACGAAAATCCAAAAATTCAAAAGAACCAAAATCCGAAATACAAAAGAACGAAAACCTGAAAGTAAGAACAACAATTTGAAAATTTAAAAGAACGAAAATAAGAACAGAAATCTGAAAATCCTAAAAAAACATACGGATAATTTCTATTATAATTATAATAATATAATTTGAAAGGAAATTCCAATACCTACCTATAATTTAATAGTTTATAACCATTATTAGAGTTTTTCTATTTATTATTATTTATTATTACTAATAATCATCATAATAATAATAAAAACTATAATAATAGTTATAAATTATTAAATTATAAGTAGGCATTGGAATTTCCTTTCAAATTTGGCTGTTAGTGAACGTAATGAATTATTAACCATTATTATAGTTTTTTTTATTATTATAATAATAATAATAATAATAATAATAACAACAACATTATAGAGGAGCTGAATTTATTCTCTCTTGAGAAGAGGAGATTAAGGGGAGATATGATCAACATGTACAAATACATAAGTGGTCCATGTAGTGAACTTGATGTTGAGTTATTCACTTTAAGGTCATCACAAAGCACAAGGGGGCATTCTTTACGTCTAGAGGAAAAAAGACTTCATCTCCAAATACGGAAAGGTTTCTTCACAGTAAGAGCTGTGAAAATGTGGAATACACTCCCTCCAGAGGTGGTGTTTGGCCAGCACAGTAGTTTGCTATAAAAAAAGACCTGGATTCTTTCCTTAATGTAAATATTATAACTAGGTACTAACATTTTAAGGTAAAGTTGATCCAGGGAATATTTCGATTGCCTCTCGAGGATTCAGGAAGGAATTTTTTCCCCCGTTATAGCAAATTGGATCCATGCTTTGCTGGATCAACAGTGGGTAAAGGATTGTATATGGGATTGTATGGTTATATATAATTTTTCTATTTTTTTGGTTGAACTAGATGGACTTGGTTCTTTTTTCAACCTGACTAACTATGTAATAGTTATAAACTATTAAATTAGTTAGGTATTGGAATTTCCTTTCAAATTTGTCTGCCTGTTAGTGAACAAATTTTCCCAAAATCCCAAATTACCGATTATAATGAATACTGCATCTATATGAATGGAACAAACCGAATTTGAATGTTTCCGAATTCACAAATTACCGAAAATAATGAACACCGCATCTATAGAAATGGAACAAACCGAATTCAAATTTTTCGAATTCTCAATAATAACGGATACCGCCTCTATACGAATAGAACAAACTGAATTTGAATTCTTCCAAATTCACGAATTACCAAAAATATAGAATACTGCATTTATACGAATGGAACAAACCACATTCAAATGTTTTCGATTTTACAAATTTATTAGAAATAAGCAATCATAACAAAAAATTGAAAACACGTAAACCCCCCCCCCCCAAAAAAAACAAACAAAAAATAACGAAAATGGAAAAAACGAAAAAAAAAAACGAAAAAATGAAAACAAACAAAACAAATTTTTCAGCTGTGCACATGTCTACGAATGACACATTTGCTGGGAAGGGGTTAACACCTAGGGGCAATCAAGGGGTTAACTGTGTGCCTAACAAGTTTAATGTGTGTAATGTGTGCTGCTTTTACTTTACTATCTGGCTGTTTTTTTTTTTTTTTTTTATCCCTGCTTTTCAGGGAGAAGAAACAACCAGATTGCTGTTTACAATACACAGAGTTCTGTGTTTTTACCAAACTCATGCTGTGTCCAATCACAGCATGGGTCATCAGCGGGCACGCGCAGGCAAGCTCAAAACCCGTACAGGTACATGGTCTGTGCCACCCACCCGCATGAAATCTACTGTGGGTGGGCGGCAAGTAGTTAATGCGCAATCTTGGTCACACAATAACAGCTGTTTACATGACAAGTGTCCTGAGCTTCATTCTTCCCAGTATGCCATAAGCAGAGTTCATACAATGGTTTTACCTTCCAGGTGATAAACAGCACCCACTTCTCTACAAGCATGCTGCAAAATGACCAATCTCTCTCCTTGGGGGGTCTACCAGAAAGCCCTTCAGCCCAGCAGACTATTACATGAGATAGACTTGATCTAATCTAATTAATTGGTCCTTGCTAGTTACATTTTATTATCGGAACACTATAGTTATTTTGCTTTTCTGCTCTTACCTAATTAATACATGCTCAGCGGTAGACATGAAGCAATAATCCTTCCTATATAAACAATTATATTATTTATATGGCTAGATCTTTTCTTAATGAGGGTTTATTAACACTTTAATATAAAAATAAAATATCTATTTAGTTAGATGTTTCAGAACACCATGCCATTTACTAGAAAATATAATATAATTTTCTTTCGGGGGTATAAGCTGTGTAGTTAAATGCCATTCTGTGTATGAAAACATGGTCTGCTAATAGTTATTTATGTGTTCATACATTTATAAAGCTGCACAGCTTGACAAATACATTTCTAGAGTAGAACATTAACCTATTGTAGAAACAGATGAAGAAAAATTAAGGTAAGAAGCATTTTAATATGGTACGGTCATGCTTTATGAGCTCTGATTCATTAAAACATCTCAAATAGGACAATGCATCAGAAACGGTTTATATAAATATTGATTTAGCCTAAAAAGTAATTGCTAGGCAGAAATATTACAATATAAAGACAAAACACATAATTTGACTGAACAATACAGTCTTTCTTTGCCATAAATCTTCTGGGTCACTCCCTTTATGTGGCTTGCATAATATCAAAGGAAATATATAAACTGATGAAGTGGACTTTGTGAATTAGCAGGTCACATATCAGAAATCACATATTATTTTAAGTATAAAAGGATCTTTTTATACTGTGCTTTCCTCAGAGGCTGCTCTAGGCCTAATTTGCCTAATTAGAGAGCCGCCTCTGGCTTTCCTACTCCCAAGTTATCTCATGTGATGAAATGCTCATTAAAGCGGAGTTCCACACTGTTAAAAGCCAGCAGCTACAAAAAGTGTAGCTGCTGACTTAACAATCGGCCACTCATCTGTCCCTCACTCCAGTGATGCGGTCGCCCGAGGGCTCGCTCTTTGCCCCCTCCCCTCGGCGGCACCGGCATCATAACTGTGGGCAACCGGCTTTGGTTTCAAAGCCAGGCACGCATTGCGCATGCATGAGTTGCGCTGTGCCTTGTGACTGGCCGGAGTATTATCTGGGACCTGTGACGTGTCCCAGAAGATCACCGAGGGGGGGGGGGAGGTGGACTTCCTTCCCTGAGCCGCGGTGCCAGGGGAGGAAGTGGACCTGGGACTCTGAAAACAGGGTCCCTGGTCACCCCCCAAAAAAAAGATGCCAATTGTGGCATGTTGGGGGGTCACCTTCCATTAAAGCGGAAGTTACACTTTATGGTGGAACTCCGCTTTAAGAACATCACATGGTCTTAGTCGCCTGTACACATATTCTGACTATCAAGGGCTTTGTTATTATTTTGTGCTATAAGGGACTGTTGGAAAATAAAAACATTCTGGAAGACTTATGTAATCACCAATCACTCAGGCTCCACTCACATCTGAGCGATGCGAGTTGCGGGCAGAATTGGCTCGATTCTGCCCGCGGCTCACAATAGCAGGAAATTGCAGGACGCTGGGTGTTCCCGGAGTGTTGCCCGTTGATTCAAATTGCACCCCATACATGGCGCGCTCTTCCGGTGATCCGTCGGGCAACAATCACGTTAAAAATGCCCGACCAGAATTGCGGTACGCCTGTCGCCCAAAAGAAGCAAAGAAGAAATGTACTTTTGGGCGATGGGTGTCCCGTGATTCTGGTCGGGCATTTTTTTGGGGTGCTATTTGAATCAATGGGCAACACTCCGCAAACACCCGGGCGTCCCATGATTTCCTGCTATTGCGAGCCGCGGGCAGAATCGCTCAGATGTGAACGGAGCCTTAAAGTGGTTGTAAAAGCAGAACGTTTTTTATCTTAATGCATTAAGATAAAAAACCTTCTGTGTGCAGCAGTCCCCCTCAGTCCCCCTAATTCTTACCTGAGCCCATCTCTATCCAGCGATGTGCACGAGTGCCTTGGCTGTCCAGAACTCTCCCTTCTGATTGTCTGAGACACAGCAGCGCCAAAGTCAGTTAGCCAATCAGAAGAGAGAGGGGAAGGAGTCAAACCACAGCTCTGTGCCTAAATGCTGTGGCTGCTTGCTGTGGGGGCACTCGACAGGAGGGAGGGGCCAGGGGCACCGAAGAGGGACCCGAGAAGAGGAGGATTGGGGCTGCTCTGTGCAAAACCAACTGCACAGAGCAGGTAAGTATACCATGTTTGTTATTTTTGAACCCAAAAAAAAAATGAGACTTTACAATCACTTTAAAGTGAATCTTCACCCTGAAAATGAACTTTCTTCCTCTCCAACCCAACCTACTCTGCTATAGATGCTACAGAACTCTCTTTTTTGTAAGCTTACTTTTTTTTAAATTGTAGAGGTTTTGGCCCGCCCCCACCCGCCACATGATGTACAGTGCCCATGGTGCCTCCTGTGATCTGTGACATGTCGTCAGGAGGCTGTGCCCAGAAGAGACAGCAGCCTCCTGATGACATCACATGAGAAAATGTGTCAGGGACCGGTGGACTGCAACAGAGTGTACCAAACACAGGTAAAATGTAAATATGATTTATTATATGATAAATGAACAACAAGAAAACACACTTCCAATATAGTGAGTAGTAAAAAACAACAACCAGTAAACAAATCAACAGTGAGCACACAATAAATAACAGACTAAATCCAATATGTACAGCGCAAGGGATAATCAAATCGTAAACATGCCAGCCAGAGCCAGGGTCATACGCAAGAGATCAAGCAGGGGGGAGCTGGGAACAGACTGGACAGGAAAGGGAGTCAGGAGATGGACTGAGCAGGTAGGAAGGGATCAGACTGCAGTATCAAAGTCAGAGTCCAGGGACAGGAGACGGGAAACAGGCTTCAGGAATGCAGATCAGGGGCACAGGGAGACAATACCAAGGTAAAGAATCACAGTGTTTCCCAAGTTTAAATATGCTTCTTACAATCAGCATCAGGGGATACCTGATTGCAGGGGATAATGTCAGCGCCTGACTGCTAAGAGACACCTGCTGGTGGACACCGGAACTGCAGCACCACCAGCAGGTGAAATCTATACCGACCGTCAGCCTCTTGACTGCTGAGGGACACCCACTGGTGGACACCGGAACTGCAACCCATAGATCTGGGAGCTACAGTGCCACCAGCAGGTGAAACCGTTCTTGACAGTACCCCTCTGTCATACCCCTCTATTTGATCCCTCCAAACACTAGGCATCCCAATGCTGGGATACCATGGGTCATTCGCAAACTTAGCCCTGGGGTCATGTGACAACACCGGAACTCTGACACCGGAATGTCTGGTTACAATCATGTAGCTTGCCTGATTTCCAAGACTTGTTCCACACTTCAACGGCAATCCAAAATACACCCTAGTATAAAGAGAACAGGGGTCACAATTATATAATTTGTAGCACAGACAGGGGTACAGGGGTAGTGTTAGGAGTGTGTATCATATGCCTCAGATTATGTATGTACATTGTACATAATCCTGATCATAGTCTCTATGCTGTGCGGTACATACTGTAACTTTTAATGTTGTGTACTGTACATCTTTATGGCTACTGCACGCTGTATGATATGCACTCCTCAGCACTGCACAATACAAACTCCTGAGTCCTGTACTCTGTGTGCTTCACTTTTCTTGCACCTTCTGCGATACACAGTTCTGAGCCTCAATCCAACCCACTATTTGGCAACCGTGTAATTTTCACCTCTGAGGAAGGCGTGGCTGGGGGCAGGGTTGTGGGCAAGGTTGGGGCGGGGAGTTGGCCAGGGAGGGTGAGTTTCAGCACCTATTCTCTGAGAAAGAAAAAGCCCTGTTAATAACTATATACTGTATATATAGTGCAGTTACAGTTGTATATATAATGCAGTTCAGAATATATAGTGCAATCTGTGTAGTATATACTATATTTTATGAATAAAAAATGAGGAAGTAGCTTTTGGGTGTCCACAGCCTTTTTTTATTTTTTCCTGTGTTTTGTGGTTTGTATTCAGTGAAGACACCCTGTCCCAACAGTGGGCAGCACCCTCATATACCAGAGAATTATCAGGCTCCCAGTATCCTAGTCTTTTGTGTAGGAACCAGAGGCCACTACTCATTAGAGCTTACAATCTAAAAGGGAGGGTCAAGTGATACAAAATGTAATAACTGTGGGGGGGGGGGGGTGGAGCTGAGAAAATAAGAGTACAGTTGTTAGGTGGAGACGGGGAAGGCTTCTCTGAAGAGAAAGGGATTGCCTAAGGCTAAAGCAGATGCTGCTCACAGCAGGGGTCCGTTGAGTCCTTGTTCTCCATTTCAGGGACGAATCAGGCCCGAATTCGGACCTGAAACTGAGCCAAAGACGCACAGGACCCCTGCGCAATCTGCTCCGCAGCCGCCACAGAGATGTGTGAACCGGCTTCATTGAGAGCCGGGCACACTCTCCTGTCATGTGAATTGGATGCGGAGAAATTCGCATCCAATTCGCCCTTGTGTGAACCCAGCCAAGTGGACAGAGTAGGAGATAGTTGGACAGATTGGGGTAGAGAATTTTAATAGGATGGGAGAGGCTCAGGAGAAGTCCTGGAGGCAAGCATGGGAGGAGGTGACAAGAAACTAGAGAGCAGGAGGTCTTGGTAGGAACAAAGAATGAAAGCGAGGGTGAATCTCCCAAACTGGGACACATACCCCAATAAAAACCTGACAAGGATTCTATTCCTTCCTTGCTCTATCTGAAACTAAAAAAAAAGTTTGTTCTTAGTTATATTTTGACTCAGCTTTAGGCCAGTCAGAAATATCACCTGTTGAAGTCCCCATATATAGTATTTAGGTTATACTGAAGTGAAGGATGGACATCCCAGAGGGGACTTTCCAAGATGCTGTGTCTAAATGATAGGAGAATTCAACAGGTGATGTGAAATGTGGTGTGTCAACATGTTTATGGCTTGACCAAGCTGTTTTGCTGTTAGTATAATAGTGGGAATAATGATATGATTATAGCAAACAGATCCTTTTCTTAGCACTTAGGAGAGAGGAACCTACTAGAATCTCCTACAGTATCAGGGCAAAGTGACAGTGTCTTTGTAAAGGCCCCTTCTCCCCATCCACTGATACTTAACTCTCCCTCACTCTCCTCTTGTTACTCCATAACAATCAGCTCAAAATACCCAATGCTTCTGTGTACAAGGAAGCATGTGACATCATGCCATAATGAAGTACTCAGGCTAGTACATACTTACTATAGCGCCCCCATAGTGAATAGGTGCGGGTATTATAGATTGTTGCTAGGAGAGGCAAACTTAGTCAGGCCGGACTGTTGTGCAGGCCTGAATGTTTTGATTTGGGCAGGGGAATGGCCCAGGAAGAGCTGGAGACTGCAGGAAGGAACACCCCTTGGTTACCCCCCCCCTTTAGGTCCAGAATATTCTGGAGAAAGGTGATGGAAGAAGAGGTGGGACTTTCTGAGGTATCTTAAGGAGCCCTGACCAATCCCCAACCTGGATCGGCAGGGGGCAGGCCTCCTTAAATACAATGGTCTGCCCAGCTGGGGGTGGGGGGGAGGGGGGAGGACAATGTGTGGGTTGAAGGGTGGAGATGTAGCAGAGGTTGCTGAGACCTCACCTTGGAGCCCCCAGTCTGGGGGGTGACCTTGAGGCCTGGGAGCTTGGGTGCAGCTAGGAGTGGAGAGAGATCCTGGAGCAGCACAAGGGAGCAGGAGAGCAACAGAGAGGCTACATGAAAGGCTCTTTAAAGGATCCACTGGTGTCAATAAGTGACAGACCCTGAGAGCTGGAGAAGAGAACTGGAGCAGGCTGGGAGGAGACAGTGGACAGTATGTGGAAGGTGGAAGAGCCAGTCAGGGGAGCGTTGTCGCTGGATAGTAAGCTAGGCGGGACTCGGGAGTGGCCTGGGAGCAGTAGTCCATCAAAACCCTGCTAGCACCATTGAACTTTGTTACACCATAAGGGCCCATGGCCCTTGCCTGTAATGGGCGGTCCGGAGGTCCTGCTTACAAAAGTGCAGGCCTCACCATGTGCTAGCTAGGGTCGAGGAAGATGTAATGGAGGCTTGATAAATTTCGCTTCAGGCCTAACAGTGCAGAAGCAAGCGTTGTGCAGGAGAAGGGAAGGAGTGTAACAGTCAGCAAGTGTCAGTGCTGGAGGAAGAAGGAGTGTATATACAGAGGTGTATATAGAATGCCCCGTTCTCTAATCTATTGGGCATCCCACAGTCGTCCCTACCCTATCCGAGTTTATTACCTCAATAAAACAAAAAAAAAACAAAACAAGGTACCGGTCTGTTCAGGGACTTCGGATGAAAGGAAAATTGTGTGATTGAGGGCAGAGTGGCAGGTGAACTACAACTACCAACCACCCCTAAGCGGGCCATTGGCTACATTACTTAATGGTACAGGCACAATTTTGGTCCATGTGTCTTGCCAAAGCTGTATCCTGGCAATAAGCTGCATGATTTGGCATAGCCAAGGTCCTGGTCTGAAGACATAGTGAAAGACCTGGCCGGAGGGAGAGAGGTGAGAGATGCTGCTGACCAACACTTTGCACCCACACATATGCACAGGGGGTCCACTGTGGGTAAAAGCAAAGCTAGCCATTCTAGGATTGAGGTAATGGGAAGGGTCTATGACTCCACCTTCTTACATCAACTTTGGGGCATATTTTCTTCCATTTACCAGCAGTAAACGGCACAATATTTCTAACTACTGCACTTGGTACACAGTGCTGTATCTTACAAAGTCCTGACGCCAGTATAGCATCCACTATATTGTACATTATAATCCTGACCCTTGCACAGCATTCACTATGCTGTATATAATAATCCTGAACTCTGCACTGTATACACTATGTTGTACATTATACTATTAGTCGCTTTACTGTATATGCCATTTTGTACATTATATTCCTAACCCCCTATATTGTATACATTAAGCTTTGTGCTATGGTCTTGACCCCTGCACTGTATGAGCTATGTTTTACATTATACACCTGTCCCTGCATTGTATACACTTTTGCTGAATGTTATACTTCTGTCCCCTGCACTGTCTAGGCCATGTTTGTAAATAAACGTATGACTCCTTCATTGCATATGCGATGTTGTAAATTATACTCCCGACTCCTGCACTATTAACACTATACTCCTGACTGTTTCACTGTATATGCTATGTTGTACAATATACTCCCGGCTCTGCATGCTATATGCTACGTTGTTCATTATATGCCTGACTCCTGCACTGCATTCATTATATTGCACATTATACTCCTGATAGGTACACTGTATACACTATGTTTTACATTAAACACCTGACCTCTGCACTTAATACACAAAGTTGTAAATAATAATCCTGACCCCTGCACTGTATACACAATGTTGTACATTATACTTCTGACCCCTGCATTGTATTCATTATGTTGTACATTATACCCCTGACCACTGCACTGTATATGCTATACAATATACTATGAACCTCTTTACTGTATAGGCTATGTTGTACACTAGGGATGAGCCGAACACCCCCGGTTCGGTTCGCACCAGAACATGCGAACAGACAAAAAGTTCAGGGCGA
Source organism: Glandirana rugosa (assembly GCA_018402905.1). Classification (NCBI taxonomy): domain Eukaryota; kingdom Metazoa; phylum Chordata; class Amphibia; order Anura; family Ranidae; genus Glandirana; species Glandirana rugosa. The sequence continues at coordinate 990,071 of BLSH010298547.1, read as the reverse complement.
ACATCGTTAAAGTCTATGGGACCCGAACATGAAAAATCAAAATTTTAAAGGCTTATATGCAATATTATTGCCCTAAAAAGTGTATCGGGGTCCGGGTCCTGCCCTAGGGGACATGTATCAATGAAAAAAAAAGTTTTTAAAATTGATAGTTTTTTCAGGAGCAGTGATTTTAATAATGCTTAAAGTGAAAAAAAAGAAAAATTCCTTTAAATATTGTGCCTGGGGGGTGTTTTTAGTATGTGTGTAAAAGGACGCATCTCTGTGAGGTGTAGAACATAACCAGAGTAAAATGACATTTCCATAGGAAAAATTGTCATTTAAAAATCATGGCTGAAACTGTTCCCGACAATACACAAAAAAAATTGCTGGAAAAAAAAAAAAAAAGTGCGTGGGGTCCCCCCCAGTCCAAACTTGGCTCTTCGGGTCTGGTTTTGATATTAACGGGAACCCTGCGCCAAATTTTTAAAAAAATTTATGTGGGGGTCCCCCTAAAATCCAAACCAGACCCTTATCCGAGCATGCAGCCTTGGCCGGTTAGGATGGGGGGGGGTCAGAGCGAGCGCCCCTCCTCCTGAACTGTACCAGGCTACATGCCCTCAACATGGGGAGTATGGGTACTTTGGGGGAGGGGGGGCTCCCACCTCAAAGCACCTTGCAGTTTTTGACAAGTCCTTTATTTTGTAAAATAGCTCTCTTTCTTCCTCCATCTTCTCCTGGCCCGGTCCTTCTTCTGGTCTTCTGCTTTTCTTTTAGTCTTCTTGCTTTCTCTCTTCATCTTCTTTCACCGCCGCTGCTCTCTCCGCTGCTGCAGTCCGGCCCCTGCTCATCTTGCAGAATGGGAGGTCTTCACGATGACAGTTCTTTTTTAAGAAGGGGCGGGGCCACCCAATGATGTAAATGGGTGACCCGCCCCCTCTGACATCACATGACGTCAGAAGAGGGCAGGTTCACGCAGTTACATCACTGGGTAGCCATGCCCAATCTTATAAATGTACTGTCATTGTGAAGACCACCCATTCAGCAAGACATGCAGGGGCCGGAATGCACCAGCGGAGAGAGCGGCGGCGGTAAAAGTAGTAAGGAGATGAAGATTGAAGACGAAGAGAGGAAGCAAGAAGATTAAAAGAAGAAGAAGACCAGAAGAAGGACCGGGCCAGGAGAAGATGGAGGAAGAAAGAAGAAAGCCATTTTACAAAATAAAGGACTTGTCAAAAACTGCCTCTTGTTTTTTTTTACACTACACTCCTTTTTTGGTGAATGGGTAGGGGTACAATGTACCCCAAACCTTTTCACATAGAGGGGAGGGGCAGGATCTGGGGGCCCCCAGATTCTGATAAGCCCCCTGCCCGCAGACCCCCGCAACCACCGGCCAGGGTTGTGGGGATGAGGCCCTTGTCCCCATGTTAATGGGGAGAAGGTGCTTTTGGGGCAACCTCAAAGCATCCTCCCCATGTTGAGGGCATGTGGCCTGGTATGGTTTGGAGGGGGGGGGCTGCTCGCTCGTCACCACCCCCTCCTGCCATGCCAAGGCTGCGTGCTCGAATTAGGGTCTGGTTTGGATTTTGGAGCGACCCCACGCCATTTTTTTTTAAAATTTGGTGCTGGGTTCCCCTTAAAATCCATACCAGACCTGAAGGGCCTGGTTTGGATTTTGGGGGGGACCTCAAGTCATTTTTTTTTTCAATTTTGGCACGGGGTTCCCCGTAAATTCCATACCAGACCTGAAGGTCTAATTTTGGAGCAGGCCCTGCTGTTGTAAATTAGTTAAAAAATTGTGATAAAATCCCCCAGTCAAAAAGGTGGCGAAAAATTGGGCCTTGGGTGCTGGCGGTGCCAGAACACTGTAACCACTTGCAGTTACTCTTGTTGGACGCAGGAATGGGACCTGATGTTGTAAATTAGTTTAACCACTTAAGCCCCGGAGCCCTTTTTTACACTTGTTGTTTACCAGAAGTGACGTTGCTTCCGGAAATGTACGAAGGAGTCCCAATTGAAGCCGATTCCGGCTTCCACAGGGACTCCACACAGCGGCCAGAGGTGTCAGATCGGAGCTTCGGTCTCCTGGTGGGACGGGAGACCAGAGAAGAGCAGCGGACGGTGGCAGGAGGGGATGGCCCCTCCCGCTCTCTGGGATAAAGACCGAGCAGCTTCTGAGCCAGATCGGCCATTATCACCGGATACCCGGCTGCCTGCTCTAAAAAACGGTACCGGTGTATAGCCTGTAGCTGCAGGCTATACCCGATACATCCACTTAAAGCTGCCGTCGTTTATAAACGGTAATTCGCGTTAAGTGGTTAAAAATTGTGATGACATGCCCCAGTCAAACAGGTGGTGAAAAATTGGGGCTTGGGTGTTGTCGGTGCCAGAACACTGTAACCCAGTGGCGGAACTACCAGGGTCGCAGCAGTCGCAGTTGCGACTGGGCCCTGGAGCCCAGCTACTGTAGGGGGGCCCGCCGCAATTGTAAACTTGACATTCAGTCATTGCTTTCACAGGCACACAGTTCCGCTCTGCCCGCACTCTTGAGCACACAGCACCAGCCCCGCACCGTCCATCCTCTCCACCTCTCACACTTTCGTTACTGACTTACAGTTCAAATGTTAACGCCGCCCGGGGGGATGTCATCGACCCGAGGTCCCGGGTCAGCGTTGACGCTGACGACGCTGGGACCATCAAGGCGGTGACCCAATGTCACAAGACCGTGGCTGTTGTGGGTTCGGGGTTAAAAAGTGGTGGACAAACTGACCCCGTACAGTAGTGTTAAAAATTGGTGAATTGCGCTTAATGGCAAATATTTGCTGCCGTCGAAATTCACCTACATAGCCCATATCGGACGTCGATGTCCGATATGTGGCCATGGCAAAAAATCTCGTCCGTCGGCC
>BLSH010298547.1:923650-937935 GCA_018402905.1 Glandirana rugosa | reverse complement strand
GTGTCGGAACCAGAAGAGCTGGATGTGATGTTGAAAAAAAGGCATTGCTTCAATGGATTTCGTGTCCCATATGACATGTCATCAGGAAGTACACTTTCTGATCGACCCTAGCAGTCTAAATAGCCGGATGTTAACGGTGATTGGTCAGAACTATCTTTTTCTTTATAGATGTTAAAATTTGTGAATGGACACTATGTACTGGGAACAAGCTGCATTTACATGCACACTGTTGGTTTATAAAAAAGATAGTCACTAATATATTGAGTCAGTTTCAGGCATAGGTTATTCCCAGCATAGACAAAATGGTTACTTCAAACTAAAAAATATTCCATACAAAATACACCAATTTCTCCATAACTTGATAAAACTACCCCCAACGATAAAATACATAAACCAAAAGCATTCTGTGTGTCCTATGATGTGAATTTATTTAGGATGAGAATGAACTAAAGAGGAAGTTTGTGTATAGGAAAATGGTAGAGACATCTAGTGGTTGTTTAATCCCTGCAGTCAGACATTGATAATCACACTGCAGGCCAGAAAAAACTCGCAGATGTCCCTTAAATCCTAGAGGAATGTTATTTATGTTAATTTGCCTAAATACATACAATTTTGAGGGAATTTTGCCTTTGAAAAATGGAGATTAAACTGAATTTATGATGAAAATACCTGCATTACTGTGTAAATGAATTTTGGATGAAAATTGAACAAATGGTGAAAAAATATGCCCAGATTTTAATAATCAGAAATGTAACAGTTTAAACCTATATCCATGTTTAACCCTGATGGATACAAAGAATTCACTCTGTGTATCCACCAGTTTTCATTGCCTGAGATTTGTTTCACCATATTGCTACCTCTCCAGTGTCTAAAAACCCTGTCAATTCCTATGAAGTTCAATCCAATGGGGTCCCTGTTGTGTTTCTCTCTAAAATGTCTTGATATGTTGTGTTTGGGACATTCTTTTTTGATGGTACTCACATGCTCATTAATTCTTTTATAAAGTTGTCTGGTTGTTTGACCTACATAATTTAAACCACATGGACATATAAGGAGATAGGTGACATATCGGGTTTGGCATGTGATGAGTTTATCAATTTTAAATTGCTTGCCCATGGTGTTAGTGAAGGACATAACCTTCCTTCTTTTATCACTTGTGGACTTGCAAGATTTGCATCTGTAAAAACCCTATCAAGAAAGGTAAGAGGTCTTTTTGGGGGTTCTACAACATTTTTGGCTATCCGATTTCTCAGACCCGGGGCTCTTCTGTAAACAATAATGTTTTTTTCGTAAGCATATCTTTCAGACTATGATCTTTCAAAAGAATGAGCCAATATGTATGTGTTATTTTTTTCTACACCTCTAAATTGGGTATAAAACCCTGTTATGAAAGCTAGGTCTTGGGCTTTGGTCTTGGACTTTTTGTTTTGCCCTTAAGGAGCGTGTCTCTATTGAGTTTTCCTACCAGTTCCCTCATCTTTTGTAGCTGTTTTTTCAATTGGTGACAATTCCTTCTAATTCATATAAATTGACCTTTCGAGATAGCCTCTCGCCACCTCGGATGGTGATAACTTCTTTTTGATACATATCTATTTCTGTCCACCTCTTTGAAATGGGTTTGTGAGTATAGACAAACATTTTTTTGAACAGCTCTAGATTAAGGAACTGAATCACTTCTTTATTTCAATTAGCCGTGAGTTTGATTCCGTATTCGTTGTTATTCAATGATGACAGAAAGTCCATCAGTCTTACTTCTGAGCCATTCCAAACCACTAGGATGTCATCAACAAACCTTCTGTAACATTGTAGCTCTGGCCACTGTTTGGTATAAACTTCCTCCTCTTCCCATTTGTTCAAAAAGATAGTTGCAATACTGGGAGCATACTTCGCCCCATCGCAACTCCTTTAATTTGATTATAATATTGGCCATTGTGCCAAAAATAGTTATTTGACATGGCTGTTTCTAGTTCCTCCAATAGGAAATGAATCTGCTCATGTTTCATGTCAGTATGTAGAGCCCATTTGGCTGCACCCATGGCATCTTGTTGTTTAATATTTGTATACAGAGACTTCACATCGATTGTTACTAACAATGTGGAGTCCTGTATATTAAGTTCAGGTGAGAGGGCTATGATTTCACGACTGTACGCTTTGGCCTTAGCAGCAAGTGGTTGGAAAAAAACGTTGAAATATTCCACGAGCCGAGAATACAGGGAGTCTATCCCACTTAAGATGGGCCTTCCTGGAGGATGTTTGCTATTCTTATGCATTTTGGATAATTGGTATAGAACTGGTAGTCTTGGTGCTTTCAGGTGTAGATACTTGGCCTCCTTTTTATTTAAAAGTCCTCTTTCTTTTCCTTTATTTATCCACTTCTTTAAACCTTTCTGTAATTTTAATGTGGGGTCTCCCTTTAGTTTTTTATACGTATCTTCTGCTACCAAGATTTTTTGCATTTCTGCGTCGTAGTCTGACTTCTTTAGGATAACCAGCCCACCACATTTATCAGCTGGCCTGATGACGATTCCTTTCTTTTCTTCTAGTGTCTTGGTGGCTTGCACCTCTTTGTCTAAGGATTGTTTGGAATAACCTTTCTTATGGGGTTTGAGTTCTTTTATTTCATCGAGTGTCATTTTTTTCAAGACTTCTACATATTTGCTGGATGAGGATTTGGGGTTGAAAATAGAATTGTTTTTCAAATTTGTTTGATGAAATTCTGTTGGGACGTTGGTTTGTGATTTAAATTTTTTTTCTTTGAAAAAAAAATTATGATTAATTTTCTAGAGAATTTTTCCAGATCTATGAAAAGTTATAATTTGTCCAAAAATTTTTTGGGGCATATTTGATTCCCTCATTTAAAACCTTCAATTCGTAGGGGCATGGCCTGGAGCGCAATGTAGTGAGGCGCATGCTGTGAGAGCTCCGTGTACTCACTATCCTGTAACAGCTATCCTGCGGCTACATTTATCCATACTGGCGGTGAAACGGGGTAGAGAACATCCTAGACCCTCGGGAATCATGTCGCCGTCAAAAAAGAGCGCCGATGCAGCGGCTAAACTTGCCAAATTCCGGTTACAGGATAAAGACTCTCAGGCTGAAGATGGCGCCGGCACCCCTTCTGAACCGGAAATGGCGGCCTCTGAGGCTAGAGTACTGGAAGCCATCGCGCTATGCCAGAGTGCACTTACTACCAAAATAGAGGAGGTCAAGATTGACATCTCCCTGATCCACCAAGACATGTCTGCGGTTCGGGAACGGGTGACAGTAGCGGAGGCACGGATCAGTAGTGCAAAGGATATCTTGCATCCATTACGGCACACTACTGAACAACTCCAGGTACAACTGCAGCAGCTCACTGCCAAACAAAGCAACTGCTGATAGCCATCTACGGCAGAGAGGAATTCTCGGTGATGTTCGCGGTAGAAAGGGCCCATCGCATACCATCTCGCCCTACTCCGGAGGGGGCCCCCCCGCACGTTCATCGCCAAATTTCTCAACTTTAAGGACCGGGACAAAATTCTCCGGCTCACGCAGGACAAGGGTAATATCCCCTATGCTAATAAGCATCTAGCAGTATTTCCAGATTTCTCCAATGAAGTCCAGAAGCAGCGGGCCAAATTCCAGGAGACTAAAAGACGCCTTCGGTCCTTACATCTAAAGTATGCCATGCTGTATCCTGCTTGTCTGCGTGTCGAGGAAGACGGCCGGGCACACTTTTTTGACAACCCTACAGAAGTGATGGACTGGCTGGATAGGCAAGCGGGTACGGCCTAAACATCGCAGACGCACAAATGGTCCCACTACAGGAGCCGCGGATTCCAGGTACTATGAACAACTACATGTGATGCCCAGCGCCATGGTGTCGGCGTATCTCTTTTTCCACGCTAGACTGACGCTCCATATGTCCCCTTCCTACGGGTGGAGGGAAATGTCCTGTATGTACCATAGAGTGACTCTTCAGGCTGATATGTGGTTCCTGGCACTGCATCTAACTGCTCTTATTCCTGCCAGACTAAAGACTGACTCCATTACCATAAATCCGCCATGATGACCACACGGGCTCTTAGTGGCATGAACTTACTTGCCGTCTTACATGCATCAAGTGTTCACTAAAGGGGATGTCGCCCCCCTAGCATTGTTTTTCTTTGCGTGGATCATGGTAAACCACCCCTTTTTCTGGTACACGCTACAAGCAAGTACTGTACCTCCGGTTCCCCTGACGGTCCGGAAGCTTGATCCACGGGGTTTTGTTTGGGGATGTATGCTCTCATCCAGTTACCCAGATGTAAAGCCAGGAGGAGGTTGTTTGGGTGGTTTTGTTTTTGGTTTTCCAGTAAAATTCAATCTAAGGTATACTGCTTTAACATGGGCAACATGGAAAATGCCTGTTCACTATATCTGGTGTTTAGTTAGTATAAACTTGAGTAGATTACAAATGTACTATGTTAATGCTGCCCTGCTACTCCGTCTGCTTAAATGTGAGCCCAGAATGTTTCTTCCTCTACATGTCACACATTAAATTTCTCACGTGGAACGTCCGAGGTTTGAGGGACAGGATCAAGCGGTCCGCTATCCTTGCACTCCTCAAGGCTCAAAAAGTTGACATTGTGACTCTAGTCGAAACCCATATAACAGGACACCTGCAGATGGCACTAAAACGCCCCTGGGTTGGTTGGGGGTATCACTCCACCCACACGTCCTACTCCAGGGGCGTATCGGTCCTTATTAGAAAGGGTGTACCATTTGAGCTGGTTTCCCTACAGACAGATCGGCAGGGCAGATATGTTTTCTTACAGGCAACTATCAGAGGTATTCATATCCTAATCCTTGCTTGTTATATTCCACCACCTTACAATACAGAGATAGTGAAGGAAGGTTTAGCCTTTATTTCACAGTACCCAGCAACCCCTGTGGTATGGATGGGAGACTTTAATATGGTACTTGACCCGGCACTGGATAGACAGGCCCCCTCAGGAGCCCCTGCCCCGGCTCCATCCTTGACCAGATTTGGCAGATTGATGTATGACTTTGCCCTAACAGACACATGGAGATATAAATACCCCAACTTCAAGACTTATTCCTGCTTCTTGGCCACACACAATACCATGTCCAGAATCGACTTCATTTTCATGTCGAACACTCTACTTCCTAAACTATTGGAAGCGGGGTTTGCCACTAGAGTCATGTCAGACCACTCCCCTTATTGGGTAGCATGGGCCCTATATGATGATGTCCCCGGTTACCAATGGAGACTCAGCCCATACTGGTTAATGGCGTTGGCTGATCAAGCGGACATACCCACGGAGCTACAGCATTTTTTTGCGGTGCACCGGGGGGCGTCCACAATAGGAGCCGTGTGAGACGAGTTTAAATACCATGTGCTTATCCTTCTCTCTACCCGTATTGCCAGGCATAAATCCAACACAAACAGAGCACTACAGCAGGGGTCTGAACATCTGCAAACCCTTCAACTTCAGGCTGCAGAAGACCCCTCTATACAAAACTGTCAGGACCTTAAACTCCACACCCGACTAGTGACACAACTACACATGGACAAAGCTAAACAACACTTTTTATTTATGAAGCAACGGGTGTTTGAAAAAGCCGGAAAACTGCTGGCATACTTGGCCCATCTAGACAACACCCCTCCAGTGGTGGTGTCCCTATATGGAGAGGGAGGGGAATTCATTACCATCCCCAGCCTAGCTGCTGAGAAATTTCTCTACTATGCGTCATTATATGCATCCCAATCCACACAAACCACTCAGCAAACTGAAAATTTCCTCTAAGATATACAATTCCCCCAGCTGGGGCGGGATGACAGGGCCCTATTGGAGGCTCCCATTACAGTAGAGGACATTACCACCGCAATTTCGCAATTAGCGGCCTCCAAGGCCCCTGGCTCAGACGGGATTCCATTAGAGTTCTATACTACCTATGCAGAGGTTTTAATACCTAAATTACGGGACCTATACCAGTCTATTGTTAACACGGAACAGCTCCCAGCGTCTATGGCTGAGGCTAAAATAATAGTTCTTCCTAAGCCCGGTAAGGACCCCCACACTGCGGACTCTTATAGACTGATATTGCTCCTGCAGGTAGACATTAAAATACTGGCAAAAATTCTGGCCTCTTGCCTCAACCGGGTAATTCTTTCCCTGATCCACCCGGATCAGACTGGCTTTATGCCAGGAAAGAATACAGCAATGAATATCAGGAGGTTATTTATGAACATCCAAGCCAGTCATGATAATGTGGGTACGAGGATATTGGTCGCCTTGGATGCAGCCAAGGCCTTTGACTCTGTTGAGTGGGGGTTCTTGTGGGAATGTCTCCGACGATATGGTGTTGGCCCAAATTTTATTAAGTGGGTGCAGCTTTTATATCAGGCACCTAGGGCCAGGGTATTGGTCAACGGGTATGTATCGGATCTATTTTCACTGGGTAGGGGCACACGGCAGGGATGCCCGCTGTCCCCACTCCTTTATGCCTTGGCAGTGGAACGGCTGGCTATTTCTATCAGGGCTAACACGGGTATTAGAGGCCTACAGGTGGGTGACTTTACTGAGAAAATAGGCCTTTACGCTGATGACATGATACTCTACCTGGCGGACTCTGACAACTCCCTACGGGAGGCCTTGACAACTATACAGCAAATGGGAAAATACTCGGGATTGCAAATCAATTGGTCCAAATCGCAGATATTACCTATTGACTCCTTTCCTCCTCCCCGTATGGACTCCCAGCTACCTCTACAACGGGTCTCATCGATTCGATACCTAGGTGTAGAAGTCACTAACTCCCTATCGGATTATATTCTACTTAATATAACACCCCTATACGCTCTGGTTAAGGCCAAGACCCAGGTCTGTTCGAAGTCACCGTTGGGAGTAATGGGTCGTATAAATATCATCAAAATGATTTTACTGCCAAAACTGTTGTATTACCTGTGGCACGCCCCGCTTCCGGTGCCACTAAAATTCTTTAAAACTATAGACTCTATCCTAAATTCTTTTGTTTGGGGCCACAACAGACACAAAATCTCCTGGCTTATCCTTAAGAACCCTGTGGATCTTGGAGGGGCGGCGATGCCAGATTTCTATGATTATTACCTAGCAGCACAGTTATCCCATTTTTATCACTATTTGAATATGGATCGTGCCCGGTACGACTCCCTAATTAATCATAATCCCGTCAGGCCAAGTTACACGCCAATACAAGAGTTACTGTGCAATACCCAGACCCCCAGTCTTTCACAGAGTCAACGGGGCATGATAAACCACCATCGAAAAGTATGGAAGGCTACCCTCAAAAAAGTTAGGGCGACACCATTACATACCCACACCCCCCTATGGTATAACCAAGATCTCCCAGAACTTATAACAGTTCCAGATCCTAAGGTCTGGGTAAAGCATGGCATAGTATACTTATTTCAAGTCATATCCCCCAACGGCCTAAAGACCTTTCAAACTCTTAAAGAAGAATTCGGTCTCCCCAACAATCTTCTATTTAGATATCTCCAGCTCAGACATGCCCTACAAACTCAATTCCCCTTAGGATGTCCCATGCTGACCACATCTTTACCTCTAAACTTTCTACTGGGTGATGACCCCTCTCGCTTAATATCCAACCTATACGGTGCAATACGTCTTCCTGCCAATGCTTCCCTAGCGTATAAAGCTAAAGCGAAATGGATGAGGGACGTGGGTGAGATGGAGGACAAAGACTGGGATGAAATCATGGAAGGAGTGAGACTAGTTTCCCCTAGAGTATCGGACCAACTTACTCAAATGTATATTATGCATCGCACATACCTCACACCTTTGAGGATATCCAGATTCCAGCCCTCTAGGAACCCACTCTGCTCACTATGTAACGCCTCTCCTGGAACCTTTTTCCATTTAATATGGACGTGCCCTAAGATACAGACATTCTGACTTCAGATAATTAAGTTTCTTCATGACGATATGGGTCCCCAGCGACTCTAGACCCAAAATTATGTCTCCTGGGTTTATTGCCCGAAGTGGACATAGACAAATACACTGCTGTATTCTTAAGGGAAGTGTTATATATTGCCAGGAAAACTGTTGCTAGAGTGTGGATGCAGTCTCTCCCCCCTAGTATCCAAGACTGGATTAGTGAGGTTAACTTGGTCCTACCATATAAGAAACTAATACATGTGCATAGAGGCTATCCAGCCAAGTACACCAAAGTGTGGGACAGGTGGCTGTCCAGCCCAGACACATGCAACGCAGATGCCCGCAGAGGGTAGCGGTACACAGGTAACCGCTTCCCTCGGAGACACTGGGAATATACTACCTTCTGGTCAACATGAATGAGTAGGAAACTTTACAATGGACTATAAATGGATAAGAATGATAATATCCCTTTAAGTAGATCTACCCTCAATATGTATATCCGCCCAAGGTTTATGTACTATACTGTGGAATGCTTGACCATGTAACACCTGTATAACATTTTATTGAATAAAACCGGATTTTTGTTTAAAAAAAAACCTTCAATTCGTCTTTGGTGAAATCCACTACTGCGTGATTCAAGATTCCAGTGCCTAGGTTCTTTTCCTTTTTCTTTCTCCCTCCTCTGCGTCCTCTCTTCTTTCCCTTTCTCTTGGAGGTGATTGAGGGGGGTAAGGGTTGCGATAAGGCTCCTTCTAGTCCCTCCATTCCCCCTGTTGTTGATGGTATGGGGTATGGGGGGAGTCTGGCGTGTTCCCTCCCGCTCCAGTTTCCCCGACCTCTTTGACCTGTATAATTAGAGTTACCCCTAAATCCCCCATTGGGATGGGGGTTCCTGTTGTGGCAGGTGGGTCATAATAATGGTGAGGACCAGGGGTTCTGTTTTCGTAATGATCATCTCTTTACCATCCATTTCTAAGAGGGGAGTACCTATTGGATGTATAAACATTGTAATTGGATTCTCCATTGTTCCTCCAGATTGGATGATGTGACTGATCATCACTCCTGTGATTGGAAACATTAGTGTCTCCTGAACTCTGGTGATTGTGGCGAGTGATTGGTTTCTAGTCAAACAGACCTCTATTCACTTCTGGTGAAGCTTCTATAGAGGTTAACATGTTTGGGTCATCCTGCCATTCATAGACTTTCCCATCTTTGTTCTTTTCAGAGACCCTTTGATGTTTCTTAATTTTTTTCCTCTTAATCTCATTATCATATTTCTTTAAATGGTTTTCTAACGCTTGAGCTTTGATTTTATATTCCTCTCAGTCTAAATGAGGAGTCAGTATCTCCTTTAATGTGGTAATTTTAAACTCTAGGATTTTAAATTGAGATTTTCTTCTCTCTATAATTAAATTTAACAAGTTTTGTTCACTCAAGTTAAAAAATTGGAACCATATGTGCATTCATTTGGGCCAACATCCCACCTCAAGCTTTTGGGGGTTATTTTCTCTTATATATATTGCTCTAGAGTAGAAATATCCCACCAGGACCTTACTTTTTTCAAGTTGTGCTGAATAAAATCTTTATTTAAATCTAGTGTGCCCTCTCCTTGTGGGGAGAAGACTTCCTCAAAGAAATTAAAAACATTCATTTTAGGGTTTTTAGTGTGATTGGTCTTAGTCTACACTAAGCCGAATAAGTGAAAAAAATATATAAGAAAACTTTTTGAATAATGAATGTAATGTGTTCACACGTGGTAAGGCAACCTCTGTTGCCACTTTTATCCAAAGATAATATGTAAACAGTACTAATGCAAAAATGTAACAGATTGTGGCGCCCTACATGATAATCTTCAAAAGGGATGAAAATGTGACTAAATGGTTATGCAGCCTACATAGTTCCCAGTACATAGTGTCCATTCACAAATTTTAACATCTATAAAGAAAAAGATAGTTCCGACCAATCACCGTTACCATCTGGCTATTTAGACTGCTAGAGTCGATCAGAAGGCATACTTCCTGATAACGTGTCATATGGGAGACACGAAATGCATTGAAGCCACACCTTTTTTTTTACATCACATCCACCCCTTCTGGTTCCGACACTCCAAGTGGTGGAACGCACACCTGCACGGAGATGAGCTGGCCATATTCACCCACACTGAAACTGTCAGTGCTGGCATATCAGCACAGGAGCATGTGAGTCGGCATTTGTGAACCTGTTTTTAAACCTTTTAAGTTTTAAATAAACTGTTTGCACGATGAAGGATTTGTTATCTTATTTTTATGAGCCATTCCTTCTGTGAAATGTCCATTGGAATAACGGTATCGTCCCTGGTTTGATGTGTGGATGCCTCTCCATTTTATTGGTGCCTTGCAGTGGTTTTGAATTAGAAGGATGTTAATTATGTTAATTTGCCTAAATACATACGATTTTGAGGGAATTTTTCCTTTGAAGAATGAAGATCAAACCGTATTTATGATAAAAATACCTGCATTACTGTATAAATGAATTTGGGGTGAAAATTGAATAAATGGTGAAAAAATATGCCCAGATTTTAATAATCAGAAATGTAACAGTTTAAACCTATATCCATGTTTAACCCTGATGGATACAAAGAATTCATTCTGTGTATCCACTAGGTTTCATTGCGTGAGATTTGTTTTACCATATCGCTATCTCTCCGGTGTCTAAAAACCCTGTCAATTCCTATATTAAGTTGATGGTACTCACATGCTCATTAATTCTTTTATAAAGTAGTCTGGTTGTTCGACCTACATAATTTAAACCACATGGGCATGTAAGGAGATAGGTGACATACCGAGTTTGGCATGTGATGAGTTTATCAATTTTAAATTGCTTGCCCATGATGTTAGTGAAGGACATAACCTTCCTTCTTTTATCACTTGTGGACTTGCAAGATTTGCATCTACCACATCTGTAAAAACCCTCTCTATCAAGAAAGGTAAGAGGTCTTTGTGGGGGGTCTACATTTTTGGCTATCTGATTTCTCAGACCCGGGGCTCTTCTGTAAACAAATGATGTTTTTTTTCGGAAGCATATCTTTCAGACTATGATCTTTCAAAAGAATGGGCCAATTTTTATGTATTATTTTTCTACACCTCTAAATTGGGTATGAAACCCTGTTATGAAAACTAGGTCTTGGGCTTTGGTGTTGGACTTTTTGCCCTGAAGGAGCGTGTCTCTATTGAGTTTTCCAACCAGTCCCCTCATCTTTTGTAGCTGTTTTTTCTGATATCCCTTTTCCAGGAATCTTGCAACAAGTTTGTCTGATTCTACATAGTAGTCTGACAATTGGTGATGATTCCTTCTAATTCATACAAATTGACCTTTCGGGATAGCCTCTCGCCACCTTGGATGGTGACAACTTCTTTTTGATACATATCCATTTCTGTCCACCTCCTTGAAATTGGTTCTTAAGTATAAACACCCATTTTTCTTGAATAGCTCTAGATCAAGGAACTGAATCACTTCTTTGTTCCAATTAGCCATGAGTTTGAGTCCCTATTAGTTGTTATTCAATGATTATAGAAAGTTCATCAGTCTTTCTTCTGAGCCATTCCAAACCACTAGGATGTCATCAATGAACCTACTGTAACATTGTAGCTCTGGCCACTGTTTGGTATAAACATCCTCCTCTTCCCATTTGTGCAAAAAGATAGTTGCAATACTGGGGGCATACTTCGCCCCCATCTCAACTCCTTTAATTTGATTATAATATTGGCCATTGTGCCAAAAATAGTTATTTGACATGGCTGTTTCTAGTTCCTCCAATAGGAAATTAATCTGCTCATGTTTCATGTCAGTGTGGTTATGTAGAGCCCATTCGGCTGTACCCATGGTGTCTGGTTGTTTAATAATCTATGATATCATGACTGTCCTTGATGTAGGCTTTTGCCTTAGCAGCAAGTGGTTGGAAAAAAATGTCTAAATATTCCCCGAGCTGGGAATACAGGGAATCTATCCCACTTAAGATGGGCCTTTCTGGAGGATGTTTGCTATTCTTATGCATTTTGGGTAATTGGTATAGAACTGGTAGTCTTGGTGCTTTCAGGTGTAGATACTTGGCCTCTTTTTTATTTAAAAGTCCTCTTTCTTTTCCTTTATTTATCCACTTCTTTAAACCTTTCTGTACTTTTAATGTGGGGTCTCCCTTTAGTTTTTTATACGTATCTTCTGCTCCCAAGATTTTTTGCATTTCTGCGTCGTAGTCTGACTTCTTTAGGCTAACAAGCCCATCACCTTTTTCGGCTGGCCTGATGACGATCCCTTTCTTTTCATCTAGTGTCTTGATGGCTTGCACCTCTTTGCCTAGGGATTTCTTATGGGGTTTGAGTTCTTTTATTTCATCGAGTACCATTTTTTTTGAAGACTTCCACATATTTGCTGGATGAGGATTTGGGGTTGAAAATAGATTTGTTTTTCAAATTTGTATGATGAAATTCTGTTGGGACATTGGTTTGTGATTTAAAGTCTAACATCCCTGGTTTAATGTGTAGATGCCTCTCCATCTTATTGGTGCCTTGCAGTGGTTAAACCATTGGGTTTATATTCATCCGTTTTCCAGTGAGTGTGAACCCCTGTCACACTTTTGGTGGTGGAGCACGTTTTATGAGTATGTCCTCTGGCACTTTCATGAGCATGGTTGAAGGAATCTTGTGCTGCTATTGATGAAATTTATTGATGAACTGTTTACCACAACACAATTCATGCAAGTCACTGATTCACCATGAACGCTATCATTTTTTAATGTATTTGTGATTCACCTTTATGCACTTTATGAGCAATCACTACTATTTTGTTTAGCATTTATGTTGCACATATTAGTTAGGTGAAGGTGAGTGGCAATCACTTATCTATCACTTGTTGTCACTTTGCCTCCAGGCAGGGCCGCCATCAGGGGGATACAAGCAGTACTCCTGTAAGGGGCGTGAGCGCCTCAAGGGGCCCAGTGCTGGCCCGCTCAGACCTCCCCTAAACCCGATCCCTGTACCCTCTGATGGTGGCCCTGCCTGCAGCTACCATAATTAGCCAGCATCCCTCCTCTGCTGCTCCCGCTGGCTTCAGGGGCTGCATGGGGCTTGGGGGATCCAGATGTGTCCCCCCCACCACCCAGATCACCCCCATATGGGCCCCCCTGCACCCCCCATCCATTGCCGCTCCCAGTGGCATCCTCCTTCCACTCCTGCAGCCTGCAGCTTCTGCCTGTGTTCTCCAATGAGCTGTCAGGTTGGGGATCGCGCTAGAGAGAGGGGGGGAGTGGTGAGGGTGGGGGTGAACTTGGGGCTTGGTAAACATATGTTTACCAATCCCCCCGTAGCACAGTGGGCACAAGCAGCGATCACTAAGATAGACAGCTGGTCATAGTAAACCGCGAGTGTTACTATGTATCAGTCTGTCATTTTATCAATGAATGAAAAATTCCTCATTCATTGAAGTAAAGTGCTGCAGAGAAAAGGGACTATCTTCAGTCTCTTTCTCTGTCATAAATCTGTTTCTGATATCTCACCAAAGACCCCCCAAAAAAAAACTGTAAAAAATTTAAAAAGTAAAAAAAACAAAAAAACACAAACATAGTAAGACCCCCCAGGTCCACCCGCACTCACCCTCCAAGGTGACCCCCCAAAAAAGAAAAATAGCTAAAAAAAGGTAAAAACTAAAAACACAAACATAGTAAGAACCCCCAGGTCTGCCTGCATTCACACCTCCAAGGTGAAGGCCCCCCCCACACTCACCCCTCCACAGCTTCCTCAGCTTCTCCCTGCCAACCTGATCTCTCCTAATTGGCCAGGAGGAGAAGCTGGAAGACAATAGCGAACAATAATTCGACTACTGTCACAAGTGGGTGGGTTCGAGGCGCAGTGCTCTGTGCTCTGTGCCCTGAGCCCAGCCTTTTTCAAGTCAATTAGGTTCTAATTAGTGTTGAGCGAACCCGGACTGTAACGTTCGGGTCCGTACCGAACTTTTGGGTGTCCGTGGCACGGACCCGGACCCGGACATTTCAAAAATCGTTCGGGTTACGGTAATCATCCGTACCGACACTACCGAAGATTCCCGTTTGGTCACTTTGCGAACAACTAACCGACGGGACGTCGAAGAGTTGTGCACCTCATTTTATCGTCTTGGGGCCTGGCTTGGGCTTGCTAAAAACTTTACAGGCCCAGGCCCAGGCACGGTGCCTGTGGGTTTTCAAGCCATGCCTGGGCTTGCAATGTCAGGCCCAAGCGAGTTGTGATTAATCTTGGATTAACTGAACTTTTTCCGACCCGAGTCCCGTGTCTCGTGTCTCGTGACGCGGAGCTTGGGTGGGTGAACACTGTCATCAGCTTAATAACAAGCGATAAC
>BLSH010298547.1:863051-874017 GCA_018402905.1 Glandirana rugosa | reverse complement strand
TGTTTGTAGAAAATGAAAGTCTCTGCTTCCAGATGGAGGAGTTCATGGTGACAACAAGCACCATACCCTACAGTCATTCAGAGGACCAGGCAGGGATATGTTGAACCATATAACATATGTCTTAAAATTAAGTCATAAAATTAGAAAGTACTGAAGGCTAGAAACTTTAGCTCAGCTGTGATAATACAAAAACTTTCTGTGCGACAAATCATTCTCTATTTAATGCCATCAAACAGAAAACAATTGCTGCAGGAACGGTGGCCATATTAAAGGCTGCCAACTACAGGGCCTCTAATTAGTTGTCATGAGGGAGAAAACAAAGGAAGAGATCCTCAGGTCAGTAAACTTTACAAAGTGAATTTCGACTAGACAGCTGAAGACAGAAATCCACAAAAAGAGTAGAAAATAAAAGCAGACGGAGAGAGACAATGAGAACAGAGGGAGGCATATAAGCCTGATCAGAAATTAATTACTACAGCAATAGGAAATGGTTGCAGCAGCTTTCCAAACTGATAAAAGAAGGAAACACAGCCATATTACTGAGCAATGCTGAGCTGCAGGGCACATTCGAAGTGAATGGGTTTAACAGGTGTCTTATAGCTTCATATTGCAATGTAGATGCCCACAGGCTGCTTTTTCAATAAAACATCCCAAATATACATTTTGAATTTCTGTTTTGAGCAGTAATTTCTGCATATGACATTAGATGATTTTTATCACCAATGTTTTAATGATTCCAATCAGTTATCATGCTGATATGTGCTGTTTGTCTTATTCTGTTAATCTGTTTGGTCACAGTGTGTGTAAGAATGAAAACATTTCTGTTCCATGTCAACAGTAAGATTCATCTTTATTATATAGTTGCAGAAGATCAGCTTGAAAAATCTAAAACACAATCAGGGAGATTCAGTAAAGTGTTTGCTTCAGTTTTCTGGCATTATGCATCTCTAAAATGTCCTGGCCAGGTTTAATAAATGCCCTGCCTCCAGTTTCAGTAGTTTTACTGAAACGTGCCACTTAGGTAGTTCTTAATATCGCCACTTTCACAAAGTGGTGCTATTACAACACCAAATGTAAAAATAATTACCTTCAGTTTGTAGATAACACATTTTTAAAATTAAATTGTATGCACTTTATTTCTGATACCTTAAAAGTCCCTTAATCTTTCTCAGCTATATAATAGAGGTAACCAAGACCAAATGTAAGTTGGCATACAAAAAGCAGCAGCAGAAAGTCTGTTTCTGGGGGGCTGATTTACTAAAACTGGAGAGTGCAAAGTCTGGTGCAGCTGTGCATGGTAGCCAATCAGACTCTAACTTCAACTTGTTCAATTAAAATTGGACAACTAACCTGGTTTCTATGCAGAGCTGCATCAGATTTAGCATTCTCCAGTTTTAGCAAATCAATCCCTGTGTGCTGAGTAGCAGAGTGACATGTTTGCTGCCACTACCCCCTCTCCTGGCCACGTGTCACTGGTTGTCAAGGACACTGACGGCTGTACACCCGGCAGCCTTCTCGCAGCCAGTTAGGTTGACAGTAGATGAAGACTGATGGGGAAGCTGAGACACTAGCTCTCCATCAGGTCTGCTCGCTTTTTGTAATTGACAGCAGGCAGTGGGCGGAGTCTATAGCCAATAGAAGACTGTCTTCTGGTTATGAATCCACCCACTGCCTGCTGACAATCACAAGGGGAGTGGACATTTAGGGAACTAGTGTCTCTGAATACCCATCTGGCTCTGCCCCCCCCATTTCAGAATCTGCAGCGGCAGTGGAGCTGGGTGGTATGGGGTCAGAGCCATGTGGGACTGGGCTGTGCTGCTTGCACAGACGCTGACAATGGTACCAGGAAGTGCCATATTTGGCTGCACAAACAAACTGTTGACTGTGAAGGAGAGAAGGATTGCTGATCACCTTGATTAGACTGTTGTGTCTAGGGGGGAGGAGCCTGAACATGGCGCCGGCTAGCAGCAGCAGCTAGAGCTCCCGGACCTCCATATCCCAAAACCTGGAAGAGATGATATGCAGACAGAGCTAAGACGGCTTACCCGCCTGCCCCCTGCCCAGTGAGGTGGGGTGTCCTTCTCTGCCCAGCGTGCGGACCTCTCGCGGCTGTCTGCTGCGGTCTTGGCGCCTGGAAGCTTCCATGCGGGGAGCGCTGCAGGACGGAGAGGCTCTGGCGTGGAGCATCCCTCCCCCCTCATCCTCTTCCTTTCCCTCCTCCCGGCTCGGAAGTTGTGAGGCAGAGTGCAGACCGCGGCACCGGAGCCTGGGTTCCATGAGGGGAGAGGAGTGGATGCCAAACAAACAAGCAGACACGTGGCGTATGTAATACGCAAACAACGTGGGGACGTGCTGAAGGGTCAGTTAGACAGTCCGCCTGTGAGGCAGGCTAGGTGAGCGGCCTGCATCGGTAGCGGAGTTGCTGGGGACGAGGACGGGTTCAGTCTGTGCAGACCTGCGGGAGCTCCCTGAGAGAGAGTTGATCTCTGGAGATAGAAGTGGGGGCAGTTATCCAGTGGGATTGCACTGAAAAAGGATATAACAGACTGAGCGAGGATAGCCAAGTCCAGGAGACCCCGGAACCTGCTGAGACACCTCAAACCCTTTAAACTACAAGCGACAGTGTACAGTGGACCCTCTGGGGGTAAAGCCCCCCTCAACAACTGGAACAGCGGGGGTACTTAGTACAAGGACCTTCCTGGTAGAAGAACACTCGCGGTGAGTCTTAACACCCCATCTTTTTCTGTTTTTGTTATAAACCTCCTTATATGTGATGCTCCCTTCCCCCTACCCCCTCCTATGAGAACTGTGCTTAACTTGCAATAGAGGAGTAAAGAACTATATCGGCGGGTAATATAGCCTGAACAAGATATGGATATGTGGATAAGCTGAGGACATTAAAGGACCATAAGCGAGGAAGCACAGAGGCAGACAAAAAGGCGGAGGGTGAGAAGAGGAGTGAACAGAAGAAAGGGAACAAGTGGGCAATAAAGGGTGTACAAGTGGAGAGGAAAGAGAAAAGGGGCTTGGAGAGGTGTAAATAAATCATGAAGGGGAAAACAACGAAAACAAACACCCAGGCAAAGCCGCTCAAAACCAGTACAAGCCCAGGGACAATAAAAAACTATATGTCACAAGGTGGGAATCTGGACAAATCAACATCAGGAAAAACAGATGGGGACCAAGTCAGATCCAACAAATGTAATAAAAGGGACCTGCAAGGGAGGCCAAAATACCAGACCCCCAAGTGGAAACTCCCCAAACAACTCGGCCACAGAAGTAGAGGTGGACATTGATTTGATGGGGGATGGCGCCCATAACTTAGATTTACAAACTCAACTCCCCACCAAAACAGATATGGTGGATATGTTCGCGAAATTAGAAAATTCCCTGAAAAAGGTTATAGCAACACTACATAATGACTTGGGACATCTGGTGGCGCGAGTAGAAGACACAGAGAAATCTGGCATATAAAATGGAAGACCAGGAGAACCGGAGTAGGAGGAAGAATTTGAGAATTCAGGGGGGGTCCATGAAGTATCCCAAAAGGAAGACCTGGACCGTGATGGTCAGGGAGATATTGAATACAATACTCAATAAACAAGGCACAGAGACCCCGCTGAGACTCGAAAGAGTCCACAGGATTAAAAAACCTAAGGAGATCCCTGCAGACTTTCCTAGAGACATAATAGTGAGGTTTCATGATTATGAAAACAAAGCACAGATATGGAAAGGACTGAAAAACCGAATACCTATCAGATACAAAGAGTCAGACATCCCGATCTATGCAGACCTGTCACAAGAAACTTTAAGAAGATAAAACTATTGAAGCCACTATTGGACTCTATGCAAAAACAGAACATACAGTATGTCTGGGGGTTCCCGGCCTGTCTGATTGGCATGAAGGACGGCCGTTCGGCCAGCCTGAGATTTCCGGAGGATCTTTGCGAGTTCTGCAGTAAATTAGATATAGCAGAACCAAAGAGCCCAGGATGGATCTCTCTGGGAACAGACAAACCCCAGCTAGAAGTGCAGTGGCATTCGATCCCAAAAAGAGGGAGAAAATAAATAAACTACTAAGAAAGAAGAAGAAATGGGGGGGGATTGTATAAAATGTCACTATAAGATAATATACTATGTATAGAGTCTGAAATAAGAATATTGTTCTAGGATGTTATACAAATAGGGGGGCAGAGGTGGGGAAGGGGGGCGGGCAGTGAGAAATATAAAACAGGTTTGGGGATTTAGGCCCAGAGGGGCTGGGAGGGAAGGGGACCGGTTACTGGGGATATCTGGCATGGTGATAGTTAGAGCTCCACCCCAAAGGGCAGGAGTAGGAAGGTAAAGAAGACCTAAAAAAGATAATGACATCTACTCAGGACTAAGGTCACCCCAATCAGGGGGAACTCCCATTAGTGGGCTGTGGGGGTGGGGAAGGGAGGAAGAGGAGGGAGGGTGTGGGTAGAGGGGATGGAGGGAGGGGAGGGGGGTGGGAGAAGGTGGGAGGGAGAGGGTCTATACTAGGATCTCAAAACACCCAAAGAAGGTTAGCCCCACCCATGTGATCTACCAGAAACACAGGGAGAGGGGAGACCCCCTGACCAGAGAGCAGAAGTTGGAAGAATAAAGCATGATGGGAGCCGCTACTGAGATAAGGTTCTTATCATTTAACGTTAGAGGTATGAACTCCCCAGTAAGGAGACACAAGGTCCTTAAAGCGGAGGTCCGCCAGGGAAAAAAAGATAAAAGTCAGCAGCTACACATACAGTAGCTGCTGACTTTTAATAATAGGACACTTACCTGTCCTGGAGTCCAGCGATGTCTGCACCCGCCGCCGATCTTCGGATCGGGGGACAGGTGCAGCCGCCTCCATTGTGGGTAACAGAACCCGGACGTGTAGCATTACAGCTTCACGCTGGGCACCTTACTGCGCATGCACGAGGCTCCACCATGCTCAGCTATTGGCCAGGCGACCAGTAGCAGAGCGAGCAGGGAGGAGGGAGCCGGGCTGCTGACGTCAGCGGCCGCGGCAGACGGCCAGAGATCCCAGATGTGTGGAAAAGGACACCTGTCTAAAGACAGGTGTCCTCTTCCCCCCCCCCCGAAAGGTGCCAGATGTGATACCTATAGAAGAAAGACAGGTAGATCCAGAGGGACATTACATTTTTTTAAGGGGGAAGCTATTTGAAATAGATTACACCTTCGCTAATGTATATTGCCCAAATAAAAACGCCACAGGCTACCTAATTGAAATATTGGAGAGACTCGAGAAATTTAAGAAAGGCATGGTAGTGCTGGCTGGGGACATTAATTTTAGTATGGACAGGAGAGACAGTGTGTCGCATGCTCCTGGGACTAGAAGACTTCAGCTGGAGAAAATGAAGAAAAAACCGTACCAGCAACTAGTCACTACGCTGAAAGCATCATTATCAAGCGCATTGGGTTTATCTGTCTGGTAAGCCTTTAATATATTGGTGGTGGATCACAGATTGCAATACTACAGCACTTCAGGTGAATACTATATTAGTGAAGTGGATTTGGGGTGCATCACCTCCATCTATATTTGGAATACACAATATCCATTCCGCTTAATTGGAAGACATAATTTGGACTTATTGACCATATGAACCTATGAACTAATTAGCGCAGCCCTTTGTTAATTTCAATTAATTGATGTTTGGAGTGTACAGCATCCAGATATAAAGGACTATAACGTCTACTCCGGAGTGCATGGGAGGTACTCAAGGCTGGATCATAGTGGTTGACTCATCTATTGAGATACAATCACTGTCAGACCATGCCCCGGTAACTATAAAAATTAAAATAGGAGACAGCCGTAATCGAGTCAGTAGCTGGAGACTAAATGAAGATTTATTACAAGATAGAACAGTGGTCGAGAAAATAAATAAAGCGTTAGATGATTATTTCCAGCTCAACGAGACCCCAGGAATGAATAATATCACTATCTGGGAGGCCCACAAAGCCTATATAAGAGGCAAATTGATATCCATTGGGTCTAGGAGGAAAACAGAAAGGAGTAGCCATATAAAAAGATTAATATCTGAAATATTTAACCTAGAACAAATGCATAAAAAAAGTGGGAACACAGGGACTCAACAACAGTTAGTCTTAAAAAGAGGAGAACTGAGAGACCTAATGGAACAAGAATCTAGACGAGTGTTTAATAGATTAGCAGTAAATAGATATAAATTGGGAAATAAACCTGGTAAATTCCTGGCGAGCCTCTTGAGCAAAAAAAGAAGTAACTTTATCAGGAAAATCAAAAATGAAGAGGGAAAAATAGTGCATCGACTACAGAAATAGCTGGGGCATTCCAAAAATACTATAAGGCTTTATACTCAGTTTGACAAAATAAAACACAAATAGTAGAACAAAAAAGGATGGAGGAAATACAGGCATACTTAGAGGAGGCCAATTTGCCTAAAATATCCGCCGAAAGACTCCAACACCTCGAGGCTCTCATAACAGAGGAGGAGATAAACGTAGAATTAAAAATATCAAATACAGGTAACAGCCCAGGCCCAGACGAATTTACATTAGGATACTATAGGAAATTCAAAGACCTTTTAATACCAAAGATGTGTAACTATATGAGAGAGCTGGGAGAGGGGGGAAACCTTAGGGAAGAGTCATTATTGGCCCATATTACACTAATCCCTAAGGCAGGAAAGGACGGAATCCTGTGTTTCAGTTACAGGCCTATAGCCCTTCTGAACACTGATAAAAAGTTATATGCAAACATTTTAGCAACTAGATTAAAAGAATTTATCCCAGAATGGATCCATGCTGATCAGACTGGATTTGTCCCCAACAGGGAGGGCAAAGACAATGCCATCAGAACATTGCTTATACTACATAGCCTGGAGGACCGGGTAGAGCTGGCTCTCCTTCTATCGGCTGACGCCCAAAAAGCGTTTGACAGGGTAGATTGGGGACTTATGATAAAAACATTGGAAACCATAGGATCAGGCCTGAAGATGTTAGAGAGAATAAAACTACTCTACAAAGGCCCTACGGCAAGAGTAAAGGTCAACGGGTCCTTTTCCCAGCCATTCAAAATGTTGAACGGCACAAGACAGGGGTGCCCGCTCTCCCCCCTCCTGTTTATAATATCCCTGGAACCACTACTGGCAAGAATATGGAAAAATGTAGACATAGGTGGGGTAAAAGTGGGCAAAGTAGAACATAAAACAGCGCCATATGCTGATGACCTTCTATGGTATATAACAAACCCCAGAATTACACTACTCAATTTATTAAAAGAATTTAAAAAATATGGGGAAATCTCCAACTTTAAAATAAACCAGGAAAAATCAGAGGTACTAAATATAAACATAAATAGGAGGGAAGAAACATCTTTATGGCGTTCTCCTTTACATGGAAGAAAGAAGAAATCACCTACCTGGGGATAAAGATTACACCAAGACATAAGAAACTATATAAAGCTAACTATATCCCGCTTCTAAATGAGATCAAAACAGAAATTAAAAAAGTGGAAAAGAGACCACTCTCATGGATGGGAAGATTAAACACTGTAAAAATGCTAATACTCCCCAAAATACTATATAAGTTCCAAAGGATTCCAAAAGAACTTCCTCAAATATACTTTAAGAAATTGCATGGAATGATATTAAAATGTATATATCAGGGCAAAAAGCCAAGAATACAGTTTAGGCTCTTGAGTTTAGATAAACTACACGGGGGATTAGCGACACCGGATGTTAAAAGATATTACGAAACAGTGGTATTATCACGAATAGTGGAATGGAGCACAAAGAATAGTGAGAAAAGATGGGTAGAAGTAGAAAACTCACTAAATGGTGCACATTTAAAAGAAAATATTTGGGTTTCACAAAAAGATGGATTATTGAAGCAAACAATACCTGAAATAACATCAAATGTATTTCGGATATGGGATAGGATACACCGACAGGCAAAACTAATACACAATTCACCTTTAATTTTTTTAACAGGCACAAAACTGTTTGGACTAGGGATTAAGACACAATTTGGGGATTGGGTAGAGAATGCACAGTTAAAAGATATTATAAAAGATGGGAAAATTTGCACATCCCAAGAGTTGACACAAAAAGATATTTTGCCAAAGCTGAATGAGTGGAGGTATGCCCAGTTAAATCATTTTGTGGCAAAATTACCGCAACCTTTAAGAACAGAAAAAGAACTGAACCCATTTGAAAAACTATGCAACTCATAAGAACTGGCTAGACATTGCATAGCACAAATCTATAAAATGATTTTGGAGATGGAAACACTGGACGTTCCTCCATTTATTGGGAAATGGGAGGAGGAATTAGAGATAAAATTCACCAAGCAACAGTTGAGTAAAATGTTTAGAGCCATTCATAGCTGCTCAAAAGATGTTAGGAGCATTGAAATTAATTATTAATGCCTTGCAAGGTGGTATATCACGCCAGCAGTTGCCCACAATTACCAAAGAGATAAATCACCACTATGCTGGAGAGGTTGTAAAGAACGTGGGACCATGGCACACTTCTGGTGGAAATGCCCAAAAATAAAGGAATTTTGGGAAGAGGTGAGACAATATATAGCAGAAATTACAGGGGAAAAGATTGGGCTAGATCCGTTGAGTTGTCTCTTCCTTATCTCAGATAAAACGAATAAGCAATACAGAAATTCATTGGTACCGTTTCTTTTGAATGCGGCGAAGGGAACGATACCAAAAAAATGGTTAGATATAAACAAACCTACCCTGAGAGACTGGTTTGAATGAATTGAATACATTTACAGCATGCCATACCTGGGAAGTGGAGCAAAAGGTCCCTCCTGGGAAAAACATGCAGGAAAATGGGGAAAATGGATAGCTTTTAAAAAAACATAAATATTCCATGCTGTTGATGGATTTATTGGGAGGTGGGGGGAAGAGGAGGGGTGGATGGAGATCCTGGTATAGGAGAAACAATAAGAGGAGCTTTGTATGCAATCTATTCTTGAACTGAAGGTTGAGGCAGTAGAGATGTTGGGAAAGGGGCTGATTGCATAGAATGCTCTGTGGCAAATTTTATATTTTGTATTTTGAAAATCAATAAAATTTAAATAAAAAAAAATAAAAGACTGTTGTTTCTAGAAAGAAAATTAATCAATTCCAATAATGCATAATATAACACTTTTTATATTATTCATAGAAATAAAGTGAAGTTTTTAATCCTTACTTGGAATTCCACCTTAACTGGTAATAACAGATGACAGGCTACCCTTACAGCAATCGCTGGCCTTGTCCATTTCTCCAGGCCAAACCTGTAGTAGACGATTCTGAAAGCTCCTGAGTTTTGATGATCATGACTAGGGATGGGCGAACGGTTTCAGCCCGAGCATAAGTTCGGGCCGAACTTTCACTGTTCGGTCATTCGGCGAGTAGCCAAACAAACGGGACTTTCAACCGTTTGTTCGGCCCCCCGAACAGACCAAAATGCAATGCAGCACTGAAAAATGTATTGCATTGCAAGCCCTGATTGGCTGAAGCAGTGAAAGCTTCTGCAATCAGGGCACAGAGCACTGTCAGAGTCATGATTGGACACTGTCATCATGACTTTATCAATCACGGCTCATTCCCGTGGGACCTAATTTGGATAGGCGCCAAAGCATTTAAAATGGCTGACCACGCCATCCTCAGTGTATGGTGGCGGTGGCAGTGTGGAACGTCTCCGTTTGCTTGGTGCATTGTAAGTACCCCGCTCTTTTTACAACCCGGGAGTCTTTTGCTCTAACATGGTTAAGCTTTTGATTATTTATACTCCCATTTATATTTCTTTCCCTGCAGACTAATGCCCCCTGTAGGGTGTATATGTTACCGGCTCCTTCTCTTTCCATGTGTGTTGGTACTGAGGGGAAGACTACAGTTTGGCACTCATATGCCCTCTTATAATTCCACACTGCCCACTATATATAGTCGACCATTCTCTGTGGTGAGTAGCCTCCTCTTTTGCTATACGCTTAACTGATATATTGGACTTGTTTGCTTAAGGTCTTCCTGTTACATATATTTTCCAGTGTCTTCACCTGACTAGTTGAATCTTTAGGAATTGGATATCCATATATCCCTTCTCAGCTCCTGCACATTCAAGCCTCTATCTTTGGTTCCAGGTGCGTATATCGCATGGGCAAGATGCTTTATATATGCTATATGTGCCTTTGATTAGATCAATATATATTGATGAATATCCCATATGCAATTTTTTTCTATTGTATTGTAGTGGACCCCCTTTTTGCTTTGGCACCCACACTTGCACCTGGGAGGGCTTATCTATCCATTCTGGCCTTTGGGACCGATTGGGCGACCTTTGGTGGAGTGGCCCCCTGTATATGAGCCTTGGAGGACCCCTGTGGGTAATGTTTTCATGGTGGGCAGATTATTTATGCTACATTGATTTTTGACAGAGATCTCCCTAAGGGGCCTCTCGCCTATGGGAGCTCCCGGTCAGTTATTGATATATTGTAACATTGTATGCAATGATGGTTGTATAACTATGTGTATTTTTTGTAGAGCACGTTTACAACTGAAACTGTTTCTTTCTGACGAAGCAGTTGTAACCGCGAAACATGTAAAAGCGCAAGCCAGATGAACCTTCTTGGACTCCTTGGTTGGGGTTTCATCTTTAGGTCCTCGGGCTGCCAGTTTCAGACAAACTTGTAAAGATTATTCTTTCAATCAATGTGTATGTGATATTTAGCCCGTCTCCATAGGGCATTGTGTATGTCTTTTTTTTAACCACTTCAATACCAGGCACTTAGAACACTTCCCGCCCAGACCAATTTTCAGCTTTCAGTGCTCTCACAATTTGAGTGACAATTACTCAGTCATACGACACTAGACCCGCCCTTCACAAGATTCACGGACCATAACTTCACCAATTTTTTTTCTGTATGTGTTACGGGATACCTCTGCCCGATTTATAGTGTATGTGTA
>BLSH010298547.1:803143-820049 GCA_018402905.1 Glandirana rugosa | reverse complement strand
TATTTCTGTAATCTGACGTGAATGGATTCACCCCTTTACGGCATACACACGTATGTGTTCTAATAACAGACACACGCTGTCTCATGCTAAGGTTCTGATTGCAATGAAGGTGAGCTCAGACTTTGATGAAATCTTTGAAAGGTAATTATTTTCAGCTTCCAAATTTGAGTACATCTTATACCACAGATCCCAAGGTTTCTCTGTCTTTCCATTAGGTTTTCACAGGAATTGTAATTCAAAGGGGATAATCAGTTATTTCTCCTTTGAAGAGCTCTCCTTCTGATGTTGAATTATTTGCTGAAAAATGTGAAATTATACAAGCATCTTTAATACCAGCAGTCTGTTATCACTTATTTCTGCTTATCACTTGCAGGCATACAAATCCCCCACTGTTAAAGAATCTGTCACATGGCTACTTGGTTTTACATTATTATATTGCAAATCACGAAAAGGCCATAGCTTAGTCAGTCTCACTTTCAGCTTTGAAACATTAATGATTACATCCTTGTGCCATCTGCTATCCCACCCAACAACCTTTACTTTCAGACACCTGACACAAATATTGAGGGATTCTCTACACCTATACTTCTAGCTGCATACAGCTATATTGGTTTTCAGTTTTTACCACAGGTAATCAGTTATTTTTTTAATCAGAAAAGTAATTTTTATTGAGCATAAAGTAAAAACATAGTTGGCACAATTCTTTTGAAGAATCACATTTACAGATCAACAGGTATAACATAAAGTACATGGTGGGTTGAGGTGCCCGGGCCTCTAGGGACCCGGCTCCTCAGGCCAGAGCACTTAATGTTACTCAGTGTAAACCACCCTAGGTACCAACATGTCAGTTTCTCAAACAGTAAGGCTTATAGGTAACATAGCACTCTTAAGTGATGACTATACCAACCAGAAAGGGAGAGGCAAAAGGAGCGAAAAGAGGAGAGGAAGAAAGGGGAGATAAAAAATAAAAGGTGGGGGGGAAGGGGAGAGAACTGGGAAAATGGGGGAAGGAAACTAGAGGTTTCTCCAAGACCTTTGTTCCGTTCGGACAATCATACAATAATTATGCATAGGTATATGAATAAAGTTCCGGTATGCGCTTCACACTTTCAAGTATTACTCTCTTTACATTGGTGTGGCCCCCTGTAAGATACGATCCCTGATCAGATGGTGGGGAGCCAAACCCGGGGTCTCCAACCATGGTTGCCACATTTTATAAAACTTATTTGGGGTCTGTCTGTGTAAGTATGTCAGTTTTTCTCTGATCAGGATATTATTTACATGCTCTATCCACATGGTTTTGGTAGGAATCTTGTCAGTAATCCACAGTCGGGCAATTTGTTTATGGGCAATATATAACAATCTCAGTATCGCTAGGTGTTCCTTAGGTGTAGTCAGCTCCTCGTCCAGGGCACCCAGCACAGGTTCCCTAGGAAGGGGATACCTGTACACCTGTGTTATAGTGTCAATTACATCAGACCAATACCTGAATAGCTTAGGGCATCGCCAAAGCATGTGGATCAGGGTTCCCTCTTCCCTCTGGCACTTTGGACAGAGTGCCGAGGTTCTCCTCCCCCATTCGTGAAGTTGTACAGTGGTTCTATAGCATCTATGGAGCAAATGCATATGAGACAGCCTCTGGGAGGCCGAGACAGACACCAGGGGGGCATTCTCTAAGCAAGAATTCCAGTCCTCCTCATTGATCGGTCCCAGATCCCTCTCCCATTTCCCCTTGCTCAACATAGCAGCAGGGTCATGAGAGGATCGAAGTAAGATAGAGTACCCTCTGGATATCATTCCCTTATGGCTAGCCTCCAGAAGAAAGCCACCCATACGAGGGTGCTCCTTCGGAACCACTTCATATGTCCCTGCCTGTGCTTGAAGGGCGTGCCTTATTTGAAGATACTTATAAAAGTGGGTTTTAGGTAAATTGAATTCCCTCTGTAAGTCTTGGAAAGTTTTGAGGTTGGGGCCAGTGAACAATTGAGCTAGGTACACAATGCCAGCAGCTTCCCAGTCTCTGAAATCCGTCAGCTTCTGCACCTCATGTAGGGTAGGGTTGTGCCATAAAGGTGTATAGTGGCAGCTCCCTTTAATGTTCAGAGTGCGCCTAACAAAGTCCCAAACCATATTCAGAAGTCGGATCGTCGGGAGGTCCGTCTGTATATGTGCAAAGCCTGTTTCTAGACAGGACAGTAGAGGCAGTGGTGATCCGCCTGGCAGCAACAGGCCACCAACGGGGTCTTGGGGATCCTCCAGTGCCCATGCCCCCATATGTTGTATTTGGGAAGCAATGTAGTAATATTTGGCATGAGGGACCGCCAGGCCCCCCCTGGTCTCTTCCATGTTGTAGGATAAATAGGCTCATACGGGGAGCTTTACCTCCCCATATGAGGGCTCGAAACTGAGAGTCAATTTTCTGAAACCATTTTCTTGGAAACCAAATAAGGGCATTATGGAAGACATATAAAAGCTGGGGGGCCCACACCATTTTTATCAAGTTGATTCGTCCTATCACCGACAGGGGGAGCCTTGTCCAAACCGCACATTTCGTTTTGAATTTTTGGAGTAATGGAGTTAAATTTAACTCAATATATTGCTTGGGATCGGGTGTTATCTGTATCCCAAGATAGCGAAAGGAGGAAACAATAGCAACCTCTTTGGCACACTCTGGGAGAGGGAGTTTGACCGGGTCTATTGGCATTAATACGAACTTATCCCAGTTAATAGAAAAGCCAGAGAGCATCCCAAAATGGTTGATGAGGGTCATGACATTGGCTAATGAGTCCTGGGTATCTCCCAAATAGATCAGAGTATCATCAGCGTATAGTGAGATAATGTCCTCTCTTGGGCCTCTGACAAATCCTTTAATATTAGTGGATTCTCTGATATGGATTGCCAGAGGTTCCAATGCTAAAGCGAATAGCAGGGGTGACAACGGGCAACCCTGCCGAGTACCCCTGTACAGGTGAAAGGAGTCTGAGAGTTGTCCGTTAACTTTAATCCTGGCCATTGGGTTTGCATATAGTAATTTTACCCAGGCTATAAATCTCGGTCCCAGTCCGAACCTAGTCATGACTTCCCAGAGATAGGGCCATTCTACGCTGTCAAAAGCCTTGGCTGCTTCGAACGAGAAAATGGCCCTACTACCCGGATTGTCTACTGGGAGTTGTAGATTTAGATATAGTCTATGTAGATTATGTGCAGTGGACCTAGCAGGGATAAATCCCGATTGGTCTCAGTGAATTATTTTGTGAATACATGCAGCCAATCTGTTAGCCAATACTCTGGCCAGAAGCTTGACATCCGACGTGAGTATAGAGATGGGCCGGTAGGAGTCCGGCGACATCTCAGTCTTCCCTGGTTTAAGAATCACTATTATAATTGCCTCGTTGAGTGATTGTGGCAACTGTCCCTCCTCCATGGCAGAATTATAAACCTTGAGGAGGATGGGAATCAGTTGTTCAGCGTAGCGTTTATAGACTTCGGATGGAAGTCCATCCGAGCCCGGGGTGCGTGCATTATGTGTTTGAGCTAATGCGAGTCTAAGTTCCTCTTCCGTAATGAGCTTATTTAAATCCCTTACATCTGCCGCAGGCAGAGTGGGGGATGTCATATTTATTTAAGAATTGTGAAATATCTGCTTGGGATGGGTTTACTTTGGACGAGTAGAACTCTTGGAAGGACGTAACGACTTCTGAAGTCGTTTGGCTAAGGTTACCTCTCTGATCAATAAGAGTATGCACATGTCCATAAGATTGCTGAGATCTGACCAGCATCGCCAGCATGTGCCCAGTGCTTTCGCCCTCCTCAAAATGCTTCTGCTGTAAGAAGAAGCGTTTATTTTTGGCCTTTTGCAGGGCTACTTGTCTAGACAGTGCCTGAGACGCCAGCCAGGAGCGATTCGTGTCTTCTGAAAGGGTTGCAATGTAGGCAGCCTCAGATCTTTGGACCTCCCCAGACACGAATTTCTCCCATTCTCTTGTACCCGTTTTGATTCTATTAATCACATTTATAAAACGCCCTCTGAGAAAGGCCTTAAAGGAATCCCAGACCACCCCCAAGGCCGCAGAGTCCACATTGTTACTAAAATATTCGGTAATTAGTTTTGGTATCTGGGAGCAGGGACAACCAGAATGGATGTAGCTTCCACAGGGTCTTGCCATCAAGTGTCGGAACTGTCATCACTATCCAAAGAGGAGAGTGATCAGAAATGTCCCTGGTCCCATACCCAGCGTCCTCGATTAGGGAGAGCATCATGTCATTGCCCAGCCCCAGGTCTATTCTGGACATTGCACCTGTGGCTATAGAACAGCACGAGTATTGTCGTTTTTGAGGGTAATGCATTCTCCACACATCCCTTAGGCCAAGTTCCTCAAGGAATTTAGCAAATTTTGTAGGTCCTGCAGGGGAAGGCTGTCCAGACCCCGGAGCAGCTCTCAGCTTATCCAGGGAATGGTCCAGGAAGTTATTAAAATCGCCCATCGCTAATGGAGTTCCTGGGAAGCGGGACACATAGGTGGCTAGTTTTTGGAGAATCTCGGCTGAGTAGGGTGATGGAACATACATCCCCGAAACGATACACTGTCTACCATATAAAGAGCATAGCACAAAGACAAATCTTCCCTCAGGATCTATAGTAACATTAATAGGGTTGAATGGAGTGCCCTGACGGATCAGGACACTCACCCCCCTAGAATAGGAGGTATGTACAGCATGAAATTGAAAGCTAAACTGACTCTGCGGGAAGTTTGGTGTTCGGCCACTAGGGCTGTGTGTCTCTTGTAAACAGATAATAGCGGCTTGTGAGTGTTTAATAATTCTCAGAACAGCCAAATGTTTTATCGGGTTGTTTAGACCCTTGACATTCCCAGAGAGGAATTTTAGCGTTCCTGCCATTGAGTTGTGCAAAGGGGAATGGGTTTCCCAGGAGGTATTCCCGGGGGTGAGTGTTCCAGGTCAGGCAAGGGGAGTACATGCATATTTGATGCGCATGATCCGGCTGTGCTCAGATCGGAGAAAAGGACCAGCAGTTTACAATAGGATGGGGTTGTTTCCGTCAAGAACAGGGTAGGTCTCGGAGATGAGTAGAAGAGTATCACAACAGTCAACAGGACTATTGAAAAGTAAAACATAACATAACAGTTAGTCCACATAGGACTATGGTGGGGCAGCAGCGAGGTCCCTGCCGTGAATCGCAAAAGGCCCCCAGTTTGAGCGTTGAGGGGAATAGGCTCAGCGTCAGTGTCTTTGTTAATCAACAGAGGGTGTAAATGCAATTTCTGTGCAACTTGAACTCCGCTGTATTCAAAAGGTACCTTGAGGTATCATCCGCGGTATATATACTGTATATAAAGGCAAAAAGATCAGGATGGAGCTGGGCGCCTGGCCTGGATATTCCATAGGGATCCCTCCTCCCGGTCTAGCCATTGAGTAGCCAGCCCTGGTTTTTCAAAGAAGTGGGTTTCCCCCTTAGCCACCACTTGGAGGCGTGCTGGATAGAGCATGGCTTATTTAAGGTCTAGAGCACATAGCCTCCGCTTAACATCTACAAATTTCTCCCTTCTCTTCTGCAATTCAGCTGAGAAATCAGGAAAGAGCGATATTTTAGCGTTGCCCATTACAAGGGTACCTGCTTTTGTTCTGGCCCCTGCCAGGATGGCATCTCTATCCTTATAATTAAGGAGTTTAAACAGGAAAGGACGTGGTGGTGCTCCTTGTGGCGGGGGCGGAATGGCACCTTATGCGCCCGTTCAACAGCAAACATCGGGGAGAGTGTTTCAGAGCCAAACACATTTGTAATCCAATTTTCAATAAAAGTCACAGGGTTTTTCCCTTCTATCTTTTCGGGCATCCCTATGGCTCTTATGTTGTTCCTTCTCTTCCTATTTTCCAGCTCATCAAGTCTAGCTGCATGCTGAGAAGTCTGATGAATGGTCTGTGTCAGGTCTCTTTGCATAGGATTAATGTCATCTTCTATTGAGCTGACTCTCCCTTCTAAGGCAGCGGTTCTCTCTCTAAGTTTTTGCATGTCCTGCCTGAGGAATGAGAGCTTAGCCTTTACCCCTTTCACGTCATCAGTCAGTGTGTACAGCGATAAATTGCAGACATTCACTGCAGTAAGGATATCCCTGAGTGTCAGTTCAGGGCTGTCAGATGTGACAGGAGTGGAGATAGTAGTGGGATGTATGGGCGCCATATTACTCACTGTGTCCCAGTCAAAGCCGGACCCGTCCCCATCCTCCAACGGTAATGTGTCATCCGCCTCACCGGAGCCACCATCCGATGCCCTTGATGTAGAAGGCTGGTGTTGGTCTCCCTTAGGCTGCGTTTTGGAGAAAAGCTTGTGCGCAGCAGCCATGTATTTGGCTTTGGCAGTCTGTGGGGACCCGGCGCCATCTTGGCCCATGAGGTCCGTGGATCGCATCTCCTTGTTCTTTTTGGACATGCTTGCGGGGGAGCCGTGATCTTTGTGATCATTGCCCAGTGTGCAGGGGGACTCCTGTGCAGTTCTGTGAGTGAACGGGTACGGATAGCCTATACCGCGCAGGATTTTTGGAGGATTTGTAGCGGAGCTCACAGAAAAGACGTCCGCTCACATTCACCGCTCAGCCATGACCTTTTTTTAATTATTGACTTCAAGATCCAGCTTGACTGCCGTGTCAACTTATTCCACACAATCACAATGGCTACAATAGATGCTCTAACATTGCATGGCTATGTGATGGTTTCAAACCAGCTTCCTACTCATTCAGCTTCTCTTCTCTATTATTAGCATGTGGCCTAGACATTAGAGAGTGGCAGCTTCTTTATGCCTTAATGTACAGCTGTCATAGAATAATGGGCTGCCATAGCTGGATCCATTATGCAATTACTAGTCCCCTGGTTGTGTATGGCGTCTATATTTTTGAGTCACAAACCTGTTACAAGCATGCAACAAATGATTCAGGGTAAAGTCACAATTCCTTATCTCTCTACTTGTTCTGGGTCAATGACAAAGTGTTGAAGGCTCAGTGTACCAGCTAGGCAACTACTATTTTCATAAAGAGAGGGCCGCGATGGCACCTGAAAATTGTGATTAGGACAGATGCACTTTCCACCTCCCAATCTGCTCCATTACTCCATTTGAGCCCTAGTTAAATACCCAAGAGCTTTTAAGTTTGGGGTTTGGGAGAGGCATGAGTAATAGCAACAGTGGGTTTGGCAAATATACTGTTGCCTTTTCCTAAGTGGATAAAGTCCTAAGTGGATAAAGTGACAGTCTGATTAATGGTGGAAACTGGTCAGATGCTATGAAACAAACCAAAAAATAGCACACAGGCATATGTAATGAACAAGCATGCCTGTGTATATTGGACACCCCTTATATAACTGTTATTTCAGACAAATGATGGTTTACTGATGGCAAAATTTAATTTACCTGACATCTTTACTGTTGGTATCTGCTGAAGTCACAAAAAATCAGTACGTTCAATCGACATTCATCTAATATTCACAGTTACTTTAATGTTCATAGGAACTGCATCATATTTTATAAATACTAGCAATTCAAATATATGAATGAGTCCAAAGAGGTTTATACAGCATGTTCAGTAACAATAAACATTATATAAATGAGTAAAGTGGCTGGCAAGGCAAACTGGCCCCCTGGAGATAAAGAGCTGCAAGTTCATTAAGACTGGCATATTAAAATGATGAGCCACTTAGAAAAAGAAGAAAATAACTATTCTAATAGAACTTGAAGCTAAAACCGGCATCTACAGCAAGTCTCTCTATGGGCAATTTACTAAAGGATGGCCAGACCCAAGTATTTCTGTTTATTTCTAACAAATGTAGCACTACCAACGGAGGAGCTGCTGGATTGTCTGAGATTCTCCTGTCCTGCTCCAGACATGAACTGCCTTGTACCAGAACCTGAGTGACACTGAGACACCTGGAAACGTTGAAATGAGCTTTGTTATAGAAGACAAATGCCTTGTAAAAGAATGTTTAGACCGTAGACTCAGTAATAGACCATACAGAGATAGCAATGCAAAATGTCACAATTTGAAAATCAGGCAAAATAATAGCAACTGTAAGACCCATCTAAGCCGCTGACTAGTGGGATATAAATTCAGTTATACTAGAGTTCGGGCTCTATGATTATACAAGTTGGGGCCCTATGATTATACTTGTAGGAGCAAGCTATTCATAGTTTCCAACATTTGAAAAAAGTTAAGGAATTTTTGTTTTCTGTGTGGCGAGAAAACTTCTGTGGGTGGGGCATAACTGTAAATAGGGGTGGCGCATTCATATTTTATGGGCGTGGTTTTACAAGAAGATAAGTAAAAATGTGGCGAGTGAAGCATTTTGCAGCGAAAATAGGCTAAATTTTGGGTATGGCCTAAAGGGGGTGTGGTTAGAGTCTGAAATGACTTACATCTGCACTGACATGTAGAATGTGGTCAAGTTAAATAGGGAGTATGGAGGTGACTGTGTGCGGGATGGAGATGTGTGTATGTGTAGGATGGAGATGTGTGTGTGTGTGTGTGTGTGTGTGTGTGTGTGTGTGGGATGTAGGTGTGTGTGTGCAAGATGGTGGTGACAGGATGGAGGTGTGTGTGTGTGTGTGTGCGTGCAGGATGGAGATGACTGACAGCCATCCCCACGAGATAGAGACCCCAAATGGTTGCTGCTCCCCCTCTCAAAAAACAGAGAAAGAGACCATCCATCATGATCTTCCCCCCAGAGATGGGGATTCAGAAAGAGCCCAACTTGCAGCACTGAACATACCTCTGCTCGGGTCCACTCCTGCCTCACACACATTGCAGTCCAAGGCTCAAGGCTGCTGCTGAGGGAGGAGGTAGGGCCGGAGGAGGTATCTGAACTATGTCCCTAGCCTCCAGGCACACGCAAGTTCCAAGAGCCCTCTTACTGTCCATCACATGAAGGGAAGAAGTAATAGTCAACACAGCAAGGGAGTAATGCACTGCTGAGTGCCTTAAGCCTCATACACACTGGATGTTTAGCACCAGTGCATTAGGCTCCAGTGTTTAGGTGCAGGTAGAAGTTACAGGTGCATGGTCCAGCCCTGCTACCTGTCGAACTGTATGTGAGGCTGACAGCTGCTGAGGTTGGACGAGGCAGGATGTTGCACAAATGCTACTTGTGTTACTGCAGTATGTGCCCATGGATGAATGCCCAGAATGCAAGCAGTCTGTTAGGCTCACCTGCACCTAAACACTGGAGCCTCATGCACTGGGACTAAAAACCCAGTGTACATTAGACCTTAAAGGGGCTACACATCCCAATTAAGAGAATAGAAAAAGTCGGTACTCCCACGCTATCACTTTAAATGAGGTCTGATGACCAACTGCCGCAGGCAACAGTTAGCCAATCCGTGGTTAATGAGGTGTGATAACTAATATGGTGATGGTGCTGCACTGTCGAATGCCTATATTAATATATGAGGTAGAGTGGTGAAGTTCAAATGTATAATGCTGTGTGCCTCTACAAATCAATGAATCCAAATGCAAATAACATAAACAAATAATTAATAAAGTATGTGGGTATGAATATCGGTATCAATGCGCACAGTAAGTGATAACTGGTAACCAGATCAATGCACAGAGCAAGTGATAACTGATAATCAGATCAATGCACACAGTAAGTGATAACTGGTAAACAAATAAATTCCTATATGAAATGTGACCACAACTATAAGTGCCAGTAATATACATATACAGACACTGGTGTGAATAATAAAACATATATAACTCCAAGTGCAAACAACACTTAGTGTGATGTGATATATTCAACTGGGTGA
This sequence comes from Glandirana rugosa, assembly GCA_018402905.1. Classification (NCBI taxonomy): domain Eukaryota; kingdom Metazoa; phylum Chordata; class Amphibia; order Anura; family Ranidae; genus Glandirana; species Glandirana rugosa. Next base: position 810,244 of record BLSH010298547.1, on the reverse strand, counting down.
TATATCCCTTTCCCAGTCCCAGCAGTGAAGTTAAGTGACTGGTGTCTTCTCTTTCAATTGCTGTGACACCTCAGTGCTCTCAAGCCTCTCACCTTACTGCTGTAAGGTAACAGCATTGAGTAGATGGCTTTCTCTGGGGGTCAGTGTGTTTTCATCTGCCTCTAAGGGTCCTTATTTGGTTAACCCAGATTAAAGAACTCTATGGTGGGCAGTGCCTCCTCTATGGTGATCCTGGGGGTCCTTCCAATATCCTCCGTGGTGGTAGGGTGTAAAGAAGAAGTTGCCAATAGGGTAATATTGTTTTTCCAAGATTTATCAATAAAAACAGCTCGTTTTACTCACTTTTTACAGTAAAAACAAACACATACTCCACGAGCGGCATGCTTGTACTCCTGCATCACTTGTATGCCTGTTGCTCAATCCCAACATGTAGCATCACACCCACATGACTTCATCAAGAGAATATATCAATGTTTCATTTGCATTAACTAGCAACTGCATGACTCCAAATGAAAAAAACAGGTATGCTTTTTGGTGAGGTTTCCAGCAAGTACAAGTACAGTGCATGTAAGAAATATTAAAAACGCAACATGTCAAATGAATAATGCAGAATAGTGAACATGCTCAAATCCCGGTCTACGTTACTTCTGGGCCCTGCTTCCATTAGTCTCGATCATTGATTGAGGGGGTTATTTATCAATGCTTTCACCCAATATTCATCCATCTTTCACTCAAAATCCACCCAATTTCACACAGAATTGAATTATGGATGAAAACATTGATAAATACAGTTATGAAATTCCCAGCGCACACGTTCCTGCTTTTTCAGATGGCTAATTCTAGTGCGCGTGCTGAAGTGACCAACGGCTGGAACCGCATATCATCAGAGCAGGTAATGTCACCTGCACACCAGGATCTTCAAAATAGTCCAATCTTTAATAGATGATCACATTGTTACAGCAAAGAGCGACGTTTTGGAGCCGCGCAGGACCCCTTCATCAGGCATGTGACGATGAAGTCACACGCCTAATGAAGGGGTCCTGCGCGGCTCCGAAACTTTGCTCTGTGCTGTAACAATATGATCATCTATTAAAGATTGGACTCATTTGAAGATCCTGGTGTGCTGGTGACACTACCTGGTCTGACAACATTGATAAATAAACCCCTGAATGTCCAAGGCATCTGTGGGCGCGACACATGGTTATTATTTAGATTAGGGGCTTGTCCACACCAGTGGCCGTGTTATGGTTAGTATAACATGTATGTGCATGTGCACTGGTCTGCATTGATTGTGTAGGGGAAGGTTGATGTGTTGTTGTTACAACACACCACAGTGTTTATTTTTTTAACTATGTTGAAATGTCACAAAATGACACTTCATGTGGTGCGTTGACACCCGTTTGTGCATTGCACAGCATTAAAAATGTGGACATGCTGCATTTTTACACAATACACATCAACACTAATGTATGGTGTCCTTGTGTTGAATCCACACAGATCAAAACAGCTCAATGCAGCCTTAAGGTGGCCGCCTCAGGTATCTTAGTTTACTGGGCTGGACTCTATCTTCTTGTAATGAAAGAGTAACTCCACTGTTGTGCAGAAAACCATAAAATCCATATTGCATTGCATTTCACAGAAAATTACACTGCTACAGATTGAAAAGGAAGGGCATTTTTTTTGTTCCAATAATATTTTAATAAGGATCAAAGAATAGTTTACAACATCATCACGTGAACAATAGTACAGTAAGTAAAACAGAGTCACCAAAATGTACAGGGTGTAGCACACTTTCAGTAAAAGTCCTACTGTCCAGAGGGAACTGGTAATAATAATATATATGGAACAAGTCCAGTAATAACTCAGTCAAAAGAATAGAAAGCCGATTGAAACTGGAGCCTCATTCTTAAAACTGAGGGAGATGTGGTAGCACTTGATAAAATGTTCAAGTGGGCAGCGAATATATAAAAAAAGTAAAACGCAGCTAGAATGGCTCTAGGGTAAATACAAAAAGTATTGGCGACAGTGGACATCCTTGCTTTGTGCCGTTGTGAATGGAAAAGGCATTTGAGAGGTGGCTGTTGACCCGAACTCTAGCAGTTGATGTAGTATAGAGGGTCATAATGAAATTAAAAATGTGGTTTTGAATCCTGATGGAACAGAGAACAGCCCCATGTAGTCCCAAGCCACCCTGTTGAATGCCTTCTCCGCATCCAAGGACAGCAAGAAGCCATATTGTTTTGAGGAAGTGAGGCAATGGTGCAGGCTCAAGGTCTTGATGATGTTATAATAAAATGCACCTGGTCTTTTGCAATCAAGGTAGTAAGCATTGGCAGTAGGTGATTAGCTAAGATTTTAGCAAAAATCTTGATATCTAAATTTAACAGTGAGATTGGCCTGTAGTTGGCCACCAACATAGCATCTTTTCCTTCTTTTGGGATGACCGTGATATGCGCTTCCATCAATTTGTGAAACGGGGGGCGTCGAGGAAGACAAGTAATTGAAAGCGTGTAAAAAAGGCATGGCAAGATTATCGAGAAAGGTTTTGTAATAGGCTGCCCTAAACCCATCAGGGCCAGGTCTTTTGCCCATTTTGAGTTGTTTGATCACCTGTTTTAGCTCATCCAACAATGTGGGTCTTTCCAGTTGTTGGGCGCCAGTTCTTCAGATTAGTTTAGGGCAGTACTGTTTCAAAAAACCCTTTATTAATGCTACTTGGTAGTGATTGCTCTCGTGCGGGCAAGTCGCCTGGGGCAAGTTGTAGAGGTCAGAATAGAAGCGTTCAATAATAGGTACAGTGGTCAGAAAACTAGGATAATCTTAGCTCTCTGGCTGTGAAAGCAGGGTGATGAGGAGGGGAGGAGATGGGCAAGGGAAAGGAAAAGAAGATACAATAGGAAATGGTATGAGAAGGGTAAGGGGAGAAGGGTAAGGAGAGGGGTGGGTGGAAAGGTAGCCCAAAGAGGGAGAGGAGACAGAAAAAGGTATACAGCACAGAAATGTACAACTCACTGTTATATGCACCATAGGAGCTAACACAATCAGGAGGCCATAAAATAAAAAAAGAGAAAAAGAAAAATACTGTAATGGGATGAAATAGGAAAGTCAGAAGTTCCACTGACGAAATCTCCAGGAGTGGGCTATTGCTGGTCGAGGCGTACGGGCATGTAGGGAGGCAGCGATGGGGAGGGATAGCCATAGCAACTTGCTGGGCCTTAAAGCAAATTAACATCAAATGATATTACACATGCCAATGGAAACCATAGCAAGTAGACTGATGGTTGATCATAGTATAGATCAAATTAGGGTATAGTGCAATCCAGGGTGTAGGAGGTAAAGCAATGAGTAGGGTGGAAGGGTGTGAGATAATCCAGGATTCGTGAACCCAAGTAAAGATGTGGTAGGGAAGAGCAAACATGGAAGGTTATGAGTTTGGCAACAGGCGTAGAAACCAAACATAATGGCGGATGTTTAGGAAGAACAGTCCTGACGAGCTCTTCAATGTGCAAGAGAGGCTATCAAACGACCGCCTTCTGAGGCTCTAGGTGCAGCTGGCAGAGGAGAGGTTGGGGATGATGACCTATGGCGGTGAAGGTGGAAATTATATCTGGTCTGAATAACACCCATGGACATAGCCCATCACAGGTTTGGAAATCGGAAAGTGCTGTATCAATCTGGTAGTTCAATCAGAGGTAAATCCAGGCTCACCCAGAAGGATTGTAAATCCTATGGTGCACGTAGATTAGCTGTGCATCCCAAGGTCATGGTGGAGAGGCAGAAGGGAAATTTCCAAGGGTACTGTATCCCCCTAGCACGGAGAAGATCAAGTAGAGGGTAAAGATATATATAAGTTATAGTGGAGAGATCCTGATAGATTTTAATTTTCGCCCCATTGTAGATAAGATTGAGGTGGTCTCTAGCCCTCTTTAGAATCTCCTCCTTCAACCAAAAATTGACCAGGCAGCAGCATACCACATCCTTGGGGGGATCCATGTTCCGCCCTCTGGGTTTCAGGGCTCGGTGGAGATGCTGAAAGTCAATAGGAGATTCATGAGGCCTGCCGAGTGGGTCATTAAACATCGTTAGTGTAGCCTGCTTCAAGGAGACCTCTCACCCTTAAATTATGCCAGCAGCCATGATTATCCAGGTCTTCCAGATGCCTATGCAGCTACCTCAGCTGCATAGTGTGGGCGTCGGACACCTGCTGAACGTGGCAAATTGCTGTGTCATGGTGGGTGGTAGTCTCCTCTATGTCTTCCAAAGATGGTGATGGCTTGAATGTCATGGTGCAGGTCAAATATGGCAGCAGATAATGTGTCCTTTATATCAGTAGCAACAGAACAGAGATCATTCAAGCTCAGTGACTGACTGGTATGAAAACTGGTAGCTGAAGGCTGCGGGTGACGCATGCTAGACTAAGGTCTTGGCGGAAGCAATGGCATTATGAGGCTTTGTCCGGAAGATCTCCAGAATATTGTGGCTCAGGTGGGCTTCCGAGTCCCCAGGTGAACGGGACTGGGATGCCGAGGCACTTCTCAAAGACTTCCCCATAGTTAGGCAGATGATCCTCTCTAGAAAGCTGAAAGCGGGACCTCTTAGAACAACAGCTGGGGAGTTAAGCCGTTATCTTGGACCAGAACCAGACCACGCCCCCAGGAAAAGTAATTTTTATTAACATTAAAGCAGTTGTAAACCTAGGAAGAAAAACTGCAAGACAAAGGCATAATGTGTTAGTATGCATCACATACTCACCTTAGAATGAAGCCCTCTCAGTGGCGCCTGGGCTGAAATCTTCTCCCGTCCTTCTTTCAGGATTGAGAACTCCAGCGCTGTGAGTGTGCATGGGAGCCCTCAGTTCCAGCAAGAAGCTCTGAAGTTTCGGCATGGTAAGCCGGACCTTCAGAGAGCATGCACGGCTGACGTCGGCTGCTGCACGCAGGGTGAATATCTCCTAAACCTTGCAAGTTTAGGAGATATTCATTTTACCTACAGGTAAGCCTTATTATAGGCTTACCTATGGGTAAAAATCACAAAGCTGTGTTTACAACCACTTTAAAGTACAACATGGCTTGGTACGCAATTGTATATGCTATATTAATTTTGATTTTTGATTTTTTTTTTTTTTACATAAAAGTGGAATAACCCTTTAAACTTATTATTTTTGGGTCTATTCATCCACTACACCTTACATATGCATTGGAAAGGCCTTTCTATGCAATTGGCATTGTTATACTAGCCTTAAGCCTCGTACACACGATGCGACGGTCGTATGACCGGACGTCCAAAATCGTATGTTGGCTGCTGTGTCTCGCTTACTGATGTGCACTAAGTGATCGTACGACCAAGCCTAACATAGTGACATGCTACGAGTGTATAAAGAGGAAGTTCAGGTGCATGTGATTTGTGAAGTAGGAACGTAGGTTTAAACGAACGGACACTTCCGGGCGTTCCTGACTTCTGAGCATGCATGATTAGCACGTACCCCTTGTTGGATCAACGTCTCTGTACACATGGTACAACAGTCGTACAACTGCTTGTTGCACAACAAAAGTTTTTTAGTCTGCTCATCCGACTTCTGTTGCAGGACCTTCGCACGTCGGCTGTTCTAATTGCGTGTACTAACTGTCGGATGATCGTACAAGAACCTGTAATATGACCGTTTTCCTACTACCTTTGCACCGTGTGTACGAGACTTTACTCATTTGTGATCTCAGTATTATTCTTTACTTGTTTGTGGATGATATACCATTTGACCTTTCCATGTTCTAGTTTGCAAAATGATACCCTTCTTTTCATTGTAAGGTTGTAAGGCCCCTTCCACATGGGGCGGATCCCCACTGAGCAGGCGGATAGCTTGTCCGTGTCCGCTCCACTTATGCAGAACATAAAGCAATGTCATCAGCACCCCAAAGATTCCTCAAAAGGGTCCAAAACTTTATTCACGTGGTCACATAATACACATACGGCAAATGTTTCGGAGCCACACATGGCCCCTTCGTCTAGCGTTTCCAGCCTGTGGTCATAACAGCACCCAGCATTACTGAACAGCCATTTTCATGCGCGTGGGGAATATTGCATTTGGACTTATGCAGAGTGGACACAGACACAGTTTGCTGTCCTCTTTTGGTGGTCAGATGTAAATGGACTGCCTGTCCCTTTACATTCGACTGTCATCTGATCTGCCAGATGGATGGGGAACAGATCCCCCATCCGTCCTTTTTTGGATCGGATCAGATGTCAGTGGAGGTCAACAGACACATGTTTGTTAACATCCGCCGCTCCATAGAGGGCACTGGATGGTCTGATCCAGTCCACCTTAAAAAACTAACAGGTGGACCCAATCGGTTCGCCTTTGTAAGGCTGGGTTCACACTATCCGACAAAAACCGGTCCTACATTGATCCTACACTGCTGTGCGATTTACAGTCCTACATAGGGTCAAAGTCGGACCGTTTGTCTGTGAACAGGGATCCGACTTTGATCCCGACAATGCCAGGCACTTTGTGCTCTGGGGATCTTGAAGGGGAACTCCACGCCAAATTTAAAAAAACTGGCATGGGGTCCCCCTCCAGGAGCATACCAGGCCCTTTGGTCTGGTACGGTTTTAAGGGGAACCCCACGCCAAAAAAAAACAGCGCGGGGTCCCCCCAAAATCCATACCAGACCCTTATCCGAGCACGCAACCCGGCAGGCCAGGAAAGGGGGTGGGGACGAGCGAGCGGCCCCCTCCCTCCTGGAGCCCAACGCACGAGCCTATTCCCAGACCATACCTAAAACCCCCCTGGGGCGCGACAAAAAAAAACCGCACCCCAAGGGGAATTTTGGCATGGTCTGGTTTCCCGGACCATACGAGGACCTCCCCCTGGGGTACGGTCAAAAAAATTTAAACCGCACCTCAAGGGGAAGTTCTAGGGGTCTCGTGTTTCACGGACCGTAACAGCCCTAGTTTCAGCCTAGGGACAAGTGTCTGTTTGCCAGGCTGAAACTGGGATACATCCTGACATTTAGCGTGTCGTCACATCCTAGTTACATCCTGGCCAAAAACAGCCTATCACACTTGGGTCGGAATGTTTCCGCTTGGCTAACCCAGGTGGACAATCAA
>BLSH010298547.1:774035-788774 GCA_018402905.1 Glandirana rugosa | reverse complement strand
TAATCTGCAAATCTCAAACTCTAAGCAGCGGTATTTGAAATCTCAAATTCCCCCAACAATCTGATCGTAGAGCACGATCGTAGCGATCGTTGTTCTATGCAGAGCTTGATCTGCAACTCAAAGCAGCGGTATGTGAAATCTCTAATTTCTGCTATCTGTCCTCAGAGCAACAGCACAGACAGCAGTAGTAAAGTAATCTATCTCAGGATGCAGGATCAGGTCTTAAAATGGCTAAAATCTGTCCCTCACGCCGTCAGCTACCTTTCCCTATACTAACCCAAGGAGCATGTGACTGCAGCACTGTGACTCCAGCTTATAAAGAGGCTGGGTCACATGATGCACCGGCCAATCACAGCCATGCCATTAGTAGGCATGGCTGTGATGGCTTCTAAGGGCAAACCAGTGAAATGCTTGTTGATTGGCTGCCCTGCAGCTTCTCAACACGTGGAGTAAAATAGCAGAACCCCGGACCGAACCCGAACGATTTTTGAAATGTCCGGGTCCGGGTCCGTGCCACGGACACCCTAAAGTTCGGTACGGACCCGAACGTTACAGTCCGGGTTCGCTCAACACTAATAAAGACGCCTATGATGCCATACTTGTTAAAAATCCTCGCACACCTACGTTCTATGCGTTACCGAAAATGCATAAGAGCATAACTAAGCCTCCCAGGAGACCGATATGCTGAACAGATGAGTTGTCTGATTGACGTACATCTCAATCCACACGTATCATCCCTACCCTCTTTTATACAGGACACTCCAGATTTTTTTAGATAAATACCCAATCCCAATACCAAACTGGTGGCTATCAATGTAGAAGCCCTGTATAGTAGTATTCCACACATAAAGGGCTTGAGAGTAGTTAGAGAATTTTTATATGAAAGACATCAGGAATTTCATAAGCAAAATAATTTCATTTTGGCATCACTGGAGCATATTCTCACCAGGAATGTTTTTGTTTTTGACGATTCCCACTACCTCCAGATATAGGGGGTAGCAATGGGGACCCGCTGTGTCCTATCGTATGCCAACTTGTATCTTGGGGGGTGGGAAAAGGACCTTTTTTGCAATGACAGGTTCAGCACCTTTTGACCTTTTATCCTCCTCTGGCTCCGATACATAGACGACGTGTTCATGCTGTGGTCGGGGCCAGGGGAGGTATTATGTGATTTCCTCGCTGCACTGTCTGTCAATGACTTCAATTTAAAATTCACTATGCAGTAAGCCCAGCACATGATTGCATTCTTAGATATCCAGATTTGCCTAAACAATGATGGCCAGCTAGCTACCACCCTATACAGAAAACCCACAGCTGGTAATACGGTGGAGAATGATAAGCCGCTCAGGAGTACAATACTCTTCAGGTTTTACCTCTTAGTGTCCCCGTGGGTGCCTGCTCAGTATGCACATAGTATGTGAAACAAGAAACTTTCCGGGTGGCCGCATTCCACTCAAATGCTTTTTATTTGATATCATGTACTGTCCACACAATACAGATACAGACGGACGCAAGCTGACACGTTTAACACCCCTTCTTTTGGGTGCTTACTCATAGCTTAGTTTACACCAACATATTGTGAAACATATATACAGATAGTCTTAACTAGATACAACCAATCAATGATGAGATACGCAATCTTCAATTAAAAATAAGACAGACACCTGTCCTCAGATGGGATGACTCCGGCAGAGGGCTGTTTTTGGAAGTGAAAATGAAAATCAGCTAGTGCAAAACATCCAAGAGGCAGCGTGTCTTGTGAAGGGGGTTTATCTCTTCAGCCCCGGAAGGAATTGCCCCTATCTGAGCATGGACTGTCGGAAAAAAGAAGAGAGAAAGGACACATATAAAAAAACTATGCATAAAAGCAATACAATTGTATCAAAATTAGATTCATGGAATAATGTGTCTTAAACATTTCTATAAGAGAAGCAGTATAAAATTATAGTTGTAACAAAAAGCACCCAACTATGTATAAAAACAGATGTGCAGGTGTTAAAAAGTATTGGCCGCTCTTAGTATACTAAATATGGCAACTGGTTTATCATTAATATGAAAGAGAGAAATGACAAGAAAAGAGAAAGTAGGAGAAAAAAGAGAGAGAAAAAAGGGGGGAGGAGAGGAAGACTAAAGAAGAAGTAGAGCAAAGAGAAAGAAAGAGACCAGCAGACTAAGGAGAGAGAAGAGGATATGTAGTTAAAACCACTATACTTATCAATCAAATTATACCACTGGAATAGAGAAGCTACATGTCATTAGGTTGGATCAGATGCAGAGAGAAGCATGAGAAGCTATGGAGCTCACTAATACTGAAAGGGAGAAACAGAGAACATGGAAGAAGGGAGGATTGCTTCCCAGGAGGAAAATGGAAAGTGTGGGTTAATCATAAAAGTGGGAAACGTCCCAATCAAAATTCAGTCCCTTCGGCCTCCTGGTATTAAAAAAGAAAATCCAGTATACCTCCCTTCTGCAAAGTATTTTAAATGTATCCCCTCCTCTTGGTAGTAGGGTCACTTTCTCTATGGCTTGTATAACAAGACTTGAGGGGTTTTTATGGTGAGCCTCCTTCCAATGTCTTGCAACATTTGTTTTTATGTTCCTTATCAATGTCTCGAAGGTGATCGTTAACACAATCACGGAGCCTTCGTGTCGTGCGTCCAACATATTGGACATTACATTCAGTGCATGTAATGATGTAAACTACAAATTTAGTGTTGCAATTTATGAATGTGTTTATGTTGGATGTCTTATTGGTGGTAATACGGTGTTACATGCCCAGAGCTTTCACCCGAGACCCCTGGTGCAGAGTATACCATACTCACAATATTTACGACTCCGAAGAATTTGGTCCAGCGATGAACTTTTTAAAAAAGAGGCTAACACCCTACGTGATAGACTGTTATCAAGAGGATATTCACGTACCCTACTGCGTAAAGCATTTAACAAAGCTTACCAGCGTACTAGAGATGATGTAATGTTCCATAGACCCAAAACCATCCATGAAAGTACAGTCCGTTTTAGGACTCCCTTTACTAGACAGCACACGCCCATTAGAAAAACAAGTCAAGAACATTGGTATCTTTTGACCAATGATAATATCCTGAAAAAATATGTGAAAGACTTTCCTGAGATCACATATAAGCAGGCACGTTCGGTCAAAGACCAAGTTACACGGAGTCACTTTCAGGAGCCTAACATCTCACAAGACCCCCCCAATAGAACATGGAAATGTGGAGATTGTAATTTTTGCAATTGGATTTTTGAGAATCAAACCTTTTATCTGCCCAATGGCAAGCTACACACTATACAACATCATTTTGATTGCCAAACAATTGTCATTGTCTACATAATGTTCTGCAAATGCGGAGAATTTTATGTGGGCAAAACCAAACGCCAATTTTGGTGTAGAATTAAAGACCATATCTATCATGGCAATAAGAACATTCTCTCCACACCAATAGGTAGACATTTAGGTCTATACCACAATAACAGTACAGAGGTGGTTCGCTTTGCAGCATTGGAGAGGATATTGGAAAATCCGAGGGGAGGAGAATTTGATAAAGTCATCTTACAATGTGAGACACGTTGGATTTATAATTTAAAAGCCATTGAAAAACTGGGCCCTTAGCTATAAAGCCCTTTCTTTAAAATACCCCCCCCCTTTTTTTCCTATCATTTCTCTATGTATCTTCAAGGATCAATGATCCATACCTGGCTCACTTGTTGTTGTCTATAATACATGCTTTAATGTCCTACACTGACAGGTACATGATTTTGTGCATCTATACTGCTTGTGGTTCTCTGTGCTCTGGAGCGATACCAGAGGGGCAGTCATATGTGCTCCACACATCCATGTGATGTGTCAGTATTATTATTATTATACAGGATTTATATAGCGCCAACAGTTTGCGCAGTGCTTTACAATAAAAAGAGAGACATTACAGCAACAGTACAATTTAAAACAAGAGGGTTAGAGGGCCCTGCTCCTGTGAGCTTAAAATCTAAGGGGGGGTTGGGTGCTGCTGAAACAAAAGGTAGGGACTGTGGGGGATGAACTGATGAGTTGAGTAGAAGATTCCGTTGTTAGCTGGAGGCAGGATAGGCCTCCCTGAAGTGGTGAGTTTTCAGGGATTGCCTAAATGTGGACAGAGTAGGAGATAGGCGGACAGATTGGGGTAGAGAGTTCCAGAGGATGGGAGCAGCTCTAAAGAAGTCCTGGAGACGAGCATGGAGGAGGAGACAAGGGAGATGGAGAGCAGAAGGTCTTGGGGCAGAATTGTAAATGGCTTTGTATGTCATGGTTAGGGTTTTGAATTTTATTCTTTGGAAAATGGGAAGCCAGTGGAGGGATTGGGAGAGAGGAGTGGTGGACACTGAGTGGTTGGTAAGGTGGAGGAGTCTGGCAGCAGCATTCATTATAGATTGAAGAGGGGATAGCTTGCGGAGAGGTAGGCCAATTAGGAGGGAGTTACAATAGTCAAGGCGAGCGATAACAAGGGAGTGAATAAGTTGCTTAGTAATGTCAGCGGTTAGGAAGGGACGTATTTTGGAGGTGTGTCGAAGGTGAAGTCTGCACGATTTGGACAGTGATTGGATTTGGGGCTGAAAGGACAGGTCAGAGTCTAGGATTACACCTAGTACCTTGGCATGAGGGGAGGGACTGATAGCTGTATTATTGATCTTGATGGAGAAGCCAGGGGAAGGGGCACAGGCTGGAGGAAAAATTATGAGCTCAGTTTTAGAAAGATTGAGTTTGAGGAAGTGGTGTGACATCCAAGCTGATATGTCAGTTAGTAAGTTAGTAATGCGAGAGGAGACTGAAGGAGTGAGGTGAGGAGTAGAGAGATAGATTTGTGTGTCATCAGCATAGAGGTGGTATTGGAAGCCATGGGAGTTTATTAACAGGCCAAGGGAGGAGGTGTAAATGGAGAAGAGAAGGGGTCCAAGGACAGAACCTTGAGGTACCCCAACTGAAAGAGGAAGTGGAGAGGAGGAAACAGAGTTATAGGTCACACTATAGGAGCACTCTGACAGGTAGGAGGAGAGCCAGGAGAGAGCAGAGTCTTGAAGTCCAAGAGAGTAGAGTTTGTTAAGGAGGAGGGGATGGTTAACAGTATCAAAGGCTGCAGAAAGGTCGAGTAGTATGAGTATGGAGTAGTGGTCATTGGTTTTAGCAGTTAGCAGGTCATTAGTGAGCTTTAGTAGGGCAGTTTCAGTGGAGTGTAGCAAGCGAACGCCAGACTGTAAGGGGTCAAGAAGGTTGTTGTCAGTGAGGTAGGAACTAAGACAGTTGTAGACTAAGCGTTCTAAAAGTTTTGATGCAAACGGGAGCAAGGAGATGGTGGGATCCAGTGAGGGCTTTTTAAGTATGGGGGTGATCAGGGCATGTTTTAGAGGGGAGGGGAAAGTGCCAGTAGAGAGGGAGAGATTGGAGATGTGGGTGAGGGATCATAAGATAGAAGAAGAGGGTGACCGTAATAGATGTAAGGGAACAGGATCCAGGGGACAGGTGGTAAGGTGGGCTTCTGAGAAAACTTTAGAGACCTCTTCGGTAGTAGCAAGGTCAAAAGAGGAGAGCGTTGAAAGTGAAGTTGTATAGGGTATGCTATGTGGGTAAAATTTCTGGGCAGTGGAGATGTCCCCACGAATTGCATCAATCTTGTTTTTGAAGTGGTTTGCAATCTCGTGAGCAGTGAGCGAGTGACAGGGTGAAGGTAGTGGTGGTGGAGAAAGTAGAGTTAAAAGTAGAGAAGAGACGATGAGGATTGGAGGACAGAGTATTAATGAGGGTGACAAAGTAAGTCTGTTTGGCAGCATGGAGGGAAGAAGTGTATTTTAAAAATGCAGATTTATATTGGGTGAACGCATGCTGGAATTTGGTTTTATGCCACACTCGCTCCAGTGCACGGCTATGTCTCTTAAGGTTTCTGGTGTCGTCGGTCTGCCAAGGTTATAATGGTCAGGCCCTGACATTTTGTGAAGTGAGAGGAGCAAGAGAATCCAGTGAGGATGAAAGTGAACTGTTGTAGATAGAGGTGGCCAGGTTAGGGCAAGATAGGGCTGAGATTTTGTCATGGAGGTGGTCAGTTGCAGAGTAGAAAAGAGAAGGAATAAAGTGGCAAAGCTTTCTGCGGGTAATTGTTTTCTGCTTGGTGGAGCAGGTGGTTGGAGACCAGCACAATATGAAAGTGATGAGGTTGTGATCAGAAAGAGGAAAGGGGGTGGTGATGACGTTGTAGGGGGTGCAAAGATGGGAGAAGACAAGGTCAAGGGTATTATCATCAGAGTGAGTGGGGGACTGTGTCCATTGTGTAAGGTCAAAGGATGAAGTTAATTTGAAAAGTTGGGATGCAGCTTGGCTGTAAACATTGGTGGGGATGTTGAAATCACCAAGGATAATAGTGGGTCATGTGGAGGACTGAAAGTACAGTAGCCAGGCAGAGAAGTCATCAAGGAAGCGTGACACTGGTCCAGGAGGCCAATAGATCACAGCAATCCTTAGAGAAATGGGAGAAAACAGACAAATACAATGTGTCTCAAAAGAAGAGGAGGATAGAGAGGGAGGGGTAGCCAGAACTTGAAAGGTGCTTAGTGGGGATAGAAGCAAACCAACTCCACCTCCTTTCCATCCACTGGGTCTGGGTGAGTGAGTCCAGTGGAGGCCTCCATGAGAGAGATCTGTTTCTGTGATTGCAAGAAGGTTAAGGGAGTAGGAGGCAAAAAGGTCATGGGCAGAAGTGAGTTTATTGCAGACAGAGTGGGCATTCCAGAGGGTACATGAGAAGGTGGGGGGGGGGGGGGGTTGTTGGGAGCAGAGAAATAGAGATAAGATTGAGAAGATTGCGGCTGATGCTGGGGGAGTGAGGGTGCCGAGCGTGGGTGTGTGATCCTGAAGGACCAGGATTAGGGGAGATATCCCCAGATGTTAGCAGAAGGAGGAGGGTGAGGAAAGTAAGATGGGAGTGAGATGTGTAGGAGTGCACATACTTTCCTGTCCTTGTGTGTGGGTCAGCAGGTGGGTTAAGTATTAGCAGGAGGTGATGAGAACAGTAGTATGGGGAGGGTAGAAGTGATGGTGATATGTACAAGTTTTTAGGTGGAGAAGAGGGGAAAAGAAGTGAGAATTTGAAAGCAGAGGATACTAGTATGAGAAGACAAAGCAGAGGGGACATATTAAGGTGTGGTGGGGATAGGTTTCAGACTTGCTAATGCACTATCTGGGATTATTAATCTACCTGGTGTGACCACTTTCCTCCATACGAGCGATGGGTTATTTTTACATCTGCTTCTATTTTTGTCCCTATTTGTGTTAGTAGACAACAAGTCCCTTCAGTCCCATATAATCAATGACATTTTTTTATTTATGCAGCTACATTCCATGTATGAGGTTTGCAGCACGTTTTTCTGGTGCCCAATAATAGGTATGGGTCTTTATCCCTTACACCTGTGAATATACTACCTCTATCTTTATGTATTCTTTGGGATATATTCCCTTAACAAAGCTTTTGCTACTCATGTTTAGATGTCCATCTGTCTATACAACCATTCCCCTAAGTCCGCCCCCTTATTACCTTCGTTTCTGGAGCTTAGACAGCCACAAGTAAGCCATATAACTGGCTATTCCCATATGCCATAATGCTAATGTATTATTACTGTATATTAAAATAACAACATATTGCATATGTATAATATATATATTTTTGATTGTAGTCTACAAGGACAAGGTCCATTGGAAGCTTTATAGCGAAACACGTCGACCATCATATATCGACTTACTGCATATACAGTGTCTTGGTACTACGTATCATGTTCTGATGTATTTAAGTCCTATATCCTGTAGACGGTCTCTGCTTTGATCGGGTTATCTCCCTTTGTGGCTACCCGTTATGTTATTTAAACAATTTTGTCTTTTATCGATATTTTGTATAAAATAAAATGTGAATTTTATATTATCCTCTTAGTCTCGTGTGTGCCAACAAAGTCCAAATTTTTCTATAGAGGAGTTTCCTTTATATTTTGTTCCCCAATTTGCAGGACGGTGGCACGCCTTGGAAGACATTTCTTTTTTGTGCATACAATGATTATAGGTGTCCGGGTCCTGCCCTGGGGGGCATGTATCAATGAAAAAAAAGTTTTTGAAAAGCGTAATTTTTAAATGAGCAGTGATTTTTGGATTTTTAAAGTGAAAGCATAAACATAGAAACATAGAAAAGCGACGGCAGAAAATGACTGAGTAGTCCATCGAGTCTGCCCTTTTTAACTATTTATTTATTTTTTGGGTTTTTTTTAAATGAAAAAAATCCTTCTAATATAGTGCCTGGGGGTTTGCCTTAGTCTACCTGTAAAGTGACAAATCTGTACCATGTCTAGAATCTGCTGCAGCAATAATTTCATTTATAAAGCCAAAAAAATGACATTTTCCCTGCAAGCTGCCTTTATTTTGTGCAGCAACAGCTGGGGAGCCAATGTGTATGATGAGGCCACAATGTAGTGCACTGGGAACAAGATTAGAGATTTTTTGGATAAATTCTAGTGTCACTTTGATTTTGGATAGAAGTAACGGATGCATAAACATTGGGCTTTGGGTGCCTTCACACCATAACCTATAGAGGTGCTCTTCATGAAGGCAAGAATTGGCCTTTCTGTAAAAAAAATTGCAATGATATACACCTGTCAAACAGGTGCTCAGAAAATGGTTTTGGTTTTTGATTTCATGTGTTCCTTACCCATTAAATCTATACCAAAAACATTCTTCCAGATTAAATTATTGAACACCCTCAAAGTTAGGCAGCCTCGAAGAAGGAAGGAATCGGAGTGGGAGCTACCGTGATAGTGTGCTAGAATAGGTAAAAAAAAATTGATGTATGATGAATGGAGGCAGCTCCTCAAAAAAAGATTAGGTCCTGGTAACCTAATGACAACTGTAGAGTGAGAGGAGGGTCCAGCCTCGAAGTCCTGCACAGATTCCACATCCCAAAAAACTCAATCAGTGACATCAGCATCAGAGGCTTCATAGCTGGTAATCAATGACTGATTCATTCTTATGAAAGTCAAATGGTCCATGGAGTCTGTGGACAGACGCGTTCTATGATCAGTGCACCTCCCGCAGCACTGAATGCCCGTTCTGAAAGCACACTGGATGCAGGGCAGCCCAACAACTCAAAAGCATACTGAGCAAGTTCAGGCCAGTGGTCTATTCTCATGACCCAGTAAGCCAGTGGATCATCAGCTGGAAAGCTCTCCATCCTGTTTTGGCCCCGAGGTAATCATCCACCATGGGATGCAGCTGCTGCCGATGGGATGTGCAAGCTGGCAGTCCTAGGTGGTGAGGACTTAAAGAATTACGAAATGCCTCGCTGAGGCTGACGCCTTCTCCAACACTCCTCTCTTGACCAACAGAAGACTAAAAATAACGTTTTCCGCAACACCTACTGGAGTCGGGAAAAGTTCAATAAAATCCTCTTTGACGTGTCCTCAAGAGATTTTATCTTCTGCACTCTCTGTGGGGATGGTATGAGTGCTGAGACCTTCCCCTTATATCAGTGGTCAAGGAGGGTTTCCAACCAGTAGTCATCATTCTCCTTTATGCCATGTATTATTGGGTCCTTTCACAGGCTTTGAAGCATGAGGTTGCCCATGCGCCTCAAATTTGCTGAGGCTTGACATGCAGACTCCTCGGGGTCATTCAGGATGACAGCATCTGGAACTTCCTCCTCCCAGCCACGTACTACTCCCAAGGGTCCTGGGGTTGGAAAGCCATCGCTTACAGATTAACGCATGTCTTCCTCTTCTTCGAAGCCTGCGAAAGTGCTAGAATCCTCATCCTCCTACCCTCTCTCCTCCTGTGTGTTCTGTGACATAGGAATGATGGTGTTTGGATAAAGTGCGCCTTGAGAGGAAAGGAAGTCCTCCACCTCCTCCTGCTGCTCTGCCTCCAGTGCCCTGTCCATAATACCACACAGAGTCTGCTCCAGCAGGAACACAACAAGGATTGTGTCACTGATGCATGCACTGTCACGACTCACCATCCTTGTGGTCTCCTCAAATGGTGACAGTACAGTGCATGCATCTTTAATGATCAGCCATTGGTGTGGGGAAAAAAGCAGAGGCGGCCTAAACCTGTCATTGCACCATACTCACACAGGTACTCGTTAATGGCCCTCTGCTGAATGTATAGCCGCTGCAGCATTGCTAATGTCGAGTTCCACCTTGTGGGCATGTCACAGATCACTTGATTTATGGGCAGGTGGAATTCCCACTGAATTTCAGCCAACCGAGCGCTGGCTGTGTATGACCGCCTGAAATGGTTACAGACTCTTCTGGCCAGCTTTAGCACATCTTGCAACCCTGGGTACATATTTCGGAAACGCTGCATCACCAAATTGAAGACATGTGCCAGGCATGGCACATGTGTCAACTTTCCCTGTCTAAGGATGGACAGGAGGTTTGAGCCATTATCGCACACCACCATTCCTTGCTCCAGCTGGCATGGTGTGAACCACCTCTGGGCCTGTCCCTGCAGAGCTGCAAGAATCTCTGGTCCGGTGTGGTTCCTGTCCCCTAGACACACCAGCTGAAGCACTGCATGGCACCTTTTAGCCTGACTCATGAAATAGCCCTTTGAACGCTTAGCGGGTACCTAATGTTCATAGGACAATTTTGCAGAGGAGGGCATGGAGGTGGCAGAGGAGGAGGAGGGGGTAGAGCTCACAGGCCTGGCATTATCACCACCAGCTGTATGGAGACGTGGGTGCACAACAAGCTGCAGCACCAAGCCCTGTCTTGCATCCCTTTGAGTTGAAGCAGCGTTACCCAGTGTGCTGTAAACTAAATATATCATCCCTGACCATGCTTGCTGGACCACGTGTCAGCAGTAAGGTGGATTTTATGGCTGACTGCCTTGCCCAACGATGTCAGAACATTCCTTCCACGTGATGGTAGAGAGATGCCATTGTTGTACAGCACATTGTGCAAATTCATGGAAGGGGGCAGAATCCACCAGGCTGAAAGGCAAAGGTTGGAGAGCCAACAACTTTGAAAAGCTTGCATTTAGATGCTGGGCATGTGGGTGGCAGGGACTGTATTTTTTTTTCCGCTACAGCAGATGGGGCAGAGAAATTTGCCGGCTACAGTCTACAGCCGGTGGTGTGCTGCTAGGACCTGGGACACCCTGTGCTATACCATCATCCCTGTCAGTGGAGGCTGCTGGGAGGTAATGACTTGGTATAGCAGGCGCAGACTGAAGTGGGTAAGGAGGAGGAGGGACAGATTTGTGCCCCTTTTGTGTGGTTTTTAGGTGCTCTTGCCAACGGGCTGAGTGGTTGGACCTTAAATGCCTTGTTAAGCATGTGGTACGAAATGGCTGGTGTTTTGGCACGTTTGATGTGCTTGAGACACAGTTTGCAGATGGCAACAGTGCGATCTGCTGCAGGTGTGCTGAAAAAGGCCTGGCAAGCTGTGCTTTGGGGAGTGGGCCGGGAGAGAACAGCTGCAGAATTTGATGGAATAGGGTGCCCGCTCTCTACTCTTTCTTGATGTCGGCCTCCTTGGGGTTGTGCCGCTTCACCTTCAGTTTCCTCCTCTACTCTATCTGGCACCCAAGTCGCATCAGTGACCTCATCATCATCATCATCCTCTCCATCTCCTCCATCATCATTACCACTGGAGACAACTTGGCAATACGCTGTGGCTGGGGGAACATGAATGCCAATTTGTCTACCAGTGTTCTCCCCTCTCTCTAGGCTCATGTTCCTGTCATCCTCAACCTCAGAACCAACATCTGAATCCAATAATGGCTGAGCATCATCAAGGAGCAAGTGGCTGACACTATGGTCAAATAACTCCGCTGACTCCTCCTCCATGTTGGGGCTATGGCAGGAATAGATGTGGACAAGGAGGCAGGTTTATCCACTCTGGCAACTGCAGTGGACTGCACACTTGCCTCTGCTTGCGTGACAGAGGATGATGAGGATGAGGAAAGTTTAGTAAGCCAGTCCACCACCTCCTCTGCATGCTGTGGCTGGATAGCATGGGCAAACTCACTAAACAGGGGAAATGATGCCCTACCTGAGGACTGACCACCACGTCCACCTTTCCCTGTGGACACATTTTTTGTTGGCCCCCTTACAGTGCCAAGGGAACGTCTGCCTCTCCTTCTTGTTCTTCCAGACATTATTGGGAGGGAAGGGGTGGTGCTTAATAGCAAATCTTATGAAGAAGTGGAAATCTGTATGTAGATGCACTTTAATCAATGTGAAGTGGTGTTTAGTGCACTTGAGTACTCACACTACACAGACACACTCCACAAAAACACTGTAATATACTGCAATATAATGCACCAAGCGTACAGTGACGCACAAAACGATATGGTGTTAAACTGGCAGTAATGCACACAAAAGTAAATGGCGTTAAACTGGCAGTAATGCACTTAGAACTATATGGCGTTAAACTGGCAGTAACGCACACAGAAGTAACTGGTATTAACCTGGCAGTAACGCACTTAGAACTATATGGCATTAAACTGGCAGTAATGCACTTAGAACTATATGGCGATAAACTGGCAGTAACGCACTTAAAACAATATTTAACAATGGCGTTAAACTGTCAGTAACGCAATTAAAAATATATGGCGTTAAACTGGCACTAACGCACACAGAAGAAAATGCCATTAAACTGGCAGTAACGCACTTAGAACTATATGGCATTAAACTGGCAGTAACGCACTTAAGACTATATGGTGTTAAACTGGCAGTAACGCACTTAGAACTATATGGCATTAAACTGGCAGTAACGCACACAGAAGTGAATGGCGTTAAACTGGCAGTAACGCACTTAGAACTATATGGCGTTAAACTGGCAGTAACGCAGTTAGAACTATATGGCATTAAACTGGCAGTAACGCACTTATAACTATATGGCGTTAAACTGTCAGTAACGCACTTAGGACTATATGGCGTTAAACTGGTAGTAACGCACACAGAAGTAAATGGAGGTAAACTGGCAGTAACGCACTTAGAATTATATGGCGTTAAACTGGCAGTAACGCAGTTAGAACTATATGGCGTTACACTGGCAGTAACGCACACAGAACTAAATGACGTTAACCTTGCAGTAACGCAATCAAATAGACGGTGTTCAACCGTCACTACACTGACGCTATCTGAACTGTCCCTACACCAGCTATACACTTATGTAAAGATTACTGACACGGTTTCACTACATTGAAACTATCTGAGCTGTCCCTACTCTACATATACACTAATGTATGTATGAATGACACGGTTTCACTACACTGCAGTCAATCTATCTGACCTGTTCCTACTCTAGCTGCGCACTATGCAAAGCTGAATGGTCCTCCTCACTACACACACTCCCTAGCCTGAGACTAAACTAATATTCTACGCTGACAATTAAAGCAAAATAGCACAGTTTAGCACACTAGCTAACTAATAGCACTGAACAGAGCACTGTTCTATCTCTCTCCAGCCAAAATCACACTGAAAATGTCTGCCATTGAAAGAATACTGTGGGGCGGTATTGAGCCATGATTGGATAAAGTCATGATGACAGTGTCCAATCATGACTCTGACAGTTCTCTGTGCCCTGATTGGCTGAAGCTTTCACTGCTTCAGCCAATCAGGGCTTGTAATGCATTTTTCAGTGCTGCATTGCATTTTGGGTGGTTTGGGGGTCCGAACAAATGGTCAAACTGTTCTGCTTTATTATGATGCAATTGAAGGTTTTTATACACATGATTATGCAGGTATCACATTAATATTACAATTGTACTTGTATTGTAACAAGGGGCATACCATAGGCAGGCTAATTCTAATCAGGACTCAATGCAAACATGTAATGAAAACATTACTAGTGCCGTGTGCACAATGAGTGCAGTGTGCAATACATACAAAATAGAATACAATTATATACAGAACTTACAAATTTCCTTGACAATCTCCCCTCTTTTGATCAATATTTTGATCACTAACCATACCGTACCTGCTATCACCTTTAGCCTGGAACCTCCACACTAGAGTTGAGCGAACCTCTGGAAGTTTGGGTTCTGCTGGTCCGGTCGAACTTCGGGACAAAGTCCGGGTCCGGGTTGAACCCGAACGATCGCACGGACACCGAACCCCATTGAAATCAATGGGGACCCAAACTTTTAGGCACAAAAATGGCTGTAACAAAGTCCCGGAAAGCCCTAGAGGGCTGCAAAAGGAAGGAAATGGGGGTAAGGGTGGGACAAGTGACCTACAAAGAAATGGGGACAGGGAAATAACTTTAAATATTTTTAAAAAAATAAACATAAAAAATGCAAAAATGGAGGTGAATGTGGATCATCTTGAAACTGTGTCTGAAAAGTATTAATTAACGGTAGAAGCCATATAACTGTTCTAAAATCATTGAGGAGATGGTGGCGGTGAAGGTGGATGTGAAGGTGCCAGTGCCGGATCAGTTGGAGATCCGAGGATGAGGTGTAGGTGGGGGGAAGGGTTAAAAAATAAACTAAAATTAAATAAAAGGGATAGGGGTAAAAAAACATCCCGTGAACGGGATCAAACTTCTACTAAAATCTTGTCAATATACCGAAGATGGCAATTAATTATGAAAAGTCTGTGTCAAAGTTCTACTAGGTGTAAGTGGAGGTAAAAACGTAAAAAATACAAATAAAAAAATTTTTATAAATTTCAATAAAGGGACAGGGGTAAAGAAACATCCAGTGAACAGGGTGGGAAT
>BLSH010298547.1:746206-759031 GCA_018402905.1 Glandirana rugosa | reverse complement strand
CAGACAATCACATTCCCCTGGCTCAGTTCTCTTGTGATTGCTATGGGCGATGACTGCCAGCCTTTCAGGTAAATCCCGAATGAGCCCCCAAATGTAGCCATGTGCCCCCTCAGGGGTGGCTGGTAGTTGTGGTTCACCTTCTGGCTGCCCTCAATCCCACCATATCTCACACATCTGAAGTCACTGAACAGGCCGGCTCTTGTTTTTGTTTATTTTATTTAGGGGATTAACTTGGATGGGGAAAAGGGGTGACTGTGGGATGCCCTAAAGAATTCCTTTACAGGACCACCTATATACACAACCGTATATACAACTCTACTTCCTCCAGCACTTCACTTGCAGACCATTACTCCTCTCACTTCTTTCCAGCACTTTACTTGTTTCCTGACCTGAATGGAAATTTAACAGGTTCACATAACTCCTTTCTTTTCACTGCAGCTAGCATATGGTGAGGCCTGCTCTCAATCAGCAGGACCTCCGGAACACCCATTACAGGCCAGGTTCAAGGACCCCTCAAATGTAGCTTAGTACGTTGTTGCTAGCTGGGCCTTTGATGGACTACAACTCCCAGCCCATCCCTCTTCCTCTCAGTGACACTCCTTCCCCTGACTGGCTCCTGAGACCTCCACAGACTGTCCACTATTCCTCTCCCAGCCTGCTCCAGCCTTATCCTACCACTTCCAGGGTCTCTCACTCACCGACTCTAGTGGATACTTTAAAGTGCCTTTAGTAGCAACTCTGCTGTTCTCCTACTCCCTTGTGCTACTCCAGGAATCAACTCCACTCCTAGCTGCACCAAGTCTCCAGGCCTCAAGGTCACCCCCCAGACTGGGGGCTCCCTCCCGGGTAGAGGCCTCCACAGCACCACTGCTACATCTTCGCCACTTCCACCCGAACTCTCCTCCCCTTGCTGAGCAGATCACAGTATTTAAGGAAGCCTACCCCCTGCCAATCTCAGGTGGGGATTGGTCAGGGCTCCTCAACATACACAGAAATTGACACCTCCTCATCCATCCTCCCTTCCAGCACTTTCTGGAACCAAGGGGATGAGTATCCAAGGGGTGACCCTCTCTGCAATCTCCGGCCTACTCTGACCGCATAGGGTCAGTGATAGATACAATGACATCATCTGCGTATAATCCAATTTTGTGTGTGTGATCCCCTGTGGCAATACCAAGGATATGGGGATTAGCCCTGATAGATTGTGCCAGTGGTTCCATGACAAGAGTGAATATGAGTGGTGATAGGGGGCAGCCTTGGCGGGTGCCATTAGATATGGGGAAAGAGTCTGACAATATACCTGAAGTCACTACTCTGGCGCTGGGTGAGGTGTATAGCACCATGATAGCCTCAAGAAGCCTACCAGAAAATCCAAACTTAAGTAGGACAGCTTTGGGAAATTGCCAATCGACCCTGTCAAATGCCTTCTCTGCATCCAGGGAGATGAACAGAGAAGGCATTTTATGGTGTTCAGCCCACTGGAGTAGGTCAAGATATCTTCGAGTTCCATCAGACGCTTGTCTACCGTTGATAAAGCCCACTTGATCAGGGTGGACTAGCTGTGGGATGATTGTAGATAAGCGAGTGGCTAGAAGCTTGGCATACATTTTGGTGTCTGAATTTAGCAAGGATATGGGTCTGTAGTTGGCCGGATCATCGTGTGGCTTGCCTGGTTTAGGGATGGTAGTGATAAAAGCCTCAAGAGCAGTGGTTCTCAACTCCTGTCCTCAGGACCCACTAACAGGCCAGGTTTGCAGGATAACTGAAATACATCACAGGTGATAACATTTGCTGCTCAGTGGTTGCAGTATTCTAGTCTGCATCTCCCCAAGGCAATACTTAAAATCTGGCCTGGTGGTGGGTCCTGAGGACTGGAGTTGAGAACCACTGCTCAAGAGCTTCAGACGGGATTGTGCCCGTGGTGAATGTGAAGTTGAGTGATTGCAAAAGGTAGGGAGTGAGTATGTCTGAGAACTGCTTATAGTACTCATTACTTAAACCGTTGGGCCCCGGGGCTTTGTGAAGGGGTAGAGAAGCTACGGTGTGGTTCAATTCAGCAAGGGTGAATGGACTAGAGAGCGAGTTCATCTGTTCCTGGGTTAAGGAGGGTAGGGCCAGATCATCCAAAATTCTGGAGATGTCGGGCGCCGTAGGGGGCGTCGTCTCAGTCTCATTGGCTAGGTTGTAAAGAGTAGTGTAGAATTTACTAAATCTGTCCGCTATATCTTTAGGGTTGGTGAGTTTACTCTTGGTGAGGGAAGTCAACTATGTAATTCTAGAGTGAACTAAGTGTCTCTTGAGTTGTTTTGCCAAGCATGCACCCGGCTTATTGTGATGGGTGTAAAAATTTAGCTTCAGCTTCTTCAGTGCAAAATCAAAGTTTGAATGTAAATGGTCGCTCAGATTCTTTCTAGCGTTGTTCAAGTCTCCTTCTAACTTGGGTGAGGGTTGGGTTTTCTCGATTCAAGAAATCATATTTGATCAAGCAATGTGGTAGTGGTCGCGCTGCGAGCCTTTCTCTCCTGGGCCCCCAACTTAAGGAGAAGACCCCTTATGTAAGCTTTATGGGCATTCCAACAAACATTTGGATTTGATACTGAGTCATAGTTCACGCGGAAAAAGTCCCTAAGTTCGGATTCGACCTGCTTCTGGAGCACTGGTTTAGTAATCAGGGAGATGTTCAATCTCCACATTTTCCCCGTGTGTTTGAAGTTGGTTGGAAACATTTGAAGTGAAATAGGTGCGTGGTCTGACCATGTAATGTGACCAATAGTAGCCGTCCGAATTGTTTGTAGTGTATTTTTGTCTACTAGAAACAGGTCTATCCTAGAATAGGACTTTTGGGTGTGCGAAAAATAGGTGTAGTCTCTTTCGCTGTCATGGAGGCACCGCCACGGATCAAAAAGTTCCTCCGAGCGGAGAAGGTTAGGGAGAGCTGAGGATTGTTTTCTGGTGGGGTTGGAGGAATCAAGAGTGGGATCTACAATCTGATTAAAGTCCCCACATATGATGAGGGGGAATTGACGAAAAGGTTGAATTTTGGTCATTATGGTCTTATAGCATTGGGCTTGATGTGTGTTAGGTGCGTATACATTAACCACAGTCATGATACGATTGTTGTAGGAAGCGTGAAGTATAATGAATCTGCCCTGGGTGTCCAGTTCAGAGTGGTTTAATTGAAACGCTACGGTAGAGCGTATTGCTATAAGGACCCCAGCTTTCTTTTTGGTGGCGTTGGCATAGAAGCAGTGTGGGTATTGCTTATGAGAATATGTGGGAGGTTTAAGAGAAGAAAAGTGTGTTTCTTGAGCACACATAATATCTGCTTTTAAGTTTAATGCTTCTTTCCATAGAAGGTGGCGTTTGAAAGGGGAATTTAAGCCTTTCACATGAAGTGAGGATATGTTAATTGCCATTTTGGGAAGTGTCGTCTCTGGATTCAAAGGTAGCAAAAGTGTAGCGTAAAAGAAGACACCCTCCCTATCGCACACCAAAAGTCACTGCGTGATGATCACAGCACTGGGGTGTTAACCAGTGCACTAGTAAACGGTGAACAGAAAATAAAAGAGGAAAAATCAACAACACAACAATATGAAAATTATTGCAACAGTTTGAAACAAGAAATGTAGGTAGGCTGTGGCTACCTTGTATCTGTATGAAAGGATATAACTGTCGGCTTCGGAGTACAAAAGAGAAATATCTGAGGGTGCTTAGCATTCTGTACCAGAACAGGGGGACTTGTAGACTATGGTGAAAAAACAACTATAACAAACCATAGCATACTCATCTGGGACAAATGAAGATAGCAGGTATCTTGGTATAGAGCATGGCAGGGCCTGGCTAGGTCTGTACGTAGGTAGGCTTCAGTAACGCTGTTGAACACGTGGCGGGAGCCGTTTGGAGTTGTCGCTGTAAGAGTCTCGAGGTCTTTGTGAAGGATGATCAGACAGCGGTGTAGGGGGAGGTGTAGAGATGATTCTCCGATTAAGCAATCGTTTGATGCCTTCCTTAGGCGTTAAGATATTGGTCGTTTGGGATTGAAATGTCACAATAAGTTTCGTGGGGAAGCCCCGTTTGTATGGAATGTTGCGGTCTCTGAGGATGGTGGTAACTTGAGCAAACTCTCTTCTTTTTTTCGCTGTAGCCGCCGATATATCAGTATACAAGGAAATGGCAGAGTATGGATCGGGTAGCTTTTTAGCCTTTCGGGCTGCCGACATAATCTTCTCCTTAACATGAAAAAAATGAATGCGCGCCAGCACGTCTCTTGGAATAGAATCTGGCAAGTAACTTGGTTTTGCGATTCTGTGTGCTCGATCTATAGTTAGGTCTAACTGAGATAATTGGGGAATGAGTTTAAGAAACATCTGCTGGATGTAATGTGTGATATCTGATGGCTTCACTGACTCGGAGATGCCTCTGAACTTGATGTTGTTCCTTCGAGATCGGTCCTCAAGGTCCGCCATTTTTGCTTGTAGATAGTGAAGTTCTTCCGATTGTTTGGATAAGGTTTCAGATGTTACTTCCTGCACAGAGGCCTGTGCTGCAGCCTGTTTTTCAAGTGTATCTGTGCGCTCCTCAATTTGATCCACTCTTATATGGAGTGAAGATAGTGATGAGCATAGTTCAATTCTCAGGTCTTTTTGAAGCGAAAGTAACATCATTTTTAGTGTTTGTTCAGATGGTGCTTGGTCCGTGGCAGGGTGTGCAACTAGTGATTCCTGTGGCCTCTCAGGATCGGTTGCATCTTCCCAATGCTGTTTTTTATACAGTGGGGTTTTAGACGGGGACTGAGCCGGGGATTGCGCAGTTCACTTCCCTCTATCTGTTGGTGTGCACTGTGGAGATGAAATGCTATTAATCGAACTATCCATCTCTTCTAGCGAATTGTCCAGATAGTGTTGAGCTTCAGACAAGTTTGGTAAAAGAGTAGGAGGAACCACTCCAGTGTCGGTCTGACCTTTTTGCATGTTAACTTCATGAAAATATTGAGATATACAACGTGTCTTTGCTGTATTTTGGAGTTTTTTTTGGTACATACCTCAGAGACCAGCACCATATCCTGTCTTCCTCTATGCAGAAGAATATGAAGCTAGAGTGCTACGTAGGGTGATTCGAAAAGCGTTGCAGTGCTGCAGAGATATACTAAAAAGTAATTCGCCTTTGTACCAGTATAGATGTTGAGTAGCAGGGAGTAATTGATCAAAGTCATACGTGGTAGGCCGCAGCAGGAGCCCTTATGAAGAGAGGTCTGTGTTGAAGGCACTTGTCGGTTAGAATATAGGCGGTGAGCGCTGCCAGGTAGTAGTGGGAGTAAGCGGTGTGACGATGTGTTACCTCCGTGCAGCTTTATGTCTGTTTCATTAGTTTCATTTATTTATTTCTTGGATGCAGTGTTTTTTGTTTTGCATCTGCAGGATGAGGGTGCAGGTGCAGGGTGGACCCCGGGTGCTCTGCTGGACCAGCACCCCAGGTGACAGCTGTTATGATAGTTTGTAGTTAGGCTGCAAGATGGTGTTCGATGCCGCACTGAGGGTATACTCTCACACCTTATCTGCTATGCCTGGGGGATGTAGGGACAAGGCGGACAGTATTTTGTCTCTGCGGTAGAAGGTCTGTTGCTAGGCCGCAAGATGGTGGCCGGTCCTGCACTGTCGCGGCCGGGAGAGTGCCCCCAAGTGATTCCGCATCACCACTACGGCACCGGAGCGGGTGTGTATCCGAATGAGGGGGTTTCAGAGCGGGTCGGGACCCTAGTGCCAGAGGCCACGGGACTGCTCAGCACCCTCAGGAGGTCTTCGGGTAGGCCGCCGGTCAGGCGCCGCCGCGGCTTCTAGGTGTCTCCGAGCAGGTCTTCGTCTCCTGCGCTCGTCTTCACTGCTGCGGGCGGGCAGTCACCGCGAGGAGCTAAGCCGAGCCAGTGATGCTGGCAGGCAGGGCATCCAGTGCATCCGTCCGGATCCCCACTACTAGGCCTCAAGATGGCGGCCGGAGATGTGAGGGAACCGGTGCGGATCGGCTTACAGCCCTGTTTGACTACAGAACTGAGCCAAACCGGGCTGAGCAGCACGGGTGATAGCCGATGTGTCTGGGCTAGGTAGTTTTGTGTCTCACCCTGCGTGCTGCGAGGAGGATGGAGGCCGATTGCTTCGTGGGGATCAGCTAAGCTGTCTTCTCCTCTTCTGATCCTGGTCCTCCCGTGTCCGTTGTCTGTGGCTGATATTCTTCAAAAATGAATCGATCTGTAGCCTGAAGTATATAACCTCCCCTGGGTTGGTACTAAGGGGGGTTTTTGCTGCAAGAATCCACGCTAGAGTTGCCAGATGTTCCAGGCTGAGCAGAGCTATGAGATCAGGCGGCCATCACAGTCTGCAGCCAGCCACGCCCCCCCCATGTGTGAGTTTTAATATTAGTATGGCTACCGAAGCAAGAAGCTGGAAGGCTGAAGACAGCCAATCAATTAACTTAGCATGCTTGATTGGTTTACCTGCTGAAGTAAAAACAATGTCTGGCCCTTCTAATGGAACCAAAAGCTCTCTAAATCTCTACAATCTTTTTAAAATAAATATATACTCTTTTGATATCTTACAAAGCATGGAGTTCTGCTTCTTTAGCTGGGGAAGAAGGATCCAATGACTCTGAATGCAAAGTATCCTTCTGGGGGATAAACTGCATACTCAGTATGGGCATTTCCATGCTCAGTATAAAATCGTATGAAATCAGAATCAAATCTGCAAAAAATCAAATATCAGGTTGTCATGAAGTGCACAGAGCACTTGGTGCACAGCAGGCACCATGGCGTGCGCGCGTACGCGTGTGCGCACGGGAACGATTCCTGGCACCAAACAGTCTATTTAAACAGGACTTGCAAACAGCAGAAGTGCTGTTTGATCTGCAGCTTCCCATGTCCCCTGTACCTGTTCCTGATATCTGAGAATATGTTGCTGTACTTCACCCGGCTTGCCTCTGACTATACTTGCCTTCTGCCTGCATCCGACTCCGGCTTGTCTTGACTCTGATCCTGCCTCCTGTTACCACGCTGTCCACCCATTGTTGACCTAGCCTGTACCTCAACCCTGCCTCATCACAGCACCTGCTCCTGCCTATCCGGTCTGTGCCTGATCCAGCCTGCTTGCACCTGTCTGTGCTCAGCCAGCTTTACTTGTCTTGTCTGCTGTGGGACTACCAGTATCAGCTGACTCTGTCCAAACTGCCAGTCTGCCTAAACTCATTTCCTACTGGTGTAGATTCCCTGGTCATCAGAAGTCTCTAGAGCAACTCGGCTAACAGAGATCCTTCCAGGGGCCGTGAGTCTGATACATAAGGGAGACCTTCCTCTGCTATTATCGGACACATCAGATGAGGTATGTTACATCTGATGGTATCAAACAGCCATGCAGTCCATGCAGGGAGCCTCCCCTATGGATGACCTTTGCTAACACCTGGCAGGTCTGACGCAGGCCGTTAAGAATCTGCAAGAAAGCTATACCCAGTTGGAAGAGGGGGTTCATGCCCTGTCAGCTACAGCCAGCAATTAAGGGGCCTCCCTGGCCAGTGCAACTTCCGCTCCCTCAGTTATGATGCTACCACCAGAACCAAGGGTGCCTACCCCTAGATGTTTTCTGGAGAGCGCAACAAATTCAGAGCATTCCGTAACACATGCAAATTGTATTTTGCCCTCAAACCATGCACATTCTCTTTGAAAATCACCCAGCCCAGTCCCACTGATGCAGCCGAACCCATGCAGCTGGGTTTGCTCCGTCCTTTCCTTACCACCGGAGAATGGCAACACCGCCACCTTAACAACTTGCGCATGTGCTGTGGGATACCAGGGCACTATGTGAGATCCTGTCCTGCAAAATTGCTTAAGTGCCTCTCTGTCTCTGCTAAGCCGACCACCCCTGTAACCAGTAGACTTGTGCATGGCTGAAAAATTCATTTTTTTTCCGTTTTATTTGTTTTGTTTTTTTCGGGAATTCAGAAATTCCAAAAATTCGGAAATTCTGAAATTAAAAAAATGTGGAAATCCGAAATTTGGAAATTCACGGTAATTCGGCAATTGCGGTAATTCGGAAATTCGTGGTAATTCTGCAATTGCAGTAATTCGGAAATGTGGCAATCGGAACAGCTGAAAATCTGAAATTCTGAAATTCAGAAATCCGAAAATTCGAAAATAACTAAGAACATTTGAAATAACAATTAACTAATAACTGTTAAATTATAGGTATTAGAATTTCCTTGAAAGTTTGGCTGTTAGTGAACTTAAATATGAAATTTTATAGCCATATTTTCAAGAAAATTCCAATACCTATGATTTAATAGTTATTTATTATTTCAAATGTTCTTTCTTATTTCCGAATTTCAGAAATTTGGAAATGAGGAAGAACATTTGAAATAAAAATAAATACCTATTAAATTACAGGTATTGGAATTTTCTTGAAAATATGGCTATTAATGATAAATTTCATATTTAAGTTCACTAACAGCCAACCTTTCGAGGAAATTCCAATACCTATAATTGAATAGTTATTTATTATTATTTCAAATGTTCTTTCTTATTTCTGAATGCATATATACAATCACACACTGCAAAAGTTGGAAATAAGGAAGAACATTTGAAATAATAATAGCTTATTATAATTTATAATAAGTTAAAATAATAAATTAATAACTTATTATTTCAAATGTTCTTCCTTATTTCCAAAATTCGGAAATAAGAAAGAACCTTTGAAATAATAATAAATAACTATTACATTATAGGTATTGAAACTTCCTTGAAAGTTTGGCTGTTAGTGAACTTAAATATGAAATTTATCACTAATAGCCATATTTTCAAGAAAATGACAATACCTGCAACAGCTAGACACCCAATCCCTCTACAGCCTAAAGCCCAGGGTCTATCTGTACATTTGGCTGATAGGCCCACCATCAAATCAGGGCCCGTCACTCAAAAAAACATTCTGTTGCCAGCCACCACTGCTAAACACCATCAGGAACTATTATGCCTGGATGCCATTTCCTCGCCTCTGTTCCCCATTATCCTAGGCATGCCTTGGCTCCAGGCACACAATCGCCACATTAACTGGGCCACTGGGGAAATGAGCTTCCCTTTATCATGTTGTCAGCAGCACTGCCTACACAAAACCCCATGCAAGTCTTCGCCCTGCTCTGTTTACACGCTGATACGGAGATACGCCAATCAGTTCCAGTGGCATATCACGACTTTCTGGATGTCTTCAGTAAGAAAAAGGCAGAAACACTCCCTCCCCACAGGGCCTATGATTGTCCCATTGAGCTCCTACCAGGAGCCAAAGTACCATTCGGCAGGATCTTCCCTTTAGCCAAGCTGGAACTGGGCACCCTGAAAGAGTACATAAATGACAACCTGAAAAAGGGATTTATCCGTCCGTCCATCCACTTCCGCAGCACGAGCCGGCAAAAAGGAGGATCACGCTTTACGTCCCTGTGTGGACTACCGTGAACTAAATCAAATAATGGTGAAAAATCGTTATCCGCTGCCGCTAGTCCTATTCCAAAGACTTGGTGCCGCCACCATTTTTGACAAACTAGATCTCCGGGGTGCCTATAACCTGGTGCCTATCAGAGAGCGAGATGAATGGAAGACTGCTTTCTGTACCCAATTCGGCCATTATGAATACTTAGTGATGCCATTCAGCCTGTGCTCCTGCCACTTTTCAGCACTTTGTCAATGACATCATCTGGGATTGTTTAGACCTGTTTGTCATAGTATAGCTTGATGATATCCTGATCTTCTCACCTTCAGTGGATGACTATCGCAGGCATGTCAAGAACGTGTTAGCCCGACTCCGGAAACATGGCTTATATGCCAAAGCAGAAAAATGTGAATTTGAACGTCGAAGCATTCAATTCCTCTGGCTTATTATCTTTGTTGACAGCATTAAAATGGACCATCAGAAAGTCACCGCTATTTTTGAGTGGCCAGTTCCTACAGACAAAAAGGGAATCCAGCACTTCATTGGATCGCAAACTTTTATAGAAGACTCATTAGGGGGTTTTTGGCCATCAGTGCCCCCATCATAGAACTAACCAGGCAAGGTCCCTGATTCAATTGGTCCCTGGAAGCTCAGGCCTTTGAAGCGCTCAAGGAGCTGTTCACCTCTGCAGCTGTCTTAAGACACCCTGATTCAGCTCTACCATTCGTTTTAGAAGTTGACACATCTGAAGTAGGGGTCGGAGCAATACTTTCCCAATGACAGGGATCTAAATCATTGTTGCATCCCATTGCATTCTTCTCCCACAAATTATCCACGGCAGAGAGAAACTATAATGTGGGAGACCGAGAGCTCTTGGCAATAAACGCACAACTGGAAGAGTGGCGCTACCTGTTGGAAGGAGTGGCACATCCGATTCTGATCTATACCGACCACAAAAATTTGGAGTACCTGAGGACTGCAAATAGATTAAAATCACGGCAGGCTAGATGGGCAATCTTTTTCTCCAGGTTCTCCTTCCACATAACCTACAGGCCTGGGTTGAAGAACACCAAGCCCGATACATTGTTCCGAATGTTCAATGACACCAAAGAAATCGCTCCTCCAGATACTATCCTACCTGCAGGGAACTTTCTTGTACTCCTGGAAAATCTGCTGCACAGGCTTAGACAAGCCTCTATGGCAACGGCCTCTACCTCAGGAACCAATCTACAGGCTAAAGATGATCTGTTACGGCACGAGCACAAGATCTTTGTACCCAAGGACCTAAAAGTTGCAGTGTTAGGGCTCTGCCATGGCCACAGGTTGGCTGGGCATTTCGGTGCTTCAAAGACTGCCGACTTGGTGCAACGCATGTTATGGTGGCCCCAAGTAGGCAATGACTGCCGGAATTATGTAAAGCACCATGTGTTCCCGAAGCAGAGTCAAAGCCTGGGGGCTATTGAAACCATTATCTGTTCCGGTGAGGCCTTGCAAGATGGTCTTGACAGACTTCATTGTAGAACTTCCCCCAGCAGAAGGCTTCAACACCATCTTTGTGGTAGTGGACAGGCTGTCCAAAATGGCCCACTTCATACCATTGAAAGGAACTTCTTCAGCCCCCGAAATGGCACAAGTCTTCATTAAAGAGATTGTGAGGCTTCATGGAATACCAGCCAATATTGTATCTGATCAGGGGGTAAAGTTCACCTCCAGGTTCTAGAGAGCATTATGTGGAGCCATGGAAATTGAACTGTCACTGTCCTCTGCGTACCACCCACAGACAAATGGGCACACAGAGAGAACCATCCAATCCCTTGAACAATATCTGCGTTGCTTCTCATCCTTCTCCCTGGATGATTGGGTCTCTCTGCTGCTTTTAGCCGAATTTGCTTACAACAACTCCTGGCACTCTGCCACGAAACAATCCCCTTTCTTTACCAATTATGGCTTCCACCCATCCTTCCTACCCAGCACCATTCCTGAATACTCAGTCTCGGCTGTATCTGAAACATTGAATTTTTTAAGTACAAATAATGAAATCCTGCAGGAAACAATGGCCAAGACACAAGAGTACAATAAAAAGGTCTTCAACAAAAAGAAGCTGGGAAAGTTGATACTGGAACCTGGCAACCAGGTGTGGTTATCTATGGCAAACCTGAAACTGGCATGCCCTTCAAGAAAATTGGGCCCTAGATTCATGGGCCCTTTCTCCGTGAAAAGGAGGATCAATGATGTGGCTTACGAGCTGGAGCTACCCAACGTGTTCAAGATCCACTCTATCTTTCACGTGTCCTTATTGAAGCCAGTTGCTCCCGATACCTTCTCCGGACAAAGTACTGACCCCCCTGAACCCTTGATAATCGACGGAGAGGAGGAGTTCGAAGTCAAAGCAATTTTTGATTGTAGAAAGCGATACAATCAAATCCAATACTTAATAAAATGGAAAGGCTATGGACCAGAAGAAAATTCCTGGGAGCCTGAGAGCAATGTCCATGCCAAGAGACTAATACAATCTTTGAAGAGGTCTCACACAGAAAAACTGGCCGATTTGGGCATCCTGAGGCTGCCCATTGGGAGTGGGCAATGCCAGGAAGTGCACAGAGGACTTGGTGCACAGAAGGCACCATGACGCCCGCGTGCACGCGTGTGCGCACGGGCACGATTCCTGGTGCCAGACAGTCTATTTAAACAGGACTTGCACACAGCACAAGTGCTGTTTGATCTGCAGCTTCCCATGTCCCCTGTACCTGTGCCTGATATCTGAGAATCTGTTCCTGTACTGGCCTCTGACTATCCTTGCCTTCTACCTGCACCCAACCCCAGCTTGTCTTGACTCTGATCTTGCCTGCTCCTCCTGTTACCACCTTGTCCGCTCATTGTTGACTCAGCCTGTACCTCAACCCTGCCTCATCCCAGCACCTGCTTCTGCCTATCCGATCTGTGCCTGATCTAACCTGCTTGCACCTGTCTGTGCTCAGCC
Organism: Glandirana rugosa; assembly: GCA_018402905.1. NCBI lineage: Eukaryota > Metazoa > Chordata > Amphibia > Anura > Ranidae > Glandirana > Glandirana rugosa. The sequence goes on along the minus strand of BLSH010298547.1, from coordinate 746,596 downwards.
AGCTTCACTTGTCTGCTGTGGGACTACCAGTATCAGATGCAGTGGCGGCTGGTGAAGTTTTTGGATGGGGGGGCGCCAGGCCCCGCCCTTCCCTGTGACCCCTCCTACTTTTAATAAGCCCCGCCCCTTATAGAATCCACCCACTCCGTCCCCTGTATTCCACATATTGTGTCAGGGGTATACAGCTCAGCATCACAGGGCACAGTATACAGCTCAGCATCACAGGGCACAGTATACAGCTCAGCATCACAGGACACAGTATACAGCTCAGCATTACAGGACACAGTATACAGCTCAGCATCACAGGGCACAGTATACAGTGAAACAAGGTGGGGGCAGTTTGCAGCCAGTGACACAGGTGGGGGCAATTATGCAGCCAGTGACACCGAC
>BLSH010298547.1:710381-725111 GCA_018402905.1 Glandirana rugosa | reverse complement strand
CACCATCTAGTGGGTATCCAGGCTCCCTACATGTTCATGTTTGGGCTATAAGAAAGTAAGCTATGATCTACAATGATGAGTTTTGTTTATTCTGTTTGTAGAGGCTTTTGTCCCAAAAGTGAGTGACTATTATAATGTGTTGTATTGAATCATAGGTGTCTCTTTTTTCTTGAATACACACCTTATCACCATATATCCCTTTTTGGGGAACTTCTGGCTCATGTAGACGATCGATGTGTGACTAGTTGGGCATGAGGGGTCATCACGTATGGACTCCTTTACTTCCAATACGCTGCTCAGTGGCTCTGCCTCTTCATCAGTAGGGATGGGCCCGCGGTTCGAGTCGAATGTTGGGCATTCGCCCGTTTGTCAAATTTAGAACATTATGGGGCATTTGCAGTGACTTCGCCGCCGCAGAGCGCCCCATTATGCATTGCGCACAGATGGCGCACACAGTTCCTCCTCCATGTGAGGACTGCCACCGCCTGCACTGGCTTTCTTTTGACGTTTTATTCATAGTGCAGGGCGGGCCACTGGGTGAAGTATGGGTGACCCTGACCCCTTCTGAGGTCATGTGATGTCAGAGGGGCGGGTCGCTCAATTACGGCACTGGGTGGCCCTATCGTTCACTATAAATAAAACCTCAAAACAAAGAGAGCTTGTGCGGTGGGAGCCCTCCCATGGAGGAGGAGCTGTTCTTTTTTTTTTGGTTCCGTTGCTCGCCGTGATTGACGATGGATTACAACGGGGACACTTATTTTTATTTTTTAATAAAGGACTTGTCCCTAATTGTCTCCTGTGTTTTATTTTCTGTTTTTACACTTTTGGTGAATTAGTGGGGGTACGATGTACCCCATACTAATTCACATGGGGGGGTCGGGATCTGGGGGCCCCCTTATTAAAGGGGGCTTCCAGATTCCGATAAGCCCCCTGCCCGAATACTACCACAACCACAGCCCAGGGTTGTGGGGAAGAGGCTCTTGTCCCCATCAACATGGGGACAAGGTGCTTTGGGGTGGGAGGGTGCAGAGCCCCCCTACCCCAAAGCACCCGTGCTCCCCATGTTGAGGGCATATAGCCTGGTATGGTTCAGGAGGGGGGCATGCTCACTCGTCCCCCCCTATCCTGGTTGGCCAGGTTGCTTGCTCGGATAAGGGTCTGGTTTGGATTTTAGGGTGGACCCCACGTCACATTTTGGAGCGGGGTTCCCCTTAAAATCCAGACTAGACCCTAAGGGCCTGGTTTGGACTGGGGGTGGACCCCACGCAAATTTTTTCACTGATTTTTATGTGTATTGCTGGGAACAATTCATTACAGCCGCGATAATAATTCAGCCTAATGATGGCTTGCTTCACTGATAGTGACAGGTCTTTGGATCTCATATTGAGAGTTGACAGCAACAGATTCCAAATGCAAATAGCACACTTGAAATGAACTTTGGACCTTTTAACTGCTCCTTGTAAATGGAATAATGAGGGAATAACCCACACCTGGCCATGGAACAGCTGAGCAGCCAATTGCCCCATTACTTTTGTTCCCTTAAAAAGTGTGAGGCACATATACAAACTGTTGTAATTCCTACACCGTTCAACTGATTTGGATCCCCTCAAATTAAAGCTGAAAGTCTGCAGTTAAAGCACATCTTGTTCGTTTCATTTCAAATCCATTGTGGTGGTGTATAGAGCCAAAAAGATTAGAATTGTGTCGGTGTCCCAATATTTATGGACCTGACTGTAAGTACCTGAAATAATAATAATAATAATATTCTGTTTTGACTCTCGTTACTCTGTTTTAGAATTTACTAGTTGTAGTGCAGCCAAAAAGATTAGAATTGTGTCGATGTCCCAATATTTTGGACCTGACTGTAAGTACCTGAAATAATAATAATAATATTCTGTTTTGACTCTCATTACTCTGTTTCTGTTCTAATCCTTCCAGAATGCCCATTCCTTTGCGCAGGCATGCACAGGAGCGTGCACGCATGATGCAGGTGCGCACGTGTACGCACGGGAACATGGCAGGTGTGCGGGCACGTGCGCGACGCTGTGGCGCCAAACAATCCATTTAAACCTGACAGCACCATGCAGCCGGTGCTGTCCGTTCTACAGCATGTAGTATTCCTGAGAGACCTGTTACCTGTACTTGTTTACCTGTGACCTGGCTTGTTTGACCTTGATTTATATCTGCCTGCACTGATCCCGGCTTGTCCACGACCACTCTTCTGATCATCCCTTTATACCTCTGCCGCCAGACCGTTGACAACCCAGCCTGTACCTGATGATCCTTATGCTTTACCCTTCTGTACCACGTTGTCAGCCAGTTGCCGACCCAGCCTGTACCACTACCCTATCCAGCTGCACGAGCCACGCAGGACATCCCATCACCATCTGTGGTCCAGTCCAGCCCTCATGCCATCCTGCACTCGGAACTGCCTGTCTGCTCTACCAGGGGTTCTTGAATCAGGTGCGCAAGAGTGGTTATTCCCTGCATAAGTCAGACTCCACCACCAGGTATGTGACAGTAACAGATAGCCATGTCTGAGTCTGGGCGGGGAGTACCCTCTGCCATGGAAGTACCCACCTATCAGGGCTCACGCAGGCGGTCAAGAACCTGCAGGAGGGCTACACCTGCCTGGAAGAACAGGTACAAGAGTTGGCGGCACCTGCCGTGCCAGGGACTGGTCAGTCTGCTGCTCGCAACATTGGGGCCCTTCCATCAGAACCCAAGGCGCCCCTGCCGGACAAGTTTTATGGGGATCGCAGTAAGTTCCGGGGGTTCTGTAACTCCTGCGAACTTTACTTTGGACTTCAACCCTGCAACTTCTCCCTTGAAGCTACCAAGGTGGGATTAGGAATCTCCCTGCTACATGGGGAACCCCAAGCCTGGGCTCACTGCTTGTGGGAATAGAGATCCCCAGAAGTCTCCACTTTGACTTTATTTTTTGAAGCGATGTATATGAGGACCCTCATCAGGCCGCAACAGCCGAGGCCCCCTTGCACTCTCTCTCTAGCAAGGCTGTCACACGGTGGAAGATTACGTCTCTGGATTCAGGCGCTGGAGTGTGCACATGGCCTGGAACGATGCAGCCCTGTGTTACCAGTTCTGCTTAGGCCTCTCAGAGTCCCTCGAGGATGAATTGGCTTGTGTAGGGGTCCTTCATACCTTGGACGCTCTGATAACCCTGGCCATCCAAATTGATTGTTGCCTCAGGGAGCGCAGAGTAGAGCAATCCCCTGGAGCCACACGTTTGACCTGGATGCTGCCCTGTGTGCCCAGTTACCCAGCATCAGCCTCCTCTGGACCCGTTACTTCTCCTCCTTTTTCACTGGATCATCTTGAGCCCATGCAAATAGGGCTTCTTTGCCCTTCCCTCACCCCTGAGGAGAGACAAAGACAATGGCTCACAACCTATGTCTATACTGTGGGGAACCTGGACATAGGGTGAGATCCTGCCCAGTTAAGTTTGGTAAGTGTTTTCCAAAGAATGTGAAGGAGGAAGCCTCTACTGCCTCTCACCTTATTGTTTCCATTTCCTTGCAGCTTCCCGGAGGGAATATCCAGACGCCAGCAATTATTGACTCCGGAGCATGCAGCTGCTACATCGACCAGGCATTTGCAGCTCTGCATCAAATCCCTCTCTGTCTTAAGGTGCACAAGATGGCCATTCACCTTGCTGACGGCACCACCATTAAATCTGGTACAGTTACGCACAAGACTCTTCCCTTGCCTGCAGTAATGACCAGTGGCCACCAAGAACAACTCATCTTGGATGCCATTGCATCCTCTCTTTTCCATCATCTTGGGCCTACCTTGGCTTTCTGGCACACAGCCCTCACATTGACTGGTCCACAGGGGAGGTCCGATTCCTCTCTACCTACCGTTACCAGCATTGCTTGCCATGGACCAATGAAATCAATTCTACCCAGCTCAGTTTGGAATCCGACCCTGATATCCGCCAAGTTGTTCCTCCGATGTATCATGACTTCTTGGATGTTTTTAGCAAGAAGGGAGCTGAGAAGTTACCTCCACACAGGCCCTACGATTGCCCAATCAAACTTTTCCCAGGGGCAGAAGTACCTTTTGGCAGGATATACCCACTATCAGAACTAGAGCTAACGGCCCTCAAGGCCTAATAGATGATAACCTTGAGAAAGGGTTCATGCGCTCCTCCACATCTCCCGCAGGTGCAGGGATATTCTTCGTGGAGAAGAAGGACCACACATTGAGACCCTGCATCGATTACCGGGAATTGAACAAGATAACGGTTAAAAACCATTACCCCCTGCCTTTGGTCCCAGAATTTTTTCAAAGGTTAGGTTCTGCCAAGATCTTCACTAAGTTGGATCTCCTTGAGCGTATAACCTCATCCGCATTCGCGAAGGCGATGAATGGAAGACCGCCTTCTGAACCGGCTTCGGGCATTTTGAATATATCGTCATACCCTTTGGGTTCTGCAATGCCCCAGCGACCTTTCAGCATCTTGTGAATGATGCCTTTTGAGACTACCTGGACTTGTTCGTGATTATATATCTGAACGACATCCTTATCTTCTATTCCTCTTTGGAAGGGCACCGTACTCATGTCAGCTGTATCCTCAGTCGCCTCCGGCAGCACAGATTACACGCTAAAGCGGAGAAATGCGCTTTTGAGTGCTCCAGTATTCCATTTCTCGGGCTGATCCTCTCAGTCTCTGGCATCACAATGGACCCCCAAAAGGTCTTCACCATCTGAAATTGGCCAGCACCTGTGGATAAAAAAGGTGTCCAATGCTTCGTAGGGTTTGCCAATTCCTACCGCAAGTTTATAAAGGGTTCCTCTGCCATAATATCACCAATCACACAACTCACGAAGCAGAACTCACGGTTCCACTGGACCACAGAAGCCCAAGCAGCTTTCCAGACTTTGAAGGCACTTTTTACCTCTGCTCCTGTTCTGAAGCATCCTGATCCAACCCTGCCCTACGTCCTGGAGGTGGACGCATCCGAAACTTCTGTGGGAGCTGTTCTCTCCCAAAGACAGGGGTTCAAGGCCCAGCTTCATCCAGTAACATTCTTCTACCACAAGCTATCTCCCCCAGAGAAAAACTATGATGTAGGGGATACAGAACTGCTAGCCATTAAGTCCGCTCTTGAAGAATGGTGGTATTTGCTGGAAGGGGCCTCACATCCCATCTTGATCTATACAGATCACAAAAACTTAGAATACCTCAGAACAGCCAAGAGACTTAAGCCCTGTCATGCCCGTTGGGCCCTTTTTTTTCTCTCGCTTTTTGTTTCACATCACATACAGGCCTGGGTCAAAAAATGTAAAGCCGGACGCCATGTCTTGAATGTTCTATGAACCTGGAACCTCAGTCCTTCCAGACATTATCCTTCCACCATGAAATTTTCTGCTATCACAGGAAGATTTGCTCTCCCAGATTGTGCTCTCAAAGGACGGGCTGTGGTGGCATGGCAACCGGATCTATGTTCCAAAGGAACAACGCGCAACCGTCCTCAGACTCTGCCATGATCATAAACTGACTGGGCACTTTGGCACTCGCAAAACCACGAAACTCCTGCTACACTCTTTCTGGTGCCCGTTAGCCAGTGAAGACTGCCAAAAGTATGTCAACTCCTGCCCCATCTTGAACCCACTGCCAATTCCTGAGCGACCCTGGTCCCGGATCTCTATGGACTTCATTGTTAAGTTGCCACTCTCTGATGGATACAATGCTATTTTTGTGATCGTGGACCATCTAACAAAGATGGCTCATTTCCTCCCCATGAAGGGCAATTCTACTGCTGCAGAAACTGCAGAAATCTTCATTAAAGAGATTGTCCGCCCTCATGGAGTTCCAACTAACGTCATGTTGGACCGTGGAGTCCAGGTCTCATCCCGGTTCTGGAAAGCCTTATGCTCTGCTTTTCAAATTGAATTATCCTTTTCCTCTGCCTACCATCCGCAAACGAATGGACAAACTGAGAGATCGAACCAAACCCTGGAACAATATCTATCGCTTACAATAATACTATCCACTGAGCAACCAAACAATCACCGTTCTGGACGGACTACGACTACCACCCTACATTTCTGCATGGCATAACATCAGAAAGTGAGGTACCAGCCATGCATGAAACTGCCAAATTCCTGAATAAAAATCAGAAACTCCTGCAGGAGACACTGTCCAGAACGATAGAACTCAACAAAAATGCCTTTGATAAAAAGAAGCGAGGGGAACTGGATCTCCAGCCAGGTAACCAGGTCTGGCTTGCTACAAGAAATCTAAGACTAGCCTGCCCATCTAAGAAATTGGGACCCAGATCCATTGGTCCTTTCTGTGTGAAATGGAGGATTAACCAGGTAGCGTATGAACTTGCCCTTCCTCCATCTCTACACATTCATCCGGTCTTTCATGTTCCTGCTGAAGCCATGGACCCCAGATCCCTCCCTGGGAGGGACCTGACCTCTGCCCCACCAGAACTGATTCTGGTGGATGGTCAGGAGGAGTTTGAAGTCAAAGATATCCTGGATTGCAGGAAGAGGGGCAATTCCATGCAGTATCTGGTCTAGTGGAAGGGGTATGGTCCAGAGGAGAGCTCCTGGGAGCCCGAGGCAAATGTGCATGCGGAGGAATTGATCAGTTCTTTTAAAAGGAACCAGCCTGGAAGAAGAACCCACCTGGGCATCCTGAGGCTGCCCCTTGGGAGGGGGGGGCAATGTCAGGAAACGTGTCAGAGAACCTCTGTTGCTAACCCTTCTGGAATGCCTATTCAGGAAACCTCTGTTGCTAATCCTTCTGGAATGCCTAATCAGGGAACCTCTATTGCTGATCCTTCCAGAATGCCCATTCCTTTGTGCATGCGCACACACTAGTGTGCACGCATGCTGCAGGTGCGCACGAGTGCACGCTGGAACTTGGCAGGTGCGTGGGCACGTGCGTGATGCTGTGGCGCCAAACAATTCATTTAAACTGCAAAAAGTGTAGGCTATCGCGCTATTGGTTAATCAAAAGCCGCAAACACAGCATTCGACCAAATGCAACCAAGGAAATAAGCAAAAAGTGTTTCGCTAAAAAAAGGAAATGATTCATATGACAAGGTCACTCAATTATTTAAAGTGACAGTGCATATATAGAACCTGTAGTGATCACATACATATACTCAAAAATAAAGTAACAGTGCATAAGTTGACTCTACATTGAGTCCAAATAACCTGTGATGGTGAATGACTTAAAGTGAACAGGGTATCAAATCAGTTGACTCAATGATGGTCAATGATTCAAGTGAAAAAGTCCAAATAAACCTGTGATGGTTACACACTTAAAGTGAACAGTGCATAAAAAGTCCAAACAAATGTCCCAAATAAACAATAAAGTTGAACACAAAGACAGGGGGAATGTGCATAGATCAAATCCGTGGTGAGTTATCATCCAAAGCTCGATGTAGAGGGTTAATGATGACAATAAAGAACAACAATTCTTCTCTAAGATAAAAAAGGTGGACTCTTACCAGATGGGTTGGGTACACTTGACCGTACGACCAGTGGACCTTACTGGCACAACAAAACAAGATTAAGGAATTTGTCAGTAAAAATAGACTTTTCTCTTTACTACCTGAACTGACCACTTGGCTACAACATGACATCATCACGGAACCCGTAAAACCCTACCGAACACCTGAGGCTAGACGAGAGGCGATGGCAAGAGAAATAAAAACCATGTTGGAATTAGACGTGATAGAGGAGTCCCACAGCATCTGGTCGAACCCTATAGTACTGGTCCCAAAGCCAGATGACACTATCCGGTTCTGTAATGATTTTAGGAAGCTGAATGAAGTGTCTAAGTTTGACGCATACCCAATGCCGCGGGTTGACAAACTTGTGGATAGGTTGGGAGGGGCTCGGTACATAACAATCCTAGACCTAACTAAGGGATACTGGCAGATCCCCCTAACAGAGTCAGCAAAGGAAAAATGGCCTTCTCTACCCCGAGGGGTCCTTCCAATACAAACAAATGCAGTTTGGGCTGCATGGGGCCCCTGCATCCTTTCAGAGGATGATGGACAAGACTTTGAGGCCACATTGGCCCTGTGCAGCGGCCTATCTGGATGATGTCATCATCCACAGCCCAGATTGGGAATCACATCTGCCCCGGGTGCAGGCAGTAGTAGATTCACCGAGGGTGGCAGGTTTAACAGCCAACCTGAAGAAGTGTGCCATAGGTCTCGAGAAGGCCAAATACCTTGGGTATGAAATCGGTCAAGGTCTGATTAAGCCCCAAACCAATAAGATTGAGGCCATTCAAAAGTGGCCTCAACCGGTGAACAAGAAACACATTCGGGCCTTCCTGGAGATTACAGGCTATTTCCGACGCTTCATCCCTGACTTTGCCACTATTGCCATCCCTCTGACTGATCTGAAAAAGGGTAGAGTGTCAGGAATGGTTAGGTGGAATCCCAAACCTGAAGAGGCCTTCCAGAAATTGAAGCAAGCCCTTTGTGTACAGCCGGTGCTCATGACCCAGGACTTCACAAAGGAGTTTGTCGTTCAAACAGACGCCTCTGAGGTGGGACTAGTTGCTGTTCTGTTCTGGATCAGAGATGGCGAGGAGCACCCGGCTGTCTACTTAAGCAGGATGCTTAATAGACATGAAAAGAATTATGCCATTGTGGAGAAGGAATGCCTGGCCATCAAGTGGGCCTTAGAGGCCCTAAAATACTACCTGCTGGGAAGTTCATTTAGGGTAGTCACCGACCATGCCCCCCTTAAATGGATGTGTAACAACTGGGAGAAAAATAGCCGGGTAACTAGGTGGTTCCTGGCCCTACAGCCGTTTTTGAGGATCATTTTGAGGCAACTAACGGGTGTCCGACCCGGGTTTTGCCAGCCACCATGGCAGAGCTGGTTCCGGCCCGGACTTTCTGGTCCACTCAAACCCCTCTCCAACTGCATTTAATGATCAGTAAGAGATCTCACTAGGGCTCGACCCTGGATCTCAGAGGGAGAAAGCTGAGAGAGTTCTGTGTGCTAAATTGTGCTTATGTTTTGTGGGTGTCAGGGACAGCCCCACACTGTATAGAGAGGAATCTCTTTGTTTAGTGTAATACCAGATGGTGAGGTTTTGTTTTCTGTTCCTGTTTATGTTTTGATCTTGCAAACCTGTAAAAGTAAACCTGGCAAGCCGCCAGACTTTAAAGAATATGACATCCATGCTAAATCTTTTCCCCTGAAAAGTGATCTCCATGAGCTAATCTCCCACATCCTATATACACTTCTGTGTTTTAAGAGGGATTCTTTCCACTTCCTGAGCCTCCAGGCCCAAGGTATCCCCCCAGACTGGGAACTCCATCAGGGACTCTGCAACACCTGCTACAACTCCAGCTCTTTTACCTGACACTCTTCTTCCCTTCCCCCACTGGGCAGACCATAGTATTTAAGGAGGCCTTTCCCCTGCCAATCCAGGTTGGAGATTGGTCAGGGCTCCTTAACATACTTCAGAAAGCCTCACTTCCTCTTTCCATCCCCCTTTCCAGATCATTCTGATGAGAGGGGGAGGAATAACCAAGGGGTGTTCCTTCCTGCAGTCTCCATCTCTTCCTGGGCCACTCCCTTGCCCAAATCAAAACAATCACATCAGTCAGGCCTGAATAAATTTGCCTCTCCTAGCAAAAATCTATCACCAAAGCACCTATCTACAATGGGGGCGCTACATGCACCCCCCCCCCCCCAAAACCTCAGCTGAATTTAGAACAACAGTTCCTGGACCCAGGAGCAAGAGCATCCCAAATTCAAAAATTGGAAGGGGAAAAAGGGAACAAACTTGGAGGGGATGGTAAAAAAATAAATTAAGTACAATAATAGGCAAACTCTCTGTTTCCTATTACATCTGTACATTACAAATAACCTAACTACAGGTCCCATCAGCTAGCAATATACAGTACACAGTACAGAATTACCGAACCAGAGCACTTCTTCCATGAGAAAAGTACTCCACTCACATGGTGGTAGAGAAGAAGTGTTGACTCTCGCCGGAAGAGAATGGACAACCGTCCCATTCCAAGGATCCTAACAGAAGAAACAACAACTACTACACTACAACTAACTAAACAGCACACAGGTCAACTGGAAGGGGGTTATAAACCTCCCAGTCAAACAACAAACAGCCTTATGCAATGAAATTATTTTTCCTGTCTAATCTGTCAGTGAGGGGTTAGATCCTACTAACAGAAGCAGTAGAAGGGAAGAAAGAACAATAACAAACAATGGAAGGTTAGTCTCCTTTTTAGAGTTCCTTTTGGGGTTTGCTCCTCCCCAAACAACAGGCTCTTTAAAGATTACTAACCAGGTACAAGCCTCACCCAAGTGTTCTTCAACAGAAAATTCCTCCATTGGGCATGGGGTGGCAGGTTGGCTTGTTTCTGCAAAAGTCAGAGAAGACAAGAAGAACAAAATCACGCTGTACTTTCCAACAGTCCTTGTGATAGGTCTACGCTTAAACTGGCTCCACGCGGTCCTTCTCTAAGCATAGAACGAGGGTCCGGCAACTGTCTTTGGCCTCCTTCTTTGGTCTCCCTGGAGAGGGAGTAACTTTGGGTCAGCGGACCCACTTTAACTACCAGCACCCTATCTCCATAGATTGATCTCCTGATCCACCACTCCTTTTTTTATATCCAGGAACCGGGCCCACAACATATTCTCTGACCCTCTCTGTGGCTTCAGAACATGCAGAAAGTCCTAAACAAGGTCATCTTCCCATTCCTCCCTTGAATTCTCCACGATGGCCATTGTTTGAGGTGTGACATATGGGAAGTCCAGGCCCCACTCCAAGGCTACCCTCCATTTCATCTCCCTTTGAAACCTAGACAGTCTCGGTAGCTCTCTGGGGTTTCGTCTCCCAGGAAGGATATCAGCATCCGGTAATCTCATCACCCATTGTTGGTAGGTGGGTGCCCTGGTCTGGGTGGTGGATGGCCTGCATAGGAACAGCTGCTGTACACGGATCAGGGCTCCTGCAGTGGGTTCAAGCATCACCATGGGTTCTGGCTCTGTTATAAGAGGGGTTCCCTGGGTGCTTGACTCCCCGGTCCCCCACTCCTCTTCCTCCTCTGAGCTTGACCCCAGAGATGACCACTCTACCAGCTATTCTAATGACTCAAACTCATGCTGCAGTCTGAGAGAGCCCAGGTCTAAGGCCCAATCCTCACCTTCCCCATCCAGCTCACCTGAGACAGCATCTCTCTCTGGCAGCTCTCCGGATGGTGATGGTGTAGTGGATTCCTTTGAAACTCAGGTACAGATACCTGACACCTGTTAGTCAGTGATACCAAATATAAGATAATATATGTAGCTACATAGAGACCAGACAGAATCAAGTAAGTTTGAGTCAGTTGATCTACTTTAATTTGGCGTGTTCAGGTTAAATACAGTAAACAACGTATGTAAGGATAGGTTGGGTCAAGATATAGTTGACCAATCAAAGGTCAGTAAAATCTACAGCAAGCTTAGTGTTAATCATGTTGTGACCATGGTTCATTGAGAAGTCACCATCAAAATGTATTTATTGCTTGTGGTTTTCGGACATTCTTCACCAGACAGCCATCTGGTTGGGTTTCCAGGAACTCGTATTGCCACAGGTTCTCCAAATATAAATCAAATGTTTCAGTAGTCATCAGAAATTATTTATGCCATATGCCAGTGTACATGTAACATAAAGAAACAAGCTCAAATTAATATATTTATAGTGAAGCCATTTTGTGCTAGATAGCCATATTGCCACCGGATGTTCCCCCTCTTGAGAATTTACTGATCACCCTAACTGCCTATTCACTTATCAGATCCTCCAAAGGGAGCATTCCCTTATTCTTGGGACACTGGCCCGGAGGTCAAACCTCAGTGAGGGGGTGTCTGTTTCTTGGTCAGGTTCTGAGGTGGTGGTTTCTTCATACATAGGTGGTTGAGGTAACAGATGTCTCATCACAGCATAATCGTTGCCATTAGAGTTGATCGAACCTCTGGAAGTTTGGGTTCTGCAGGTTCGGCCGAACTTCGGGACAAAGTCCGGGTTTGGGTCCAGACTTGACCCGAACTTTGACCCGGACCCCAAACCACATTGAAATCAATGGGGACCCGAACTTTTAGGCACAAAAATGGCTGTAACAAAGTCCTGGAAAGCCCTAGAGGTCTGCAAAAGGAAGGAAAATGGGGGTAAGGGCCGGACAAGTGCCCTACAAAGAAATGGAGATAGGGAAATAACTTAAAATAATTTTTAAGCTAAAATCACATAAAAAAATCAAAAATGGAGGTGGATGTGGAGTTGGAGGTTGAGGAGGCGGTGAAAGTGGTGGTGGAGGAGGAGGTTGCCAACACTGTTTTTTTTATTTTTGGAATTTTTTTTTTTTTTTCCATAATATTTTATTAAAAGAACAGGATAATGATACATACAGAATTATGGGTAACATTGGAAACATTTGAATGATTTGTTATACAATGTATTTCAGTCGTTACAACAAAGAGAGAACTTTTAGAGATAAAATAAACACTAGGCGGTAAAATTTCTTGTATGCATGTATAAATATAGTTAGCGTCTGTTTGTAAAGAGTCCTGGTAAGTAAATGCGTTGTCTGAGGTTTAGCAAGTTTTGCATAGAGTTTCTTGGGTTATTCTCCACTCAATATGAAGGTAAAAGTAGTAAGGAGGAAGTTGAGAGGCGGGAGGTTGCTGGGGTATGGTCTGGGGTCGGTTTATTATTGAATAAGAGTTAGTAAACTAGTAGATCGTGGGATAGGGGTCATGTGTGTTTGGGGTGGGGGTGGCGGACCCGCCAGAACCCCTCCCACTCCCACACGCCGTCAGACTTTATGCAGCAATAGGGGTGAGGTACAGAAAGAGGTAACTGGATTATGCATTATCCATTGGGGGGTTGTTTAGTCTCTTGAATTGTTGCCAGTTGTGCCATGTCTTAGAGAATTTAGAGAGGGATTCATTGGAGATGTTTATGAGTTCTTCTATTTTTTCAATGTAGTTCAATCTTCTAAACCATTCCTCTCTTGTTGGGGTAATGGTAGAAAGCCAATGGTGTGGAATGCAGTGCTTGGCAGCATTAATCATGAACATAGTCAATGATTTAAGATGTTTTCTTTTGGGAATAGATGTATGGTGTAGAAGGTAGAATGCAGGAGAAAATTCCGTATTTTCTTTGGTTATACTTATCGTGTACCATTTGCCAGAAGCTTTGAATCTGAGGACAAGACCACCATATGTGGATGAAGGAGCCCCCTTCAGCACCACATCGCCAACATTTATTAGGGTTAGAGGTGTAGAATTTGTTTAACATTTCTGGGGTTCTATACCACCTGGAGATAATCTTGTAGCTGCATTCCTGTGTTGCTACATTGAGGGAGCCTTTGTGAGCATAGAAGCATATACGTTTCCAGTCTTCGTGTGTTAGAGACTTTTGTAAGTCTTGTTCCCAAGACGAGCAAACGTGTTCAGAAAGCGCTAGATCATCTGTGAATGTGGAGGAATATAAAGCGGATATTAGGTGTCTTTGTGGAGATTTTTTAGTACACAGGTCTTCAAGGATAGAGAGTTTCTTTGTCCACTGTTTAGAGTTTGGGGGTTTAGTGAGGAAGTTCTTAATTTGTAAGTATGTCCATAGAGGTAGTTTTTGGGGAGAGAGTGTAGCGTTAAGGTTGTCATATGTGGTTAAGGAATTGCCAGTAAAAAAATGTTTTGCTAGTACATCTTTTTGAGGCCATATGTTAGCTAAGAAGGATTTGTTCATGCCTGGGGGGAAGTCTGGATTTTCTCTAAGTGGGGTTAGGGGGCTGAGCCAAGGATTTGGATTAGTCTTTTTGAGGGTGTTGTGGAAGATAGCTATAGACGGGCCTATGAGTGGGTGTTGTTTATTTTGGTAATTGATATGTTGTGGTTGTATCCAGGGCAGTGTGTTGAGGTTTTGTGGGGAAATGGAGTGTTCTAGTGTCACCCAATCTTTCACTTGTTTGTGGATGTTCCAGTCTACTATTCTTGTGAGGTGAACTGCCCAGTAGTAGCGGCGGAGGTCTGGGAGTGCAAGTCCTCCTTTCTCTTTAGGTTGAGTTAGTCTATCGCATTTTATTCTGGGTTGTTTGTTACGCCAGAAGAAAGAGGAACATGCTTGACGGAAGGTGTGGAAGAAGGAATTAGGTATTCTGATGGGAATAGTCTGGAAGAGGTATAAAAAACGTGGTAGGATAGTCATTTTTATTAGTGATATTCTCCCAAACCAAGAGACATTGAGGATATTCCATTTTTTAAGATCTTCTTTTGTTTCTTTTAGGATAGGTGTGAAGTTATATTGGAACAGGTTAGATAGTGTGTGGGGGAGTTTTATACCCACATAGGTGATAGAGTCTTTAGCCCATTTGAATGGGAAGTTGTTTTGGCATTGTTGGACAGTTTCATGAGGAAGTGTTATGTTGAGAGCGGATGATTTTGAGTAGTTGATTTTAAGGTTGGATATTAGTTGGAATTGCTCTAGTTCTTTTAGTAAGTTGGGCAGCGATACGAGGGGTTCTGATAAGAATAGTAAGAGGTCATCAGCAAAAGCTGCTATTTTGTAGGTGTGTTTTGCTATAGGTATTCCTTTAATATCTTACCCGATTTCTGAGATAGTGGATACACCCATATTTTGAGGGGGTGTGTGATAGATTGGACAAGGTTATATTGAAGTGTGGATAGGATTTTCTTTGTTTTCTTCTAGAATTTTTT
>BLSH010298547.1:642750-667590 GCA_018402905.1 Glandirana rugosa | reverse complement strand
AACTGTAACACTTTATTATCTACTTCAGAGATGATCAAATGATTATCTCTGCACCCAGCGCTCCTATTTGTTGTTTTTGTTTTTTTGCCTGCGTTTTTTAATGATTTAGTGTTTTTTGGAGTTTTTATTTTTGATGTTTCTGAATTTAGGTTCTATGATTGCCGGCTGCTGCTATATCAATTTGTAAACATTATGTAGTCATTAACACGTTGTGTATTTTCTGACAATCTATACATCCCCTGTTAATGTTAGCTGCGCCGCATTAAATTCTTTGTTATTATTTGTTATTGTTTGCTTATGCTTAACATTTACTCTATGTATTATACCTTGTATTCTTACCAATTGTCAGTTATATTCCTTCATAAGTATACCTGTAAATAGCATATAAATTTATAATCACAGATAAAATGACGTGTTAAAGTCTATATATCGTTAGTCCATATTCAGGGATTCAGTATTTCCTTTCCTTGTATTTTCATATAGAGAGTCTCTGAATCCTTCTGTCTTAGTTATTTCAATCCTTAAGGGGTTAAACTTGGAACCAATCCATAAAAAACTGCCACTCTTCCCAGCTGTTGGTGTTCCTTATTGTTTTCCCTTTTGGATCCCCACTTACCAGAGCCGCGATCTTTAAGCGCTGTCCTGCTCCTTATGGGTGAGCCGGATACCCCTCTGGTCTTTCTCTTTACCTTCCTCCCGTTCGGTTGTTGTTATTGATCTCCTCTCGAATCATTCATGCAGCATGATTTAAAAGCACCTCCATTGGTGCCGTGAGCACACGGCGGTGTTCGGATGAGACATATGCTGATCGGACGCTGTCTGAGCAAGAAGTCCCGCACAAAGGACGTAACGCGTAACTGAGGGAGGAACACGCCGGACGTCACCTGTATGGCCATCTTTTCGAACTGAAATTGTATTGTTTGGTCTATATACTGGCACCAATGGAGGTGCTTTTAAATCATGCTGCATGAATGATTCGAGAGGAGATCAATAACAACCGAACGGGAGGAAGATAAAGAGAAAGACCAGAGGGGTATCCGGCTCACCCATAAGGAGCAGGACAGCGCTTAAAGATCGCGGCTCTGGTAAGTGGGGATCCAAAAGGGAAAACAATAAGGAACACCAACAGCTGGGAAGAGTGGCAGTTTTTTATGGATTAGTTCCAAGTTTAACCCCTTAAGGATTGAAATAACTAAGACAGAAGGATTCAGAGACTCTCTATATGAAAATACAAGGAAAGGAAAGGAAATACTGAATCCCTGAATATGGACTAACGATATATAGACTTTAACACGTAATTTTATCTGTGATTATAAATTTATATGCTATTTACAGGTATACTTATGAAGGAATATTACTGACAATTGGTAAGAATACAAAGTATAATACATAGAGTAAATATTAAGCATAAGCAAACAATAACAAATAATAACAAAGAATTTAATGCGGCGCAGCCAACATTAACAGGGGATGTATAGAGTGTCAGAAAATACACAACGTGTTAATGACTACATAATGTAACACTTTATTATTCATGCTGTTTAGTTTTGAAGAATGTGAGAATCCATATGAATGTGAAGAGTGACTAAATTTTATGGTCAGTACTTGGGCAGGATAGTTGCAGGTTCAACAGCAGGGATCAATATTGTGGAAAAGAGGTTAGGGTTGTAATCTAAGAACAGCTATGGAGTTTAATTGGTTGTATTTTTTAATACAAGTTTACATGCTCTTACGGATCCAACCTTCATTAGAGATATGATTCCACCTGCTGGAAACATTACATCCTTCTTTGCAAATCTCTAAGAGAGCCCAGTGGGATACCTCAAGCTGTATAGCGCCACAGTGAATCGATTTTTAATAAACCATCTTTCACTTGGTTCTACTCTACAAAAATCATTATTTCTGTTGAAGTTAGCTATGGTAGGTAACTCTTTTTACAGGTGTGTGTTACTAGAACACTCTTCTATCCTGCAGAGGTCCATAATAAACATAGCCAACATGTTAACGTAGACTAGTGCAAGTTACATCCTGGTTTTTAATGCTTTACACAGAGACAGACTGGCACAGGTCCAACTAATCGCTCCTTCCATCAGGCGGTTTCAATCAGTCTGGGGGAAGACAATATGTTCTTATGATTATAGCATCTGGTCTAACTCAGCCAGAGAGGAAGCAGAGGAAAAACCCTTAACCTTCTCCTTCCCAGGATGCATCCACTCACAGACATTCCTAATTTATTAATTTTAGTCACTGAGATTACTTAAAGTTTAATAACACTATTCTAGTCATTTGTATCATCATAATAATAAGGCTGCAAATTAATTTGTAAACAGTCTTATTACTTATCGTGTTCAAGCAGTTAAGTGTCCATTGTGCCAAATATTGAATTCCCTAGTTCTTACTCTGAGTACATTATACATGGGCTCCTGGACATATATTATCCCCCCATTGGAGGACCAATAGATTCCAATTGGGTCACTTGCTGCACAAACCCTCCTTTCAGGGCCGTCTTTAAGGCAGGGCAAAAGGGACAGCTGCCCTGGGCCCCATCACTGTTGTGTGGCCCAAAGCAGCTGCCTCATACTTTACAACTATCCCAGTTTAAAATCCCTTGTCCCTTGAAGTTTTAGTCCCGTGCTGTGTCCCAATATTTCAGTATGAAGTTCTGTTACTAATGCTGCCCAGCTCTGCCCTATTGCTGTGTACAGATGACTCACCTGCAGACCCTGTGTTTACATGTAAATAACTTGCATTGCTATGTAAATAGTGATGATATTAATATGTAAGTAGCTTCGGACCGAGAGCATTGATATGTAAATAAAGGAGGCATTCATATGTATATCATGTTCCCCTGAGGTAATAGCCACCATCACTTCTGCTGAATGCTGCCCACTAGGAAGGTAAACGGGCATGCTTGAAAGTCCTGCCTATAACTGTGGTCATTAAGCCTACCCTACCATCAGCCTGTTTTGCAAAGGTAAGCAAATTGCCCCTTACATTGGCGGTCAGTGTAAATCCCCATTACATTAGTGGGGGGCCAAGAAAATGTTTGCCCAGGGTCCAATCAATATTAAAGACAGCCCTGCATCCTTTAATACCTACTACTTCCTATTGACGTAAACACCGATGGCATGTCTGTTAGCCGTAATAGGATAAAGCCTTCAGCCCATCCCATCCTGTCCCATGTTTCTAAGCCTCTTGACTGTCCCTCACCTTTTTTTCCTTTGGTGGACTCCAGGTATATCACCCTGGCACTTGAAGGACATTTGAATAACCTGTCTGGGTAAAATATAAGAAGAGCACATGATAGTAGTAGCAGTGAGAGAATATACCTTAATAGGAATGTTTAACTGAAAAAGATTTATTAGTAAAAAAGAAAAAAAATGATAATAGTTGATAGGGAGGTGAGAGTGAGGGAAGCAAGATGGGTTTTAAGTGCATGTATAGTCATAACTTTTTGGTAGTTTTGGATGGCATAATGAAGAAATCTGCCTGGTTTTATTGCCATGTTGATCCTCACTAGGTAGATTTACCCTGTCTATTTTTTCTGGTGACCAATGACCTCAAGACAGAAAGTGATGGGATTAAATCTTCTTAATTATTCTGGTGACAACTGTCTAAAAAGGAATTCCCTCCATTCTGTAGAGATTTCCTCTTGCTTTCTGTTTCGTCTCCAAGATACAAAGTTTAACTTTGCCTGGAGATGGCCTTTAGGGCTTTCTGAGGTTACAGTACCACAACAAATGCAAAACAGTATCAAGACACCAAATGAAAATGAAGTCACATTTCTTGTCTCATTTGGTATATGCTTGCTACTGGAAGCCATAAAGGCTGGAGGCCCAACTTCTGGTAGCATCTAGTCTGATTGTATTTCAACATGTTTTCACATGACTTCACACAGAGCACACATGGCTCTGTATATTTAATAATGCAAGGGCTGACTCAACGGAGGAAATTTAATATATTGCTACATGAAATATATCCACTGTCTAATGAGACCCAGTATCAGAAGGCAAAAAATTCCCAGATAGATTAGCTTAAACTATTTAAATTGTATGTTTTGACAAAGATGCATGAATTTCTTTAACATACAGTCAGGTCCATAAATATTGGGACATCGACACAATTCTAATCTTTTTGGCTCTATACACCACCACAATGGATTTGAAATGAAACGAACAAGATGTGCTTTAACTGCAGACTTTCAGCTTTAATTTGAGGGTATTTACATCCAAATCAGGTGAAAGGTGTAGGAATTAAAACAGTTTGTATATGTGCCTCACACTTTTTAAGGGACCAAAAGTAATGGGACAATTGGCTGCTCAGCTGTTCCATGGCCAGGTGTGTTTTATCTCACGTTTTTTGCACATTTGCGAAAATGCACATTTCTGTCTGTGTTTCTGCTACTTTCATATATAAATGGGACCTTAACACTCACGAACGGCAGAACAAATGGGTGTTCGGCCCAGTGAGCCTCCAGCTGCAGTGAAAAGTGAAACATTTAGCAGAGGTATTATTACTACTGCTAAATGTGACAGATTCTTCCAGGTTATTAGGCAGTTGGCACTCGCCAATGTGCTAACAACCAGTGATTCATCCCTGCCCAGCACATTCAGCCAGGGATTCTTGACTGAAAAGTTAAGGTAAGTAAATAGCGGGGATAGTGTGAAAAAAAAAATTCAGCATGGGGTCCCCCCAAGAAGAATACAAGGTCTTTTGGTCTGGTATGGGATTTAATGGGAACACCATGAAAATAGACAAAACAGCATGGGCCCCCCCCTGAATTCTATGCCAGACCCATCAAGTTTGGTATGGATTTTAGGGGGTACCCCATGCAAAAAAAACAAGAAAGAAAAAGCATGGGGTCCCCCCAAATTACCTAACAGACTGTTATCCAAACATGCAGCATAGGTGGTCATGTAGGACCTCCACCTCTTGCTGAACTATACCAGGCCCTCAACATGGGGGGTAACTTGCCAGGGGAGATCCTCTTCCCCACATCCCTGGTCCACTGGTTGTGGGGGTCTGCAGAAAGAGGGCTTATCGGGATCTGGAAAACACCCTTTAAAAATAAGGGGGCCCTACATATCGCCTCCCCACATGAATGAGCAAAGGGTGCATTCACTAAAAAAGTCAAAAGTAAATAAATACCAACAGTTCTTAAATAAAAAAAATGTCCCACAATGTAAACTCAACATCAAACACATCATCCTATGATGCAGATCCAAGTCATGACAAGAAAAAAAATCCTGACCACCGACAGGTCTGAAGCCATCACCTAACTTTCACCAAATGACATCTCCCGATCCACCCTGTCGCAATATAATCAAAGGGACAGGGTCTCCTGGGTGACATCATTGACCATATATGGATATGACAAATGTCGTCACAGGGATCTCTTATTTTGATTTTGACAACAAGATGTCATTCATTGGGAGTTCATCAATGGGTTTGGCGCATCGGCAGGTTTTTCCCTGTTGGTAGGTCAGCGGCCGTGGGGCAACATGATTGACATGGATCTGCATTGCTGAGCATTGTGGGTGCAACTTAAAAAATAAATCCCCTTTTAATTCAGCCATTTACATAGGATTCCCAATAGATTGTACACAGTGCAGAAGTCTCCCTCATATTATTTCCCCTTCTGGTCAAATGTTTTTAACCTATAGTGTTATACCATTTTCTCTATAGGTTGGTCCAGTGAAAGGAAGCAAAGAAGTTATTGCACACATTACAGACATTACAGGTATTATTATTTGTTGTGTTTGCATGCATGGTGAGACATTCAGATTTTTTAAATAAAAAATCATCCTGCTGTATTGAGCATTTTTTAAGGCTGGGTTCACACCACAGCATGGAGCGGCTCACAGCAGGGGTGCAGTGCATCCCCATTCACCGTTTCAGGTCCAATTTCAGACCAAATTTTTGGCTGCTTTGGGACCTGGAAAGGACCAGAAGACGCACAGGACTCCTGTGCAATTTGCACCGGAGGCGCTCTGGAGATGAGAGAGCGGGTCACAATCTCCTGACATGCGAATTGGATGCGAAGAAACCCACATCCAATTCACAATAGTGTGAACCCAGCCTAAAAGCTTTATTGGCCCAGATAGGATAAACGGTGCTTGAAAAATAACGTAGGTCATAAGATAAACATAGATAAATCAATGAAAGAAATCCTCAAATGTTAAACGGGCCAAAAATGATGCACCGCTTTTTCTGATTTTTGTTTCTGTATGCTAAGACCCGCTCTGGATCATGCCACTCTAATGTGTTTCACATAATGTTTGGCCTTGACTGTAGAGGTCTCAATTAACATGGTACTAAAGGCAAAATAACAAATTACAGATATGATGTAGTTTGTCATTAGCGTTTATAAACACCATTGTAACTTAACTTTTTTGTGTTAATCCTGCTGTTTTTTTGTTTTTTTTACTTCCTTTAACAGCAAAAATGACAATTCGAGAATTAGGATAAACTATTTAGCACTGACAGAGGTGCTTACAATGGTAAACTTTCATTAATTTATGTAAAACCTTTACCCCAAAAGGAAAAAAAAAACAGTTTCTGTAACTGTTTAACTGAAGTTAGGCTTTAATGCGTTAGTCATCTAAATCTACTATCTGTCATTACCCTCTCCAGACAGTGCTGCTGTCCAAGAGTGACTCAGTTACTCCTACATTCAGTAGATAGAGGAGCCACCCTAACGCAGGACGCGTGTTACTGTCAACTGGCAAATAAAGAAAGGAACTTTAAAAAAGAACAATACAGCCACCATATGTAATGTGTTTGTTACCCCAACAGTTCATATTCCTGATATGTGCATGAAAAAGCATCCTGTTCTCTTTATATTGCTTCCTTTGTGTGAAATCTCTGGTGTTCCTGCTAGTCCCCCGCTTTCCTATTAAAACTGACCACACTAGGCAGGGGAACATACCGTGGTCAGTTCTCTAGCCATGCTGGGAACTCAGCCTGCTCTCCTCCAATGATCAGACTTGTCCTGACATGCCCCCCCTCCCCCGCACAGCCTTTCACTGGGAAAATCACTGTTGCTTCTCCTCCCCCCAGTTCTTATGCAGCTGAGAACAAAGGGAACAAAGGGAACGTGATCACTTCTAAAAAAAAGGGAAAAAAGGTATTTCTAATATACATAAATGTTTTGCCTTTCATTTCTATTTTAAACTGAATGAGTCTTACAAGGTGATTGTTTACAATCACTTTAAGGATTGGTAAACTCCAATATATTACATTTTTATTCTGGGGTTTATTGCCACTGTCAGCTCAGAAATTGAGTGGCACAAGTTGGTGGCTCTTGGGAAGGTCTTATTTTAGCCTTCTTTCAGTAAGTACAAACAGGCCTGGTAGGGAGTAACACCCGTCCTGAGCCACTTACAACTGAAACAGTGGTGAAACAGCAGTTTGAAGACTAAAAGATGGCAACAGGTCTGCAACAAGGAGCGGAATGTGGCTTGGCCCATCCACATCCAAAGGGGGGCTTCCTAGAGGAGGTAACATAGTCCCTGCACTGTTCCTACTACTCTGAAACATTTCCCAATCTCTAAGCACTAGCCACTTGTATAAAACGGGCCAAGCCCCGGAGCCGGGGTCTTAAATCGACACTGCCTGGGCCAAGATGGCTGCCAAAATCACATGGGGCTCCAGCATCCAATCGGTTAGCTGCACCACCCCATCCCCCCCCCCGGTGAGCACGAAAATCATAGAGTAACCAAGTTTCTCTCAACTTCCTCCACCATCTGCATTGAAGATGCTGTCAAGTGCCACCTGCAGTGGAAAATACAGACTGGTGTCAACAGTAAAATTTCAGATTTCCCATAACTTTGCAAAGGCCATTAGGAGCAATAAAGAAATAAATCTCCTAAGCAGAAACAGAGACAGCAATAAGAATCTTGCAAGGGTTGCAATGCTTCACAGCTCTATCAAAAAACTAAAAAAATATTTGGGCATTCGATGAAGGATGCCATTGCTGCTTTGTTTTTAAAAGCTTACTATATTACTTAGATCTAATTTTAAGGGAGGGATGGGATTCCCAGATCCTGCCCTGTACTTTGCGGCAGTGCACACAACGAAGGTAATGGATTTGTGCAGACATGCCTCTCAAAAACGGGTGTCTCTAGATCAGGACTCCACACTATCTCCCCTACCTAGAGTTGCCACCTCATCCCATTAAACCCGAACACATATTAATTGCACAGGTTCTGAGGTTGATAAAGTTTGTAATTAAACTCACTAGGTGCCTTATCTGCATTGAATTAACCTCAGAACCTGTGTAATTCATATGTGTTCGGGTTTAAAGGGATGAGGTGGCAACCCTACTCCTAGTAAAAATTCCATGGGCCAGCAAGCAGATTGTATATGATCTCCAAGCCCCCCCTATGATCAAACTCTTCAACTCTCCAACTCTACTCGAACTAGGATATTACCAAATGTTAGAAATACAGAGCTTTCCCTCCACTATGATGCTCGTAATAGGGCACCCAAAGTTCATCCCAGGGCTCGGGGCTCAGACAAAGGGGGGATTAACTATAGCTGGAGCATGCAAAATCTGGTGCAGCTCTGCATAGAAACCAATCAAGTTCCAGTTTTTTTTTTTTTGGCAAAGCTTAATTGAACAAAGCTGAAGTTAGATGCTGATTGGCTACCATGCACAGCTGCATCAGGTTCTGAGTGCTCCAGTTTTAGTAAATCTCCCCCTACGTCTTCAAAATAAGGGACTCATGCAGGCTGCACGTTTTTTGCATTCTGACAAATGGGCACATGCTGCCAACCTACCAACTGACTCCAGTTCACTCACTTCCTCTGCTCATTGCTCAAGCCAATCTATTTTCATAGGCAATTCACATGGTTTGAAGAACTTTGTCAAGGCAAGGGTGCAGTTAGAAAGATCCTATGTCCTACCTTCTATTAGGAATACATTCCCGACCCTACCTAATGGGAAAAAGACTTGAATATTATGTGGAAGTAAGGATGCTGAGGGACAGTCCACCACTGGATCATGGGGGAGCACCATCTGCCAGGGGAGAGGAGGATCAGGCAGGTAAAACCATTTCTCCTCTTCCCTAGACAAAACAAGCAATTAACCCTTGCAGTACGGGTGCAGCCCCACAGCAAGGGATACATTTTTAATTTGCCCAGAGTATGGTTTTAATGTCTGCAGTCTTTCTTTACAAACTTGGGATCAGAGTTTACACATTATCTGTTACAGCTTTTTGTTGTTTTTGTTTACTTTCATTTTAATTTAGTCCCATAATTACATCTTTCTTATATATAGGTGAGTCTCCTAAAATTGGAATGTCATCCAAAACTTAATTTATTTCAATTCAAAATGCGAAACTCATATATTTTATATAGATGTGTTACACACTGAGTGATGTATTTCTTTCTTTCAATTTTGATGATTATGGCTTACAGCTAGTGACCACCGAGAATTTTGATGATTATGGCTTACAGCTAGTGACCACCCCCCCCCCATCCCCCCAAAAAATAAAAAGGATTTTTAATGCAGAAATGTTGCCTTACTGAAAAGTATGTCTATGTACAGTATTGTACAGTATAGTATGTAGTGGCGGCTGGTGTTTTTTTTTGGGGGGGCTGAAAACAATGCACCCACAGCCACCCCCCCTCCTCACTTCCTGATTGGCCGGAAGGACAGAGACTACATTCAGTGATGATTTGGGGATCCATGTCATCTGCTGGTGTTGGCCCACTGTGTGTTATCAAGTCCAAAGTCAGTGCAGCCCTTTACCAGGAAATTCTAGAGCACTTCATGCTTCCCTCTGATGACCAGCTTTATGGAGATGCTGATTTTATTTTCCAGCAGGACTTGGCACCTGCACACACTGACAAAAGTACCAATACCTGGTTTAATAATCATGGTATCACTGTGCTTGATTGGCCAGCAAACTCACCTGACCTAAACCCCATAGAGAATCTGTGGGGTATTGTCAAGAGGAAGATGAGAGACACCAGGCCCAGCAATGCAGACGAGCTGAAGGCCGCTATCAAAGCAACATAGGCTTCCATAACACCTCAGCAGTGCCACAGGCTGATCGCCACCATGCAGTAATTCATGCAAAATGAGACCCAACCAAGTATCAAGGGCATACTATACTGTACATGGACATTATTTTCAGTAAGCCAACATTTCTGTATTAAAAATCCTTTTTTCATTGGTCTTATATAATATTATAATTTTCTGAGATACTGAATTTTGGGTTTTCACTACCTGTAAGCCAGTGGTTCTCAATTCCTGTCCTCAGGACCCACTAACAGGCTGGGTTTGCAAGATGACTGAAATACATCACAGGTGATATAATTTGCTGTTCAGTGATTGCAGTATTCTAGTCTGAATCTCCCCAAGGTAATACTTAAAACCTGGCCTGTTAGTGGGTCCTGAGGACAGGGGTTGAGAACCACTGCTGTAAGCCATAATCATCAAAATTAAAATTAAAATAAAGAAATGGTTGAACTATATCACTCTGTGTGTAACGCATCTATAAAATATATATGAGTTTCACTTTTCGAATTGAATTACTGAAATATATTTACTTTTTGATGATGTTCTAATTTTATGAGATGCACCTGTATGTTGAACTAAAGTACAGCATTAGGGTAACAATATACCTCTTATAGAATCAAGCCTTTTTGGAATGCATACCCCACCCCTAATTAAAGTACAGTCTCCACCCACAACAGTTTTCTGGACACACAGCAAAAAAAGGTGTCCCTGGAAAATGTTTTGATATGTTGGCAACTATGCTGGTGGTGTGACAGGGCTACATACATTGTGCTACAAGGTGTCCCTCTCTTATCTCAGAAAGTTGGGAGGTATGTAGTGGAGAAATATGGTGATATCCCAGAAGCTTGTGCATTTGATTGGAATATATTTGATTTCTGAAAGGACCTCTTTAAATAGCATAAGCATTACACATAGCCCTAACAAAAAGGAAATTCATTGTCGTGAGCACAGCGAATATTTACACTATGAGAGAGGATGTTGCTGCCCAGATTTTCATCTGATAATACAGCAGACTGTATATAAAAGTCATATTTCTTTAAGCAGTAATCTAAACAGTAATTAGAGGAGATGTAGCATGCAGATTTGTAAATTTAAACTGAAGTATTCAGTTCTAGGCCAAAATAAATGGAGGAGAAAAAGACAGAATTAACAAGAGAAAACCATAAAGGAGACAGGCCCACCTATAGAGAACAACCAAAGAGAAGAATGGCAATGCCCCTAATCAAGGATGAAGACGTTGATAGGGAAATTGAATATTTCTTATTAAGATTGGCCTCACAAATATTTAATAAAGCCTCTAATATCCTGGTTAAAGTGATTTTAAAGTCTCTTTTTTTTTAAAATAACAAACATGTTATGCTTACCTCCTCTGTGCAGTTGGTTTTGCACAGAGCAGCCCGGATCCTCCTCCTTCTCGGGTCCCTCTTTGCTGCTCCTGGCCCCTCCCTCCTATTAAGTGCCCCCACAGTCAGCAGCTTTCTATGGGGGGCACCCAAGCCGAGTCAGAGCTTCATGTATCCATTCAGACATGGAGCCGGGGGGGCGTGGCCTGACAGGTCATGTGAGCAGAAGTGCTGCACGGAGCTCGCGCTAGTGATCCGAACACTGATCCTTCCTTCACTATCCGATTAGCTCGGATTGCACCGCGGCTGACACCTGCCTCGTCTCCGTCATCCCTGGCGACGCTGGAGAGTGATCCGGGACCCATGATGACCCGTGGAAGCCGGGCGGACGCCGTGGCAACCCAGGAGCTCCAAGATGGCGCCGGACAGTCACAGCCTCCTGAGGCGCCACAAGGCCCGGACAAGAAAAGCGAGCAGGGGGGTAAGTCCACAAAAACCCCTAAACACAAAGAGCAGCCTAAAGACATGGTCTATTACACCCAGAAGCTGAACGGTCCAGC
This sequence comes from Glandirana rugosa, assembly GCA_018402905.1. Taxonomy (NCBI): domain Eukaryota; kingdom Metazoa; phylum Chordata; class Amphibia; order Anura; family Ranidae; genus Glandirana; species Glandirana rugosa. The sequence continues at coordinate 655,660 of BLSH010298547.1, read as the reverse complement.
TTCATCCTCACAGGCCTCCCAACATGGCGCTGTTCACTGCCACCAAACTGCTGACAGAGAAGTCACAGACACTGACATGCTGGACAACACAGCACCATTAGACACCCTGCCTGATTCTATGATTGAACTTATGGGTCTTCCACAAGAGGATACCACACAACCCACACTGAATGACATTTTGCAAGCGGTGCACAAGTGCACCACATCTGTGGATGACCTAAAGGAGAAATTTGGGGGACTGAGGGTGACAGTGTCACTCCTCCGTCAGGATCTGCAGAAGATCAGGGAGTGAACCACTGCGGTGGAAGGCAGAATGAGTGACATGGAGGATCAGATCCCCCCGCTTACTCGAGACGTGCAGATGGCCTCCCAACAGATTTCTCAGGCCCTCAACAAAACTGATGACATCGAAAATCGCCTGAGAAGGAACAATGTTCGCATAGTGGGGCTCCCCGAAAGGGTAGAAGGGAAGGACCCCACGTCATTTGTTGAGGGCTGACTGCAGGAGATATTTGGCAAAGAGTCCTTCTCGCTGCTTTATACAGTGGAAAGAGCACATAGGGTCCCCCCAAGGCCTTTGCCACCTGGAAACCCTCCGAGATCCATGCTGGCCAGGCTCCTAGATTATAAGGATCGAGAGGTTATTCTCCGCATGGCTAGGGAGAAGGGTGATGTACGATACAATGGCTCCAGAATATACTTTTTTCCAGACTTCTCGGCAGAGGTGCAGCGTAAGTGCTCGAAATTCGCTGAGGTTAAAAAGAGGCTTCAACGGCTCCAATTACCATACGCGATGCTATTCCCGGCAAAGCTGAAAGGTACCGCCGGAGGTCAAAACCAATTCTTTGAAAGTGATCAGGAAGCCACACAGTGGCTGGATCAAAATGAACAGGCTCTCCGGGGCCGTAGACGGGAGGACGGTGCGGGTTGATGCTACTTGTGGATTACAGTTTGGAAATAAGGGGCGATATGATGTTGTTGTTCTTCATTACATGAGTCAAGTTAAGAGGGCATATACCTAATGACTGTTCAGAGCGAGACATGGAGCCCGACCCGGCCCAGCCCCCTCTCTCCTCTGATTGGCTGACTGACTTTGATTGACAGCCATGGGAGCCAATGGCGCCACTGCTGTGTCTCAGCCAATCAGGAGGAGTGTCCCAGATGGCTTAGACATTCGTGGACATCGCTGGAGAGAGAAAGGGCTCAAGTAAGTAATTCGGGGGTGCTGGATAGGCTGCTACACACAGAAGGTTTTTTATCTTAATGCATAGAATGCATTAAGATAAAAAACCTCCTGCCTTTACAACTCCTTTAACCACCTACCAACCGTAAGGCTTTCCAGCTTTAGGAGCAGAGCACTTTTTGCGATTCGGCGCTGCGTCACTTTAACTGACAATTGCGCGGTCGTGCGGCCTTGCACCCAAACAAAATTTGGGTCCATTTTTTCCCACTAAATAGAGCTTTCTTTTGGTGGTATTTGATCGCCTCTGCATCATTTCTGATCGCCGCTATAAACAAAAGAAGAGCGACCATTTTGCAAAAAAACCCAAATTTCTTACTTTAAAATATATAAAAAAATTTTTTTTTCACCATTTTTGGCCGATTTATATAATTCCTCATATTTGTGATAAAAAAAAATCGCAATCGGCGTTTATTGATTGGTTTGCGCAAAAGTGGCCGCGTTTAGGGATGGTGAGAATTAATTTCTGGGGTTTTTATTTATTTATTTATTTTTACTAGTAATGGCGGCGATCTGCGATTTTTAGCAGTACTGCGATATTGCAGCGGACATGTCAGACATTTTTGACACTTTTTTGGGACCAATGACATTTATTCAGCGATCAGAAATGTAAATGTCCACTGATTACTGTATAAATGTCATTGGCAGTGAAGGGGTTAACCTGGGGGGGGGGAGAGCTAGGGGTTAACTGTGTTCCCTGGGTGTGTTCTTACTGTGGGGGGGTTGGGCTAACATGGGCATGAGAGATCTAACTGATCCCAGTGACAGGGATCAGTAGATCACTCATGCCCCCACTAACAGAGCGGGGAACCGCCCTGTTTACATCGGCGGTTCCCCGTTCTTTCCTTGTGGCCGCTCATCGCATTTTGTTTGCTCATCGTGTTTTTACGGCGATTCGCGCTCAGCATCCCGACTGCCGCCGTGAAAACACGGCACACGGTCGGGAAGTGGTTAAGGAGGCCATATAAGGACATAAGCATAGCTTTATCTTTTACCAAAGGAATGTTATTGTTACCTGATGACCAAGTCCTTGAGGGGTCATATTGCAAAGGGTGTTGGCCGAGGGTGGTCTTTTGCTTATACACAAGTCTAAATGCCACAGCCCAAACTGGTAAGACCTTTGTCTCATACAGATCTTCATCATGTAATATGCAAGCGTCTGAACCTGGTCGGCCATGTTGTGTAACAGCAAATGGGACCCATGGCAGAAACAGCATCTTTAGTTAAGTATTCTTGTTATATTTTCTTTATCTGTTTCTGTCATTATCTTTAATAAATGTTATACTTTTAAATATTTGTGTAATCTCTCTTTGCACATATCGAATAAAAACCCTAAAAGAACTTAAACTATCACGTGACCGTGATACAACAGATATCATATTTAAAAAAAACAGTATCTAAAGTGCATAGAGTACTGTATATTAACCACTTCAATACTATGCACTTAGAACACTTTCCTATCAGATCAATTTTCAGCTTTCAGTGCTGTTGCGCTTTGAATGACAATTTTTTATCATTTTGTTCCCACAAATAGAGCTTTCTTTTGGTGGTATTTGATCACCCCTGCATTTTTATTTTTTGCACTACAAATAAAAAAAGACTGAAAGTTTCTGTCACAAAACTTTGCAAATAAGTACATTTTCTCCATCACTGATGGGCACTGATGAGGCTACACCGACGGGCACTGATGAGGCAGTACTGATTAGCACTGATGAGGCGGCATTGATGGGGTGGCACTAACAGGCACTGATGATGAGGCACTTATATGCAGCAATGATGGGCACTGATAAGCAGCACTGATGGGCACTGATATGCAGCACTGATGGACACTGATATGCATCACTGATGGGCACTCATAGGCGGCACTGGTAGGTGGCACTGATGGGCACTGGTAGGTGGCACTGGTGGGCACTGATATGTGGCACTGGTATGCACTGATAGGGACACTGGTGGGCACAGGTGGGCAGATGCACTGATAGGGGCCATTTCCCTGGTGGTCTAGGGTGGCATCTGAAGGTGGCACTGAGTGCCATCCATATTGGGCACTGTGCCCCTTACCTGGTAGTCTAGGGTGGTCTCCCTGGTGGTCCTGATCGGCTCCCTAGTGGTCCCTGGTCGGCTCCCTGGTGGTCCTGGGTGGGCACATCCCTGGTGGTCCCTGGACAGGCTCCCTGGTGGTCTATGGTGGCGATCCGAGGGGGGGCTGTGCTGATAAACCATCAGCACTGACCCCCCCCTGTCAGGAGAGCAGCCAACTGGCTCTCCACTGCTCAGGTCTGCAGACCCGAGTACAGGAAAAGCCAATAAATGGCTTTCCTGTCTACACTGTGACCAGCCATGATTCGTCACGGCTGATCACATGGTAAAGTGCTTCCTACGGAAGCGCTTTACCGAGATCGGTAATACGGGGAGTCAGACTGACCCCCCACACCACCGATCACCCCCCCCCCCCCGGGAGCGCATGTTATCCTGTGAACATCATATGATGCACAGTCAGGATAACTGAACCACTTCCCAGCCGTCATTCTAAATATGGCAGTAGGGAAGTGGTTAAAGTAGAACTATACCAATAACTTTTTCATTCTTCATTTAATTCTTCATTTCAATTTTTCATTTAAGATACAGTAGGGAGAAGGTTATTACTCCTGTAAGTCTGCTGTCTGTGAGACTTCCCTTAACTTCCTGCCCCATAACCACAGCAGGAAGTGAGAAAACATTTCTCCCAAGTAAGGGAAATACCTGGTTGTCACCACGGTCACTACAGCCAGTGTCCCCATTCACAACTCAAAATCTGAGATTTTCTTTCACCTTCCCTCATAGTGATAATGATCACCAGGACTGATAAAGTGGGTGAATCCCCCAAATTGGGACACAGACAGCAATAAAACCTGAAAGGTGTACTAATCCCTCTCCACTCTCCATTTGCAACAGTACAGCTGATTTATGGTTGAATCGGCTGATCGGCTGATCGAATAACAGAAGAGAGCCCTGTATAGTTAAACAATACAGGACTCTCTATTGTCAGCAGCGATGTGCCATGTTTTTCTCCCTGCAAAGCACATTGCTTAGTAAAACACACATTTCAAAATTTTTGGTATTTTTTCGTTTATATTGCATAAAATAAAAAAAGCCAGTGGTGATGAAATGCCATCAAAAGAAAGCTTTATTTATGTGAAAAAATATATAAATTCCTTTTGGGTTACCAGTAATTGCCAGTTAAAGTAGCGCAGTGCAAAAAAAAAAATGGCCTGGTCATGAAGGGGATGAAATCTTCCGGAACTGAAGTGGGTAATTAAAGTACATAACCCTAACTGAATGATATTTAATTTTGCTAAGTAACTGTTTTATAAAATATTTTTTGACTTTTAATATAATTTGTTTCATCTCAGTGCTGCTGATCTGCTGCAACCTTTTTTGCAGGCACTTCATATTTACATATATGCCCTAAGCATGAATAAGATTTTAGAGATTGGGTTTACATATAGTTGAACTGCCAGGTAAGGGACGTTTGTAAGATCCTGTTTTCTAGCTGGCGCTGGGTGTCATACAATGTTGCAGGGGTGAAAGTTCTTGGGTGACACAAAAGTTCATTCAAAGTTTGTGTATGTCAGACTGGGAGAACAAATGATGGTTTCAGAAAAATGGATGTTTTACTCTCTCTATATATATAGAGAGAGTACACAAAAAATTACAGGTTGTAATTGACAGTTTTTTTAACTTACGTTTCGATTTAATAAATACCTTCTCACTATTCCAAAGCAGAGGCACCACTAAAAAATACTGCTCTGTGTCTGTGTAGATGGACATGTTTTATGTTTATGTGTTAGTGCCAGAACTATTAGAATGGACAGCTTGTTCGTTTTATAGATTTCTGATAAATGGACCTTGCACAGAGCCTGTGTTATGTACAGCCTCTTACGCACTGTTATTACAGCTGGTCAGCTGCTTGCGGTGCATTTGGGGTTTGCTTATGTTTTACTTTCTTGGCTCATTTTTCCTCCGTGACGGCTCCAAACATCAGTCTATTTATATGATACGAATTAAAGGGAGAATGCACTTACTGTTTTTAAGTAAGGCTAATTTCTCCCCATGTGGTCTCTAATGGATGATATTGTATTTGGTCAAAGGTTTACTGTACATGGCTCTTTACATGGAAATCGAGTATCTTGCCATTCTGCAGATGATCACAAAGCAGCAGTCCTGTAGGGTTTTAGAGACAGAAAAAGTAGCTTTAACAGGTTCCAACTCTACAAGGCCCCTTGCACACGGGGCCATCTAGGACCAGTGTGCCTCTCTCAAGATTTTAGTGCCCTGGAAGGTCTTCTGCTTTCTGGACCTTTATCACTGAATTCCCAGGGCCCAAAATGCATATACCCTTCGGTAAAGCCTTCAGTGCCATCCAGCTACAGCCTGCAGCGGACTTTGATAGGCTGCCTATAGCAGGGTTGAATGCTACACCTATCACTTCTGTATATACTAAAGTACTAGTATGTACTAAAGCCCCAGAAGAAATGCATTGGTTCTAGACAGCTCCATGTGCCTCCATGGTCTTAGGTACCAATAGTCACTATCTCTACATAGGGAGGTTAGAGTTTTGTAAAGTGAACTTGGCATGACCATAACATGGCCATAACTGAACCTATAGAGCCACACCCATATTTTTCTACTTTTCATTACATGATTTTGTGTGCTTCATGCAATGCCAACCCTGCCCCCTTTATGTCTATTTTGAACCATAACAATAGATAGATTTGGCAACCCTATCTATTATAAACTCAGTTGAAGTTATTTATTTTGGCTCCCTGCCACTCTATGGCTGGATAGGGAGGGATAAGAGAGGGATAAGGTGGTCCAACCCCCCTGACCATCCTTGATGTTGTCCTGGATCCTTTGTCTAGCGCCTTCTGGGAACTGATGCAGCTGCTGAGCTTTCTCTGTCGCTAGTGATTTTGTGTGTGTGTGTATACAGTGTATGTGAATAGGGGATACTCTTATGCTCTGCATAAGGAAGCAGTAGAGAAATACATCATAGGGGGTGCTGGGTTGTATATACTACTGACTACTGCACTGTGTATGTTATATACAGTATCACTGCCCCCTGCTATTTGTGTGCTACTTGTGCATTACCCACTCCTGACCCCTGTGCATTACTCGCTTCTAACCTCTGTGCATTACACACTCCTAACGTTTGTGTGTTATCCACTCCTGACCCCTGTGCATTACCCACTCTTAACGTTTGTGTGTTACCCACTCCTGACCCCTGTGCATTGCCCGCTCTTGACGTTTGTGTGTTACCCATTACTGACCTCTGTGTTTTACCCACTTCTGACCCCGGTACATTGGCAACTCCTGACCCCTGTGCATTACACATTCCTGACCCTTGCAATCTGTGTGTTACTCACTCATGACCCCTGTACTATTTGCAATACATACTCCTGACCCTTGCACCCCTGTAATCCTGTGTGTTATCCACTGCTTACCCCTATAATCAGTGCTTTATGCACTTCTGGCTCCTGTAATCTGTGCAATCCACTCCTGATCCCTGTACATTGTACATTACAATATTCTGACTCCAGCATTCTGTATATAGGCTCATGGTTTAAGCCCATACCATTGTAAGCACATTTCTGCCACACTTACAATTCACCACAATGCACTGCTCGCAAATGTCCTGTATGCTTCTAAATCTTTTAATTTTAAAAAGTTGAACCACCCAGGAAAAGTGGCAAAGCTTGCTAGGCATAGCACTCTTTGCTTACTGTCTATTGACTGCCACTGAAAATGTAAACAGGTCCCAGATCTTATTGGGGGAGAGGCAAGAAAGCTGTATCTTCTTTTGCAAAGAAATGGATGTGTGCATGTTTCGATCTCCTGATATTCCACAGAACTAGAGCTGTAGCCTAGAGCTTGCCACCTGCTACCTGCAAGTTGTCAGCCTGAAACACTTATATGCGATATTTGCAATATTATGCAATATTTTATATTTTTCTGATCAGAAGGATACAACACAATATATATATATTTTTTTTTTAGGTCTGAGCATAAGGAATTAAAATATTTATAAAATTAATATGATCACTGTATGCTTTTTTAAGGGACTGAACAATGCTTTTAAAAGTTTTCCATGACACGTTTTCACCCGATCACCACACAGGAACAGAAGATGTAGATGCTGTAAACAAGGGTGATGAGGATGAAGATGATGATCTCTCCTGTCTATGGTTATTGGGATGGTCTCCGGCCTCCATTGCCTCACACCATGGCTCTCCCGGATCTGTCTCCCCTGCAGGGTGTATGGAACAGGAACAGGCCCCGACTGTTGTAGGGCAGGATACCCAGGCTGTTCTCTGACGTCCTTTAAGGTATCTGGTTTGGTGAATCTGTAGAAGCAGGCCACAACCCCGTCGCTTTCTGCAACAGATTCCCTGCATACAGATCCATGCCGGTCCAGAGAGAGCACGCCAGGCCCAAAGCCTCTATTCTTATAGTCTCTCCCATGAAGCTCTTCTCCCAGAAATCTCCTCTTCCCATCAGCTGTAGTATCTCTCCAGTTGCTCTAATTACACCTCTGGAGGTGATGCTCAGTCTTGCTGCATTTTCCATACAGCATACTGTATATTATGTAACTACATCCTCTATATAGGTAATATGTCATGCAGCTTATAAAAGTAATTTAGTCACGCACATCATCCAGTTACAGCATTGTGTTGGGACTTTGAAAATTTCCATTTAATTAATAGTATCACCAAGTCAAATACGTGCAAATATCAGGATGTAGAAAACATTTCCTTGGAGTTATTTGCGGTAATTTGTAGATTAGTGGATTTCCTCTGGCGAAGTATGTACATCTTGGATACCTCTAGTGTTATTCAGGAAAGTTCATAATGAGGATTACATTGCCTGAAAACAAATGCAAAATTGTTTTATTCTCTTTAGTAATGCTAGGTCTAAACCTATAATAAGTATCAGCCATATTAAGGTTTTTTTTTTTTTTTTGCTATATTTAAATGATAGATGGTAAAATCCTATTGGTTACAACGCTTACTGTTCTGTAACGCCTGAAAAACGCTCTGCTTAGGTGTGTATGCACCGTAATGCCTGGTACATACGATGAGATTATTGGACGAATGATTTTCCATTTTTTTTGGCATGCTAATCTCATATCGAAAATGAAGAGTTTACTAAAGTGAAGAAAATTCTCATATGACAGAATAAAAATCCAGAAGTGATGTCATGTGTTGTAGTGTATTTTATTGTATTTTCGAACGACAACTGTACTGATTAAAGGAAAATCGTACGATCTGGTATCATACAAGAAACATTTTCGTGCTTGTCCCATCGGATAATTTTGGATGAACTGCCGTGATCTGCTTATGAAAGCTGTGTACTAACGATCAGATTACCGTACGATTGATTCGAAAGCGGTATTTTCGTACAATTTTATGATCGTGTGTACGGGCCATTAAGGCGATAGCTATCAAAGAGGTAATTCCTCCTCACTTTGTAGAGCTTTCTTCTTGTAGGAGAGCCAAGGTACCCAAACGGTAACCAAACTAAAGAGAAGCACACACAAAAAAACCCGGAATGTAGTACAAGATCTTTTATATTGTAAGATGGTTAACAGAGGTAACATCAAGTGGTTCAGGCACTGGAATTTAATATGCACACCGTGTGTGCTCAGACAGAAGCAATAGAACAGGTATTATTGGGTCAATGCTGAAGCAATAATAATCTCAGTAAGGTACAGTATAACAGCAGCTTATTACTCAGCAATGGCATAGTATAGCAGAAAGGCAGTTTTCCAGACTTAGCATACCTTACCAGAGGACGGCCTCTGCTGCGGGGGGAGGTGGCGGTTACAATGCTGGAGAAATGCCACAAATGCTAACCTGGGCACCTGCAGAGAAACCTGATGTATCTCTGCACTGTCCCCACTTACACAAGAACCTCTGATACACTCCTTACCAAAGTGGGGTCTTTCTCCTCCACCTATCCACTTGCTACAGGCATGCCCAAATGGTAATATATAGAGTCTCACCAAGATGGCTGCTAGGCGTCATCAGACATTGCAGCCATGGGCGTCCGCAGGTAGGAGAAAGGGGGGCCATGTGCCCCCCCCCCGGAATCAGGGATCAATGTGTCTGCTTTACCCCTGCTCGGTCCGCCAGAGGCAGCAGCACTTCCCTCCCATTCTAAACACTTCCCTCTGCACACACAACAAACAGAACAGACAGGGACTCTACCACCAATGCTGAAGGGGGTAGCATATAGAGTCTGGAAGGTTGGTGTGACTGATTGATTGTTGTTATAGAGTCTGGTGGTTGCTCAAATTATAATTGGCTGTGTGTGGTCAGTCTTCACACCAGGAATGCGGCAGGCTGCGTTTTTTTCTGCAAAGAAACACACACATATGTATGTAAACACAACGCTTGTGATCACAGGTCTTTGGAAACAAATGTAAATAAAAGGTGAAAAAAGGAAAGCCATCCAAAAATGCAACAAGGCACATTGCAAAACACATGCAAACGTGATGGCATTTTTCATTGCATTCGCGGCTAAGCCCCTCCCCTTCATAACATTGTCGAAAAAGAGCGGAGCATGGGTGACTTTAAAATGATGCCAACCCTGAAAAAAGTTCTGCAGACGCCAATGGTTGCAGTGTAGGCATTTTTTGTGAGGTCTTTTGCTATGAGAGGCAAAATTTAGTCAGGCCTGACTATGGTTGCAACCCTGGATGTTTTTATTTGAGCTGGGGAGTGGCTCAGGGAGGGCTGGAGATGGAAGGAAGGAACACCCCTTGGAGTTTCCTCCTCTTTCAGCAGAGGAGACTCTGGAAAGAAGGATGGATGTGGAGGTGTCACTTCCTGATGTATGACAAGGAGCCCTGACCAATCTACTGTCTGGATTGGCAGGAAGCAGGCCTCCAAAAATACAGCAGTCTGCCAGCAGGGGGGAGGAGAAGTTGGGTGGAAGTGATGAAGATGTAGCAGAGGTGCTGTGGAGGCCTGGAAACTCGGGTGCAGCCAGGAGTGGAGTTGATTCCTGGAGTGGCACAAGGGAGTAGGAGAACAGCAGAGGTGCTACTGAGAACACTTAAATGTATCCTACTGGAGTGGGTGAGTGACAGACCCTGGGAGCTGATGGAAAGGCTGGAGCAGGCTGGGAGAGGAATAGTGGACAGTCTGTGGTGGTCTCAGGAGCCAGTCAGGGGAAGGAGTGTCACTGAAAGAAAGCAGGTCAGTGTAACCTGGAAGAGGGATGGGCTGGAATTTGTAGTCCATCAAAGGCCCAGCTAGCACCAACGTACTAAGCTACACTTTGAGGGGTCTTTGACCCTGACCTGTAAAAGGTGGTCCGGAGGTCCTGCTGACAGAGTGCAGGCCTCACCATGTGCTAGCTGCGGTGAAAAGAAAGGAATGGAGTGAGCCTGATAAATTTCCCTGCAGGTCAGGAAACTAAGAGAAGTGCTGGAGAGAAGTAAAAGGAGCAATAGTCTGCAAGAGAAGTGCTGGAGAGAAGTGAAGGAGCAATAGTCTGCAAGAGAAGTGCTGGAGGAAGTAGAGTGTATATATGTTTGTGTATATAGGAGGTCCTGTAACCAATTCTTTGGGCATCCCACAGTCACCACTTTTCCCCTTCCAAGTTAATTCCCTAAAAAATAAAACAAACAAAAACAAGAGCCGGCCTGTTCAGTGACTTCGGATGTGTGAGAAATGGTGGGATTGAGGGCAGCTATAAGGTGAACCACAACTACCAGCCACTCCCAAGGGAGCACATGGCTACATATATTTAGACTTCCTTGATATTTATTGCAAAAAAAAAAAAGCAGCAAGATTTGAAAAAACAGCATTTCCTGTATTTTTATATTTCCCAAAGCAATGTTTAAGATTTTTGTGCACCACCATATATTTACTGCAAAGAATATGTCAGCAAAGTCTGCAGATTAAAAATGATATCACATTGTCATAGCAGAATGGTGAAGCTCAAAGTGAGTGTATTGGCACTTTAGGGGAGATTTATTCCTCTTTTGAGGCCTCATTTTGGGACGCACACAGGGGAAAAAAACTGTCTCTATTGTTAGCGAAGCACTAAGCTAACCATAAATCAGGTTGATGAGGGCACGAATTAGCATGATGACGACTTATTTTTCACAGGTTTGCAAATGATAAAAATCTGACTGACCTTACTTTCATTTATTTGAGCATTTGATGCTTGTATAGTAAACACAAATTTCTTCCAGAGCATCTGATGCCAATGGGGTCAATTCAATAAGAGTTAAATAATGGCAAATAAAATGCGGTAAAATAGTGCATGCGGTAAATCAGTTGTGAAAGTTCAATTCACTAAGAATTTAAATTATGGTAAATTATGACACGTGTCAGTGGTTAAGGGTTGTTTAAGATAATTTCCTTACAATATTTTACTTTTTAACATGTTTGTTATTTTACTTTTGCAAAAAACATTTTTTTAACCACTTCAGCCACGGAAGAAATTCCCCCTAATGACCAGAGCACTTTTTGCGATTCAGCACTGCGTCGCTTTAACTGACATTTGCGCGGCCGTGTGACGTTGTACCCAAACAAACTTATTGTTTTTTCTCACAAGTAGAGCTTTCCTTTGGTGGTATTTGATCACCTCTGCGGTTTTTATTTTTTGCGCTATAAACAAAAAAAGACAATTTTGAAAAAAAAACAATATTGTTTACTTTTTGCTATAACACATATCCAAAAAAAAATATAAAAAAAAATGTATTTATCAGTTTAAGCTGATATATATTCTTCCTCATATTTGTGGGAAAAAAATGGCAATAGGCGTATATTGATTTGTTTGCGCAAAAGTTGCCGCGTTTACAAACTATGATAATTAATTTATGGCGTTTTTACAATTTTTTTTCTACTAGTAATGGCGGCGATCTGCGATTTTTATCGGGTCTGTGATATTACGGCAGACAGATCGAACATTTTTGACACTTTTTTAGGACCACTAACATTTATACAGCGATCAGTAGGGATGTCGTTCGTGTTCGGGACGAATGTACGTTCGTTTGTTTGGCGTGAGGCGAACATTATGGGGTGTTCGTGGCAACTTCATGTGCCCCATAATGTTTTAAAATGGCTACGGTATGCCGTCCGCTGATTGGCCAAAGCACGCACATGACCTGCATGCTTTGGCCAATCAGCGGGCGGCCTGCTGTGAGAGCTTTGATTGGCTAAAGGCAGGATGCCTTTAGCCAATGACTGCACAGCAGTCTCAATCCATGGCCCACACTATATAAAGCCGCTCGTACAGCGGCTCTATGTAGTGGGTCAGTGACTGCGTTGCTTGTTAGAGAGAGAGCGTAGGTTCCTGAATACAGGCAGTTTAGATAGCTAGCTTCCAAAAAAATGTTAAAAAAAGACCAAAAATCACAAAAAATAGATAGCTAACTAGATAGATAGTTAGGAATCTAAGATATATCTGTCAGTTAGTGCAGACAGTTTAGTGTAGGGAGAAATATATATATATATATATATATATATATATACACAGTCTAGTGTGTGTATATATATCTATATATATATAACAGTGTACTATATATCAGTGTACACTGTACATACGGTATATAGTCCACTTGACGTGGTGTATTAAAATACATACAGCCTGGTATATATACACCTGATATATGGCATA
>BLSH010298547.1:588526-601059 GCA_018402905.1 Glandirana rugosa | reverse complement strand
CGGCCACTCCGCAAATCACCGTTTATTTACGGCGATTCGCGGGACGCATCCACACTGCCGCAGTAAATAAACTGCGCGCGGTGTGGAAGCGGGTAATGTGCATTGCATTAAAACAGCCCATTCATTATGAATGAGCAGTCATTGCACCACATCAGATGAAAAAAATGCGCACACCCTTTTTTTAACAATGCAGCGCACCACAACGCATGTTAATTGAGCTACGGTGCACGGTAACATGCTGCTGCATTGGGCTCCACTCTAGAATGTGCTGGGTGCCATTTACAATGAATAGTACCCCAACACACTGCAAACAGAGAAGGTTTATTGTCATCTGTTGTGGCAACGCTCATGTTTTAGCCACATTGCATGTACAAATGAGACCTGAAATTTTAGATTCCCCTCACCTTCTGTCTAGGGTTGCCACCTGTCCGGGATTCACCTGGACAGTTCGGGTTTTGAATCATGTGTCCGGGATTCAGTCAACCTGAAACCCAGACACAATATTCAGACAGGAATGTGGCTCAGGGCAGTGCCTGATAGGAGGGTGAGGGGGCACTATGCAGGCCACATTACCATTCTCTTTGGAGTGGCCAAAGGTCTCCCAGGTCTGCTACAATCCTATAGTGTATGCTAAAAAAAATTTTTTTTGCTGTGCGCCGCTAAAGTGTTCGGGTTTGGCTTGAACAAAAAGTGGCAACCCTACTTCTGTCATGGCCACAGAAGTCACCAGGACAAATAGAGACAGTAAATTTTCCCAGCAGCAAAATAAAAATAAAAATGAACAGCAGACATGAGACACCAAGTAGTAATTAAAGCAGGGAAAGCATATGAAGAAATGGCATTGATTAAAACAGATGATTGAAACCAATGACATCTATCCCAAACTGAAGTATGGTGTCTAGGTGAATTACCATATCACACGAAGATCTCTGTTTTCTCTTGAATAGAGATGAGGATGATCCAGCAGCTGGACAGGGTCACCCATAATAATAAATTGCTTCCTTTTTTTTAATGCGATGGAGTCTGTTAGGCTGGACATATGTTGTGTGACACCCAGAATTATCATAAACAGTCTGGTATTCATTTCTATGAAGGTGCGCTATTTCATGACATGGGTTAAGCTTTAAATGGAGCTGGTTCCTGGAAGTCATTAAGGCTCTGTCTCTAATTTTATTTTTCCCTCTTATAACAAATATTTATATCCTTGGATCCGTTCTCTCTGGATAAACACATCTAGAGGTTATGTTTCAGGTCAATATGATCCTGACTTCAATCTTAATGGCTTGTAAAAACATTGTATTAATCAGTTTATAACCTTAAAGAAAACTCTTATAAAAAACAACACATGTGAGTCACATTGTTATATACAAATCCATAATTGTAAGGAAAGGAGAACGTAATTTGCTTTCTTCTTCCTGTGCATGGTTGTGATAGCGAGGCTTTCAGCAGTGGATTTGCACACCCTTGTGCTATCGCTGGTGACCCCCGTTTTTGTCTCACTGCTTTGGCTGAGATGCAGCAACATCTAAAGTTTGTTCTGTGGATATCTATTTCCTAGTGATCATGCATACACACTGTAAAAGAAGATATCTTAAGCTGCCCATAGACGATTCAAATCTCGGCTGGTTCAATAGGGACCCAAGTCCATCGATTGATTTGTGTACCAGCATGTCGGATTTTTAGGATGCGATTACTGCCATCAGCTATAGCCGCTAGCAATAATCACTGTGTTCTCCCGGAAGGGACAGCTCCCCGTGCCCCCTGCTGGGAGAGCACAATAGCTCTGCGGTAGGGATTCCCCCATCAATGCTGATTGTGTTGATAGGAGAATAGAGCGATCTTCTTTGATTTATTGATCAACTTCGGTACAACAAGCCTGTCAGGTTTTACATACGAGTATTGCTAATGGCTTCCCCTGCCCTCCACCAGGAGAACACAATGGCTCAGTGGGAGGTATTCCCCCATCAAAACTGTCTGAAGAAGAAAATCGCTCAGTCTATGGATGGCCTAATGCCGGGTACACACGAGCCGAATGCCGGGAGACAACTGCCGGTTCAAAAAAAAAATCAGCCGGCATTCGGCCCGTTTGTATGTCGATCTGTCTGACACAAGCCAGCCAATGGCAGAGAGTGCTGATCGGAGTGTTTTGGCGGGGGCTTCCCCAGCAGCTCAGCGGTGGAGATCGCTGTACTAACCTTCATTGTTAGTACAGCGGCTCAGACCGGAGCTGACAGACAGTTTTTTTTTCATTCAATCTGCTGGATTGAACGAAAAAAAAAAACCTAATAGTGTGTACTCGGCTTTAGGCTACATGGCACAGATTGTATTAGCTGGCGAAAGTGGATGGGTGGAGTTCACATTAACTTCATAAAAGACAAATGTACCATAGTAGACCCTAGAATGAAGAGTTGTGGGGCAGATAGAGCTGGCTAGATTATGCACCCTGCAGGGAGACTCTCCGCTAACCTACTCCATTCTAGACATGACCAATGTCCTGCTCCCCATGGGGAAAAAACAGTTCCTGGGTAAGACTATAACTTCTTAGTATATTTACCAAAATTCTGTAAAAAAATAGATCAAATATAAGAGGATTTATGTAATCAACAACAAATCCATGTACCGTAATTATATTCAACCCAACATACACATGTGTATTGGTAACCTCAAGACTGGATAACTTGTTTGATAAGCATAAAATATTGAGGTTACCAATGCATTTATAATGGTCTACAGCAGTGGTTCTCAACACCGGTCCTCAGGACCCACCAACGGGCCAGATTTTAAGTATTACTTTGGGGAGATGCAGACTAGAATACTGCAATCACTGAGCAGCAAATGATATCACCTGTGATGTATTTCAGTTATCCTGCAAACCTGGCCTTTTAGTGGGTCCCGAGGACCGGAGTTGAGAACCACTGGTCTTTACAATATGGGTAAACATATGTATATTACTATATTTCCAATTGGATTGGTAAAAAGAAACTATGAATTATAGCTCAACCATTTTCCTAGTTTTTATTTTAGCAAGAGAGTAGAGGGACATTTTCTAATGAAGGAAGGGGGAGAAAAAATAAAGGGGTTGAAGAACCATGTATATGTAGCTCTAGCCCCGCAGGAGCCGCTGGTTACTGGTTTCCCCTATTCCTGCACAGCCATACAACACACATTTCCTACTTGCATCCAGACACAAAATCAGCCCATGGCCTTGTTTTTATGTTTAATTGGGGAAAACAACTTGGATAGGGCATAGGGTTAGGGGATGCCAGACTTGATTTGAAGAGCAACAGATGAGGACAAACTTCCTCCTCTATGTACAAAAATTAAGCTCCTTGACTATACTCCCTCTGGAATAAACGCAGTCTCTATGGATTAGTGACAAAATCCTTTACGGACCAGGAGCTCTCTGTCCTTTTTAGTGAAATAGCACAAAGTTGCAAACTGTATGCAGGAATATCGTGTCTCTTCAGCAGAACCTCACTCCTTTCTGACTATCCTTCTGACACCACCAGCTGACCTGGCTGCTCTAAAAACTCCCTGTGTCAAGGGATCAGGATTTAGCACAACTCCGTCCTTGGAAAGTATGATATGTCTGACAATATTTCCCCTTGTATGCCCCTGGGTGTGCTGAGGTACTCAGACTGTCCTTTGCTCTCCGCTGCACTGAGCAAGACTCCTGTTCAGGCATCCAACTGATCAGGTCCTCCAATGCCAGCCTAGATGTCCAATGGTAATGGAGACTCCTCTCTTAGGCTTCCTCAGTTCCTGCCTGGAGGCAGAGCCCCAGACCCAGGCTGCCCTCCCAGGCCACACGACAGCAACCTCAGCACTCCATCTTCCACCTGACTCCCCTTCTAGCTAGATTCTCCCATATTTAAGGGCTGATCCATCCACCCTGCCAAGACATTTTTGCCTGGGGATTAGTCAGACTCCTCTAAGTATGCAGATCAGGATCTCCTGCCCTCCAACTTCTAGAAACTTCTCCAAGCTTCTAGATCCAGGGGAGGTACCAGAGACCTGCATCTGTAGAGCCATCCAACCTGCCCTGCAGTAACCTGACCCAATTACAGACTCAAATAACTTACCATGAGTCATGAACTTAAATTTACCAACACTAGTAGCTCATTAGTGGGTGTTACATATATTATAGCACAGGAAAGGGGGCATTAGAAGAAAAGGGAAAGAAAACAAAAAGATAAAAAATAAAAAAGGGGGGGGTGAGATACACGGGGTCCCCACCTCTCTTTAGGCTGTCCCCAGTGTGTCCCGTGGTTCAATTGGGGTCATGACTATCCTATATAGAAACCAAGGTATGCCCGTTTGGAAGTTTTTCTCTCCCTGGTCTCTAAGGGCTAAGGTGAGGTTCTCCATTTATTGTATTAAATTCAGTCAATTTTTATTTTTATTGAGTGAGGAAGTATAATAATGGAAATCCCACTTGTGACAATTGTCCCCATTGGAAGATTCCTATTCTGGTGACAATGGCCAAATAATATGATAAACACGGTGCCGCGCAAAGAAAAAATGTCTATACTAGTACATAGAAGCTGCTAGCACAATATTGCAAATTGTAACAACATCAATCAACATAGAAAGGTAAGGTGCAGCGCTAAAACATCAGTAAAATTCAGTCCATAAATTGCCCTTGAAGATCCAGATGAAGAAGAGATCAAAAACAGCCCTTCACCAGCACCAAACACACTGCCTCTTACCAGAACCACAGGACCCTTATTACAGGGGTCAGATAAACCTCCTGGCAAGAGAAATCCGGATCAGCAGATATCTGAATGGTGGTCAGCAGTCATCAGATTTAAACCGTGATTCCCAATGTCACCTCATCCTCGGCATATAAAATGATAACAGAGGGGGGGAACTCATGGTGTAGTAACTTCAATCAGGCTTTAATCACAAATACGGTTATAAACACTTACATTAAAATGACGATAAACGAACGCATCGGTTAACACAGACCCACATCAAACTGTCAGCATTGTTTCCCACAATCAAGATGGCCACCGCGTCCTTGCCCTCACTCCCACGTGTCGTCCTAAGCTCCTCCCGACGTGTTTCGTCATAGGTTGACGTCGTCACGGGCGTGGCTTAGGAGGAACGTTTGAGCATTATATAGGCTTGTACGATCGTGACGCGCGGGACGCCGGATATTGTGCGCTCCAAGCCTCTAAGGCATTGAGCCAATCCAGCCGGAAGTTTGCGTTCCAGCCAGCCACCGAACCGGATTTTAACCCTCATATTACTTCTGTCCAGGGCCGCTATTGTAGGCCAGGCCAATATAAACCATCACAGCCACTATATTAGCCATAATCAAATAGGTAATGAAACCGAACAATTAAAAAAAGATAACAAATTGCGTGCATATGGAGGTGGAGCTAAACCTCCCATACACACTTTTACCCCCCAAAAAGAAAAGAGGAAAGGGGGGGACATTAATACAGGAGTGAGAGCATCAGACACACCGCCATCTTGTAACATATTATATGATTAAAACACCACACAAACACAATATAAAACAATATAAAAAGACTCAGTTCATACCACTAAATATACAAACCCGGTTAAAAAGAGGAAAAAATATAACTATTCCCCTCAGATAAATCAAATTGGATCTAAAAAACATAGATAACATATCTGCAACAACCTTAATATCGGTATCAATACAAACTATGCGTTATTAATAAACGCATTTATGTCCCATTCCACGTTCATTCTCAGGGGGCTATATGTTCTGGCTCTATAGATCCACTTGGTCTCCAACCTGGAGATCTCCTGAGTCATATGGCTTCATGAGCGCACAATATCCGGCGTCCCGCGCGTCACGATCGTACAAGCCTATATAATGCTTGAACTTTTGTCCTAAGCCTCGCCCCTGACTACGTCAACCTATGACGAAACGCGTCGGGAGGAGCTTAGGACGACACGCGGGAGTGAGGGCAAGGACGCGGTGGCCATCTTGATTGTGGGAAACCATTCTGACAGTTTGATGTGGCTCTGTGTTAGCCAATACATTAGTTTATCGTCATTTTAATGTAAGTGTTTATAACCGTATTTGTGATTAAAGCCTGATTTAAGTTACTGCACCATGAGTCCCCCCATCTGTTATCATTTTATATGCCGAGGATGAGGTGATGTTGGGAATCACGGTTTAAATCTGATGACTGCTGACCACCATTCAGATACCTGTTGATCCGGATTTCTCTTGCCAGGAGGTTTATCTGACCCCTGTAATAAGGGTCCTATGGTTCTGGTAAGAGACAGTGTATTTGGTGCTGGTGACGGGCTGTTTTTGATCTCTTCTTCATCTGGATCTTCAAGGGCGATTTATGGACTGAATTTTACTGATGTTTTAGCGCTGCACCTTTACCTTTCAATGGCCAAATAATACCCCTTAATTTTACTGTGACAGTGGTCACCAGGGCAAAGAGTGAGGGGAGAGCTTATTAATGGGAAGACAACAATGAAAACCAAAACAGACAGACAGCATTTGGCTCAAGAGTGTTCTCACATGGGAGTCCATAGCACTTTGTAAGCTACCACTCCAGTGACTTGTTTGCACTGGGTGTTTACCAGCGTGGTTGAGCTTGGAAAGTAAGTGGCAACACAATTTCTCCTTTAAGCATTTTATATAGCAAAAATCAGCACTCCCAGTAAAGGGCACTGTACTAACCCAGTGTCTTTGCAAAAAGCTTTCCAGTGTTCCAGAACATTGGCTATGGGGTCTGAAACTTCTTCAGGAGGAGCAGGAAGGCACTAATCCGATACAATAGAGTTGAATTTGTGAGTGAACTAAGAATGGACCACTAACTATTTCATAACACATTCTGGGGAGATTTTGCCGTGGGGAACATGTATCAAAGCAAAAAAAGAATTTAAAAATTCTGTTTGGCCAGCAGAAGAGAATTTAGTAATGTTTGAAGTATAACATTAAAAATGCATAACCCCATTAAATAACATGCCTGGGGGATGCTCTGACCCTGCCTGTGAAGTGGCACATATGTGCCATGTATACAACCTTTTAAAACAACGCTGACTTTTACACATAAAAAAGTGTGTTTAAATTGCCAATGACCACTCCTGGCCTCCTTGTTCAGTTTGTAGAGGTTTCACCATTTACAGGGGGACCTCACACACAAATCAAGAAAAAAAAGCATGATGCCCAAAAATCTCTACCAGACCTTTATCCAAGCATATAGTCTGGCTGGCCAGACCCTAACCCTACCAGATCACATGCCCTCAACATGGAGTGCACCTTATCTACTTGTTAATGAGGACAAGGGCCTTTTACCCACAACCCTGATTCAGTGGTTGTGGGGTTCTGTAGGCGGGGGCCTTATCACGATCTGAAAGCCTTTAACAATAAGGTGCTGCCCCCCTTCCCCAGGGAATAAGTAAGAGGTACAAAGTAAACCAGTTTATCTGGATGCCTAGTTGACCCAGGTGCAAATAAATGACTTCCATTATCCTAAAATGAGGAATAAACCCTATGTACTGTGATCAACAGGCACCTAAATTAGAAGGAGGATTATGGAATTTCCCTGGACTCTGCTACTATGATGAAAGGAGAGGGCAGATGTCTCAGTACCTTTAAATGTTGATAAGACATCTGGCCATCGATGGTCACCATAAGACACTGCACTTGGCTGATGAACAAGATTTATGGTTTCTCAAAACAAGTTAAGTATTCAAGGTTTTTGGTTAAACAGTTCATATACATGGGGGCAGTTTTTCTTATCATGAAGTAAAATACAAATACCACTCCCCTTCTCCTGAAGAACCATTGATGGAAGTACGGACATTTTTACATGGAATGGATTTTTTTGTACACATGGTAAGGTCTTTGATGGCAATGGATGTAAAGAATAATATGTAGAGGCCTCCCAATTCATATAAAAGTGAGACAATATAACTTGTTTCAAGGATGATGTCACCCATTCTGGGACTTATTCTTAAACGGGTACACCTGTGTGTAACCACACTGACACTCACTACTTTACATGGTAGCAAAGTGTAATTTCTTCAGTGTTGTCACATGAAAAGATAGAATAAAATATTTACAAAAATGTGAGGGGTGTACTCACTTTTGTGAGATACTGTACATACCCAAAACTGCCAAGTCAAATATTCTAATTGTCCCATACCTTGGAGAGTCATCCCTGAAAACTTTTGTCTCTGGAAATGTCTATGACTTTGAACAATGGTCAGCTCACAATAAAGCCCCAATTTTATCTCTAATTTTGTCTCTTTAATCTCCATCATGAAGGTATTCCCTGTAGTAATTTAGCACACTAACTGTTTTCATAACAATTGCAATAAAGTTTGTAAAATCTGAAAAAGAAAAAGTGGCGAGGGAAAATCTTCAACAGCAATACATATAGAAATAAGCAATGCTTTCTTAAAGTGTTACTAAACCCAGGACCCTGCATTCACTATATCTGCTCTCCCACAGTACACAGAACATGGAGATGCAATTATTTTAGTAAATATAAACTGCTAAATACCTTTTCTCATGAGCAGTATATAACAGTCTTGTGACTTTTATTGGTGTCTGGTTAAAGCCTGTAGGAGGAGTTTTCATTGTACTCTGACTGTCCTTTGATGCTGCGGAAACCCCTGACCCTCTGTCTGGACAGTGCTGATTGGCCCTGTGCTGATCACATGCACCCTCCCAAGAAAAAAAACAAACTCTAAACTGAGCACGTACAGATTGACTCCAAAGGCTCTGTACTATCAGGAGATGGATTGGGGACAGTGGAAGAAGGGGAGAATCTGAGAAAACAGACTTTTTACACAATGCAGAGGAATAACCCCTTAGGTTTCAAAGTGAGTATAAAAAGCATGCTTTACTGCATATACCGACTATTGTGGGTTTAGTAACACTACAAATAGAGGTTTCTATTTCTTTGTCACTATTGCAAATATTCCCCACTTCCTGTCTGTCAAAACCATTGACCCATCACCGTAAGTAGGAGTAAGGCTCCATTTACACGGGATGCTATATCAACCTGCCCTGAACGATTTCTTTTGACAGCTAAAAGCCTACGTCTAAAATGGCCGTTTTGCATACCCCGTTTAGCCGCGCTTAGCAGCGTTTTGCCGTGTTTGCATCTAGGAGCGTTTTTTTTTTGGAATGGAAACGCCTGTAAACGAAATGGTTCTAGACTCGGGCTACCGTGTTTACAAGCTGTTTGGCATTTCAAATGCCTCTGAACTGGCGTCTGAACCCATATTTTTGCGTTCCAAAAAAAGCCTTTAAACTCAATTGCCTGGAAATTACCTTAAACGACCCTGTGTAAATGTATTGATAAGATAACATAGAGGAAAGTTCAGGGGCAGCTGAAAAAAATGCCCAAATGCCTCAAAATGTCAGTTTACCAGCATCAGTGTAAATGAGGCCTAAGGTCCTATGCACACTGGGCATCAAAAGAGCCGCTTTTAACAACGTTTGACGTTTTTTTCTGCCTCTATATGCCCCTCCATGTTAGCCTATGTGTGCTTGCACACGTAGGAATTTACAGGTGTTTCGAGGCAGGAGCTTTTAGAGGCAGAATAAAAACATCATTTGTGCTTTCGGCTTTAGGGACATTTTTAATTCTACTTTTCTCCTGCCAGGAGGAAAGGCGTTCAGAAGAGCTGGGTGTGCATGAGGCCTAAATAGTTGTTTAGGTTCTCAAATTAAAAAGTTTTGGTAGATCTTTTGTGCAATCAAAATTTAACATGCATGGCCAAAACTCCATGTAGCAGTAAAACCCAGAAAGGATTCTAATCCTTTCCTACTTTATACAGCAAAAAAAATTGGCTAGGCATAACTTCTAAGCATGGGTTACGGCCATTAAAAAGGGAATTTATGGTGTGTTTCATTTATTTGGTGTTTAGGTATAACGTAAAAATGTTCTTTGGAAAAAAAAAAAAAAGTTCTGATTTGTGAAAGAACTTGGCATGCGCAGTTCCATTAATAGAGAAAAACAAATTAAGTGACTGTGATTATTGACATGAAAAAAGAAAATGAAATCTATTTATTTAATATTCCCTTGCCTAACACAGCAAGTACAGACCGATGAGTGTGGTATTTATACATCCAGTTGCTGGGAAGAGCCGCAGCTTATTCCTGAAGTTCTGTCATCGGATTAACATCTGTTCGAACAACACTTCTGAATTGGTCATGAAATAACTTGCTTTTGGAAATAAGGGAACCAGGCTGTTTATAATTATCCTGATCATCTGTTACAGAACTTGTCCGCTCAGGACTTGTCCTAATTAAAGAACAGGAGTTATTCAAAAGGTATCATGGACGCTTCCTAAATCAAAGCATACTGGCCACATCTGACAACGTAATTCAAATGACTTCCAATTCTAGGAGAGAAGTTATATTGTTTGGAAGTATTGGCTTGGGGTATAAGGTATTATTTAGAATGTGCAGTGAGTAATCTACTGTTACTTTTGTCTTGAAGCATAAGTCATATTTAACTTTAAAATAACAAGATTCCTCAACCCCCCCACTCTTGCAAACACATGTAAATGTGTCTTTGCCTTTTACAATAAATGCTTGAGCTTTAATATTGATCAAAAAATAACCCACTTTTTTAACCACTTCAGCCCCGGAAGGATTTCCCATGTTAGGGCCAGAGCACTTTTTGCGATTCGGCACTGCGTCACTTTAACTGACAATTGCGCGGTCGTGCGATGTTGTACCCAAACAAAATGTGTGTCCTTTTTTCCCACAAATAGAGCTTTCTTTTGGTGGTATTTGCGTCATTTCTGATCACCTCGGGGGGGGGGGGGGGGTGATCGCAGGTGACTAGCAGACATCGAGTCCGCCGTACCTGCTCCCTGCCCCCCCCCGGAACACAGTGAGCGCGCGAGCTCGCCTCCTGTGGCGCGCCC
Organism: Glandirana rugosa; assembly: GCA_018402905.1. Lineage (NCBI taxonomy): Eukaryota > Metazoa > Chordata > Amphibia > Anura > Ranidae > Glandirana > Glandirana rugosa. The sequence continues at coordinate 590,166 of BLSH010298547.1, read as the reverse complement.
TTACAATACTTATTCTCACGGCCGCCGCCAGGTGATGGCGTTTCGCGATAACGAGCCAAGTTGCCGCCAGCGGGTGGTCGGCAACTGTTTAAAGCTGAACTCTGGGATAAGAAAATACTGACAAATTACAAGAATCATTAATAATGTAAGAGCCGGTTCACACATAGGTGACTTGTCAGACGACTTGAGTCGCAAGGTCCGTTCTAAATAGGAGTGACTCAAGTCGCTCTGACTTAGAAAAGGGTTCCTGTACTACTTTTGAGGCGACTTCAGGCGACTTGCATTGACTTCTATTACAGAAGTCGCCTGCAAGCCGGGCTGAAGTTGCCTCGAGTGGGATGACTCTGAGTCGCTCTGCAAGTCGGATTGCCTAGGTGTGAATGCGGCCTTACTGGAATTTTGGTGTGCTTTGTGTACAGATCTGTGCAGTAATCCAGTGTGAAACTTTTCCTCCTGTAAGAACTTCCCTGTAATAAAGATGGGTGATTTCTGCTTTTTCTTCTTGTACAGGGTGACTGGTCTTGTCACCTCCTCTTCTGTAGGATCATGGTATAGCAGGTGTAAACTTAAATACAAAAGATGAACACACATGCAATTCCTTTTCTAAACAAATTTTTATCCAGAAGGCCAGGAAATACAACACATCAAGTACAGATGCTTTCCAGTTTAACTTTCCAAGAAGTAACTTACAAGTACTGGTTTAACAGGTTCAATACACAAATCTTTTGTTCTTAAAGAGCCGTGGGAATTACCACAGGTTGCCTACCTTAACTCCCAATTTGTTCAGACACTGTGCTCCATTATGTAATACTCACATGTCCTAGTATGGTATTACAGGGTCCCCAAAAGTCCCACAAAGAAGAACTGCTACATCTACCAAAGCTCTCTTCTGGTAGTGCACCCTGCTGACCTTGCCATCCACCCAGGGTCTTTTTTTCCAGGGTTGATAGACTCTCTGGGTCGTTCACCCATTCCAGCTGAAGTGCTGAGGCTGCACCTCTGTTCTAGTTATATATAATTCTATTGCATGCTAAAAAATTGCACGCTGACAAAAAAATGTGACACAGGCTCCCCCAAGATGATGCCCAGTGCGTATGGCAGAGGACACATTATTCCTACGTTGGGCCACCTCTAGTGCCAGTAGTAAACAATGGTCACATGACTGCTCTGTTTACACTGAAAGTTAAGGGAAATGTGTGTGTGTGCGGGGGGAGGGGGATCTGGGGGCCCCTTGTTAGTGCCCATGTGGCTAACAGAAGAAGGCAGTGCTCAAAAAAGAATTTAAAAACATAATGTGAATAAATCACCAGGACCACATGGCTTCCACCTAAGATCCCTCAAAGAACTTAGCCATGTAATAGCCAGACCATTATTCCTAATTTTTAGGACAGTTTACATCCTCTCCCTCACCCTCTCTCACTCCCCTCTCTCTCTCTCTCCCTCTCTCTCTCACGCCCCCTCTCTCTCTCTTACATCCTCTCCCTCACCCTCTCTCACTCCTCTCTCTCTCTCCCTCTCTCTCTCACACCCCCTCTCTCTCTCTTAGGTCTAGGGGGAGGGGGGCGTGTGTGTGTGTAAAGGGAATTGAAAGTCACATTTGTCTCGTCAGTACACTGGTAACAAATGATGACCGTGATCTC
>BLSH010298547.1:538079-550042 GCA_018402905.1 Glandirana rugosa | reverse complement strand
CGGTCACGTGGTAAAGAGCCAATACTATTGGCTCTTTACCGTGATCGGGGTTGGGCTTTGTCCGAGGGACAAGCCCGCCCCCCGATCGCCGCGCTGCGCGCCCCCTGGGGCGCGCGCGAGCGGCGTGCACGCCGCTCAGTCGCCATTGATGTCAGTGACCGGCTGTGATAGGACACAGCCGGTCACGCGGTAAAGAGCCAATTTTATTGGCTCTTTACCCCGATCACGGAAGGCCGGGGTCCCGAGGGACACGGCCGGTCCCCGATCGCCGCGATGCGGGCCCCTGAGGGCCCGCAAAGCGGCGAAAACAAGAGGACGTCATATGACGTCCACTTAGGATGGGGAGTCCACCTTGCCGGCGTATTTTTACTATACGCCGGTAAGGAAGTGGTTAATAACAAGCATCCCCCTTTACATTAGAGTCCACAGAGTACCCCTTTTACATCAGAGTCCACAGAGTTCCCCTTTTACATATGAACTCACAGAGTTCCCTTTCACTGTAAGGGGGGACTCTGCAGACTCTGATGTAAGGGGTGCTCTGAGAACCCTGATTTACCTTAGTGTACTCACTCAGAGGCAGGAGAGAGAAGGGGGAGACTTCATTCACAGATAGGGATGGATGGTGAGCTCACTCACCCCTTGGCAGTCAGCACCTCTTACCCAGATGTATCTGAGGCTGCTGGACTTCAAATTTCTGGCCCCCACTATCCTTTTCTGAGGCACAGCAGTGGGGATTGGAGTCTGGGCAGACACAGAGGGGTAGGGGCAGGAAGAAGAGGTGCAGATCGAGCCCTCTCTCTTCTCCTGTCTATGTGTGTGTTTGGGGGGGTTGTTAGTGCTGGCTTTGGGCAGTGTGAAAGAGAGTGTAACAGACACTCTCAGTGTAGACAACTGCAGCCGGCAACTCTTCTGGAAAGCCATAGTCCAGTCTGATTAATTTGTCCGGGTTTCAGGCAGTCTGAAACCCGGACACATGAGTCCAAACCCGAACTGTCTGGGTGAATCCCGGACAGGTTGCAACCTTATGTACATCCTAGATGACATGTTTCAAGGATGAACTCTCTTCCTCAGAGAGGGCCTCTCCTTGGATGGATATTATAAGATATGCAAATAACTGAAGCACCTTTGTGAGTGTTTGGCATTGGTATTTAATAAAGTTTTTTTTAAGACATTACATGATGCCGCTGCACGTTCTATTGTTCTGTAGTGCTGTGCATGATGGGATTATGCTATTTTGCCATTTTAGATACATTTGACTAAAGCCCAAATCCAGCTTAAAAAAAAGTGAAAACGAATTCCCCAGGGAAATTCAAAATAACAAAAACTTTCTCTTTCGAGCACTGCCCCCTGCAGAAAGTTCTCTATGCCACTAAATGATGCTGCTCTTCCTGGCTGAATGACACCCAGCATCTTTTAGTCTACTTCCTGTGAGAACAGGGCATCAGAAACCATAGGTGTGCGCAGCCTATTGCATTAGGGTGTGCACCCCAAAGCTCAAACACGCATTAACAGTATATTTATATACATACATACACACACAGACACACACACTCTTATAGCAGAGACGGTTCAGTGAAAGAGAAGTACGGTAGCTCTTCAATAATGGTGGAACTGGTTAGAGGGAGATATTTCCCATCTCTCCACCGGCACACAGAGCGGTAATACTAATGTGCTTGGAGTGATTAGGGCGTGCCCAGGCACACCTGGCACACGCTCTGCGCACGGCATGTCAGAAACACATCCTCTGGAACTATGGTATCAGGCAGCTCCACATCGTTATCAGCATTTATGACCCATCCACCACTGAAAAAAGAAAAGTATAAGGGGTGTTCTGTCCCACTTACACTTATTTTTTCTGTGTTTTATAGAACTGCAATAGGTTACTATTGTTCGGTATTATTGTTCGGTAGCATGCTGATACCTAGTGGTGGTTTATAGGTCATTACAATTTGTTTACTGTGTGATTTGGTGAGTTTCTCCCTCTGTCCTTCCCTCCTGTTTAGTGCTAGTTAGTTCAGTCCTATGCTAATACTATAGATTCATCAGTGACATCAATGACAGATCCACAATGATCCTTATAGCCATGTAATCTCTGCCTAGGCCCCCCCATTAAGCAGCTCAAACGCAACAGTGCAGTGTTAGTACTTTGCAGTAGACTGGGCTTAGGAAAGTCACTGTCTTCTTGCACTTTTACACTGGAAAAACATCCTCTGTACTACAATTAGCTGAAGTAAAATTGCGTTGGATTAGCTGCCTGATGGTGCCAAGTCAACAGGTCACTGTACTGTCTGGATAGACTGGGTTCAAGGAGGTATGTAACTGCATAAAGTGCCATTTGAAACAACACATGGGGTTCTCCAATGTGGGGGGGGGGGGGGGGTGGGAGGAAACAGAGGGACCGAAGGAACTGGAGTTGGGCTTGGATTAACTTAATTTAAATGATGTGTGTTTATGTTTTATTGACCTTCTTCTGCACCTAATGTATAATGATTTATGTGCCAGGTGCAATACACGAGGCATGCATATACAGGTGATGCTTACTGACCTTGCCTTGCTGATCCTGTTTACTCATTTCAATTCTACTAGACAGAGTCTGTCTAATTGAAAGCAAATGCCATAGATTCATCAGTGGCATGACAGACCCTTAATGATTCTTGTTGTCAAAGACCACATAATCTCTGCCTAGGCACCCTATGATGCAGCTCATGAGCAACAGTTTTTAATCATATCATGAAAACGTACTGTTTGTAGGCAATTTGTTTATTGCTAGTTAGTGGCTGGCCCAGGCTGAGGAAGGAAATGGTTTAGTGTGTGTGCTTAATTCCGGGGGTTTTTGGATCCAGCCTACTAACCAGTGGTATAAATATGGAAGAAGGCTTGGCCCGCACTTGACCACATGTAGCCAATGTCCCCCTTAGGGGTGGCTGGAAGTAGTGGTTCACCTGTTCACAACTGCCCTCAATCATACTCCTACTGGCATACGGAGTCAGAAAACAGGCTTGCTCTTTGTTTTTGTTGTCTTTAGTTGGGATTGAACTTGGATAGGGATTGGGGTAGTTATGGGATGCCCAAGAATCAACAGCTCTGTATGCGGGACCACTATATACACTCTCCAGTGTATAAATTTCTCCAACTTCTCTCCAACACACTTCTTGCTTCTCTGACAACTCCTGGTTCCTCTCTCCTGTGCACTTCTTACTTTGTACTGGTGAGACCTGGCAGGAAATTTACCAAGCCTCCAAACAGTCTTGTACGGCCTAGCTAGCCCATGTGAGACCTGATGTAGATTTACTAGGCCTCCGGACCACCATTTGTGGGCTTGGGGTTGAGGTTCCCCTTGTGTAGAAGTTAGTTTGTTGGTGCTAGCTAGCCACGATGGACTACATCTCCCAGCCCATCCGCACACTGTCCATGACACCAGGTCCCAGTCTCTCTCTGCACCTCCTCCAGACTGTCCTCCTCAAATTCCCCAGACTAGGGGCTCCCTTCAGGCCCTGACAGCCTCCACACAATTCCATCTCCATCACTACCACCTGAATTCTCCTCCCCCCACTGGGCAGACCACAGTATTTAAGGAGGTCTGCCCCTTGCCAATCCAAGTTGGGGATTGGTCAGGGCTCCTTAACATACTTCAGAAAGCCTCACCTCCTCTTCCCATCCCTTTTTCCAGAACTTTCTGAAGAAGAGGGGAGGGGTAACCAAGGGGTGTTGCTTCCTGCAGTCTCTAGTCCTCCCTGGGCCACTCCCCTGCCCAGAATCAAAACAATCAGGTCTGACTCCCAGTCAGGCCTGACTAAATTTACCTACTCTCAACAAAATCTACTCCTAAGCACCTACCAATGGTAGAGAGCGATACACGCATATGCTGTAAAGGAGGACTGTTGCACCTTGCAGTCCATCGGTGGCACCAGGGATATGGAGATCAACCAGTACCTGGAGAACGCCAACATGGACTACTACCTTGTAGAGCAGTGGTCTCCAAATTGTGGCCCTTTGTTTGCTTTTATCCAGCTCTTCGAACATTATTTACTCAACCGCTAGCAACAATGGGACATAGTTCATGCCACTGACACCAATGATGGGGCACTATTCTTCCCACTGACACCATTGATGGGGTACTATTACTCTCATTGATACCAGAGATGGGGCACTATTTCTCACACTGACACCAATGATGGAGCACTAATACTGACACCAATGACGGGACACCATTCCTCCCACTGACACCAATGATGGGGCTCTATATCTACCACTGATACCAACAATAGGGTATTATTACTGCCCCTAACACCAATGATGGGGCATTGTTTACTCCCAGTGATTGCATGACATTTTCTTCTCCCATTGGCCACAGTTCGGCCCCCTAAACTTTGAATGACAGTAAAGTGGCCCTTTGTTTATAAAGTTTGGAGACCACTGTTGCAGAGGTATGCCTGGGCAGCCATTCAGTTGTAGTTAGAGTCAGGAAATGGTCTCTGTTCATATTGAACTGTATTACTACAAGACTTTTCAGTAAAGTTGCATCAACTGTTTTGAGCCGGGTCAGAATTTATTCAGAAGGGTGCATGTTGGTTCTGGCATATCAAAAGATCTGTCACCCAGCTCCTCCCAGAGCGTTGCGTCACTGACACCTGACTTTATCAAGGGTTCATGATAAAGTCATGTGTCAGTGATGCAACACATCGGGAGGAGCCGGGGGATGTCACTTCCGGTCACAGCCGAGACTGGAAGTTCGGATTTGCAAGCCTGTGTGTGACCCCTTGGTCCTAGACTCCACTGGATGCAATGATTTTAAACTGTAAGTCTCTACATTCTTTTAATAAACCTAGTTGTTTATATTACACCATGAGGATTATTATTATTACTTCATGTTCGAGCTGATCGATTACCATTTCTACTGAGTGACAGACACTTCATGGAGACCAGTGTTTGATCTGATGCTTGTTACCTTTTAAATTAGGGTGAGCGGCCATTGCACTTATTGGTGGAGTGGGTTCTCTTCGACTAAGCACCGGACTGCATGAGTGATTCTTTTTTTTGTTTACAAAAAGCTTTATTGGAAGGTAAGGTACAAAGAGCAGTTACATAGTAGACATCCAATGTAATAAAATTCTTTATCACTGCATTTTGGAGCGAAATTTTTAGCACTTCACTAAAGAATGTGTTGATATATTTATTCTGATACTCACATTTTTTTGCACTGGACTCTGGCTATACCACTTACTGTGGTCACTTTGAGTGTTATTTACTACTTTTTTATATTCATGTTTGATGTTATAACTTTATTTACTTCTTATATGTTTATTAGAGCACTTAATCATTTTTGTTTCATATAGAGCAGTGCTACTCCATATAGTTTGAATACTAGTATGACTGTATGGTTTAGTCAGTATATAGTGTTAGCATATAGTTCAACTGGTAATAAATCTTACTTCAAAGACTAGCATGCAATAGCACTCGGTTTCCTTCAGGATCCTTATGGGTTAATAGGACCCCTGTTTACAGGAACGTTTGGCGTTTTACCAAGTCTGAACCATGCAGACTAAACAATTCAGAAACGCATGTTTCAAAATACAGCAATGTTTCTACAGACATCAGGCTTGGATCCAGCACTGTTAATGAACACCAGTAATAAGACTTACAGCTTTTCTGGTCTGGTGCTGGAATCAGCAGAATCTGGATCTCCTGTGGGATGGGAAGAGTGGATGGATCCATTGTGGAAGAGCTATCCATCCATCATACCTATTAATATGTGAAAATCCTATTGCTGTGCAATGCAGGCCACTTGTTTGTAGCCAGGTGTAGTCTTATACAGTGTATTGCAGGAAGTATTTTTCTTGTCTATGTCTCTTTCAACTATCCAAATACTGGTAGCTTTATTGGCTTCTACTAATTGGCCTTTTATTGTATATGCATGTGTATATGATTGTTTAGGAGAATCGTTTTTTTCACCAGGCCTTATAGTTGTGCTTAAGAAGAAAAGTACAATGTATTTTCAGTGAATACATCATTTTAGTTATTAATTCAGTGTTTACTTTAACCACTTCAGCCCAGGAAGGATTTCACACTTTAGGACCAGAGCACTTTTTGCGATTCGGCACTGTGTCGCTTTAACTGACAATTGCGCAGTCGTACGACGTTGTACCCAAACAAAATTTGCGTCCTTTTTTCCCCACAAATAGAGCTTTCTTTTGGTGGTATTTGATCGCCTCTGCGTCATTTCTGATCGCCGCTATAAGCAAAAGAAAAGCGTCAATTTTGCAAAAAACCCCAAATTTCTTACTTTTTGCTAAAATACAAATACAAAAAAATATAAAAAAACATTTTTTTCCATCGGTTTTGGCCGATTTATATTCTTCCTCATATTTTTGGTAAAAAAAACTGAATTTGGCGTTTATTGATTGATTTGCGCAAAAGTTGCCACGTTTACAGATGATGAGAATTCATTTCTGGGGTTTTTATGTTATTTTTTTTTTACTAGTAATGGCGGCGATCTGAGATTTTTAGCGGTACTGCAATATTGCAGCGGACATGTCGGACCATTTTGCCACTTTTTTGGGACCATTGGCATTTATACAGCGATCAGTGCTTTAAAAATTACTGTGTAAATGTCATCGGCAGTGAAGGGGTTAACCTGCAGGTGGAGCTCTAAGGGTTCACTGTGTTCCCTGGGCATTTTCTTACTGTGTGTGGGCTGCCCTGGCTGGGGAAAGGGGATGATGATGGCTTCCATATACAGGAAGCCTGTGATCATCGCCCTTCCCCCTCTATGAGAACTGAGATCCGTGTTTACATACACAGACCTCCGTTCTCTCACTGCGGGGGGGGGCCATCGCGGGTAGCCGGCTACGATCGAGTCCGCTGCACCCGCTCCCTGGCTCCCCCGGACACAGTGAGCGCGCGAGCGCGCCTCCGGCGGCACGCGTGTGCTCACAGCACTAGTTATTGCAGCCGCCGTCGTATGACGGCGGTTTGCGATAACGAGCCACTCTGTCGCCGTCAGACTGCGGTTCGGCGGTGGGCAAGTGGTTAAAGTGATACTAAACACATACTGTTTAATTTATATTGTCCCTTATATTTATGTATGTGGATGAGGGCACTGTAATCATTTTAATAATACAAAATATCTAAGTACCCTTTTCCTAATCTATTTACAGCTGTCACATGACCCAGCTCTCTCCCAGCCTGTCTGCAGGGAAACATAGGCAGGAGGAGCTTCTCCTCTGCTGCTGGTCACATGTTAAAAAAAACAACCTTTGGAATACAGGGTAAAAATAAATAATTAATGTAAATTACCTGTTTTAAATTGTCATACAAATACTGTATATACAATATATTACCAAACGCATTGGGATGCCTGTCACATAAACTTTAATGGCATCCAAGTCTCAGTCCGTAGGGTTGAATATTGAGTTGGCCCACCCTTTGCAGCTACAACAGCTTCAACTCTTCTGGGAAGACCACAAGGTTTAGGAGTGCCTATGGGAATGTTTGATCATTCTTCCAGAAGCGCATTTGGTCAGGCACTGATGTTAGAGAGAAGGCCTGGCTCGCAGTCTCCGCTCTAATTCATCTAAAAGGTGTTCTATTGGGTTGAGGTCAGGACTCTGTGCAGGTCACGTTCCTGCACCCCAAACTCGCTCATCCATGTCTTTATGGACCTTGTTTGTGCACTGGTGCGCAGTTGGAACAGGAAGGGGCCATCCCCAAACTGTTCCCACAATGTTGGGACTATGGAATTGTCCAAAATGTATTGGTATGCTGACGCCTTAAGAGTTCCCTTCACTGGAACTAAGGGGCCAAGCCCAACCCCTGAAAAACAACCCCACACTATAATCCCTCCTCCACCAAATGATTTGGACCAGTGTATAAATCATGGTCCATATAGACATGGATGAACGAGTTTGGGATGGAGGAACTTGACAGGCCTGCACAGAGTCCTGACCTCAACACCTAGAACACCTTTGGGATGAATTAGAGTGGAGACTGTGAGCCATGCCTTCTTTCCAACATCAGTGCCTGACCTATAGAAAAATGGTCAAACATTCCCATAGACACACTCCTAAACCTTGTGGACAGCCTTCCCAGAAGAGTTGAAGCTGTTATAGCTGAGTGGGCCAACTCAATATTGAACCCTACGGACTAAAACTGGGATGCCATTAAAGATCATGTGCGTGTAAAGGCAGGCATCCCAATACTCTTGGTAATATAGTGTATTTGAAATCAAATCTTTATTATTTTTGGCAATAACTTGATGTGGGCAGATTTCTGCTAGTTACAGGCTGTGTTACACCCTCCAGCCTGTGTCTTAGAATAAGAGGGGGTTGAAGCCACCATTAATCTACATGTAATATCCCACCCCCATTGTGTTTAGCTGGTTAGTGGGCATATAGTAGGAGGGAGGGAGTGGGCTGTCATTTATCACTGTGTATACACCCACATGTGTGACTCTACAGTCACATGGGCTGCTCAGATGTGATAGGAAGGAAATGCTCAGCATAGAATCTCACTGAACACTGGGCATGTGCAGAGTTGCCACCACAGCTGCAAAATCCCTAGCTGAATTGGGGAAATAGACAGAAGGTGGAGATAGAGAGCAGCAGGATCAACTAGGTTTATTGCAGAATACAAAAATAGTGACTTTGCATGAACAACATGTAATACAGCATTTATTAATAGTTTTTAATAATGTGGGTTTAGTGACATTTTAAAGAGGCCCTGTCACCAACTTGCAGGTAAAATCACAGAAAAATCAAATGTTAAATGCTTATTTGCAGTGTTTTTCCTTTTTATAAATTATTTTTCTTGATTTGCAATGTGCCTTTGAACTTATAAAGGTATTTGACCACTCCAGAAACTGCAGTCCCTTCTTGCACATCTGAGCCCCCTCCTTTTTTAGGAATGTCTAATTATTCTCTAGGCTGACCCAGTTCCCCAACGCTTCCCTGGCCTCCTAATGAAGAAACAAAAAATGATGTGCACACACATGCACACGAAGACCCTCTGCGCACAACAAAATCAATAAACGCCGTATAAAACAGTAGAAACAATAACAGACAATGAAAAAGGTGAGACAGTAAAACAGAGCAATCTTTAAAAAGCAACTCTCTGCTGATTAGTACATAGGAGGCACTGTTCTCCAGTCTCAACTGTAGCTTCTCAGAAGACGGGGAAAATCTTCAACTAAGATTGATATAAACACAAGGAGAGAGGGCACAGCTAATTGCAGCATTAGGCACCTTTATTTAAAGCAAGACAATTGTAAAACATGGCCACTCACAAAAGTGATGATGTCAAGCACTCATCAAAGAAACAGCTTATATTGAGGTGCTCCTCAATACCATTGGGGCCTGGGGCTGCAGATGTAGTGACACCAGGAAGCCTTATTGACTGGGAGCGGCCCTGACAGATACAGACTCCACATAGCAAAGCAAAGGGAAGCCTGATGATGTGACTGTACTGGGAAAAACCAGTGGGAATAGCAACGCGTTTCTGCAGACCACCCACTTTCTCAAGCCTGCCCAAAGGAGAATGTCTCAACTTATAAGCCAGGCAACCGAAATGGAAATAAATTGACACATATTGATAGCGGTAAAGCAGGGTTGATGCCCGGACATAATTGCAGCTCTTTTTATGCTCAATGGTTCCTCCAACTGACCCCTACTGTACATCTAAAAGACAGAGGAGTGATGGTGAAATTGTGAGGTTCAGCAGTAATGCACAGTCATCATATAAAACTACAAAGCAGGAAGTAGAGCCTTCATCTGTAATGAGCAAATATGACTGCCATCATGTAGATACATCATAAATTATAAACTATGGAAAAAGAAATAGTTTTTTAAGCATTGACACTCTATTTCTAGGCAAAACTGTTTTTAAGTTTTGGAAGATGGGGATTTGGGGAAGGTTTGGTCCCTGCTGTCTGTGTCCCTATTCACCCATCTGTTGATCCTGATGGCCATTGTCATTGAAAAAGAAAATTCAAAAATTTTGAACTGTCATCAGAGCAAGAAGTGAGAGGAAATACTACAAAGGTGACACCATTTCCTGTGACAACTCTTTAGAATGGGATTTCTGTTCACTTTGAAGATATTTTCCCTCATTTCCTTTATTTTTACTTGGTGATCTGGCCATTTCCTGTTTTAGGGCATCTCCACCATCTATGGAGGAGCAATGGAGTCACCTTTGGACAGCAGCACTGTCTGGAGAGGGTAGTATTAGATGGACTAACAGATTTAGGTGGACTTTACATAAGTGACTAACAAATTAAAGTCTAATGCTAGCTATTACTTTTTATGCAGTTACAGGAACAGTTTTATTTCCTTTTGGGATAAAGATTTTACACAAATGCATAAAAGCTGACCGTTGTAAGCATCCCCTGTGTGTTAAATAGTTTGTCCCAGCCTTCTAACTGCCACTTTTGCTGGTCAGCTGGTCTGTTAAAGGAAGTTGAAAAATAACAGCAGGATCAACAGGTGAAAAAAATATAAAGTTACAGAGGGGACTTAAAATGAAACAAAGAGTGCTGTAGTAATGCTAATGACAGACTTAAAGTGATGGTAAAGCCTTGTTTTAAAAAAGTAAAAAAAAACAAAAAACAATTATACTTACCTGCTCTGTGCAGTGGTTTTTACGCAGAGCAGCCTGGATCCTCCTCTTCTCAGGTCCCATACCGGGGCTCCTGGCTCCTTCCTCCTGCCGTGTGCCCCCACAGCAAGCAGTTTGCTCTTGAGGCACGCAATCAGGTGTGCTCCCGACTCCTCCATCTCCTGATTGGCACACTGGCTGTGATTGACAGCAGTAGGAGACAACGGCCTCTGTTGCTGCCAAAAGCCAATCAGGAGTGCGAGTCCCTGGAGAGGCAAGGCTCTTGTGGACAATGCTGGATCGAGAGGGGTCTTAGGTAGGTATTAGGGGGGCTGTTGCATATAGAAGGTTTTTTTTTTACATTCATGCATGGAATGTATGCGGGCAAAAAAACCTTGTGCCTTTACAACCACTTTAATCAAATATTTTTGTATTTTGCCTTTTGTATCACTTTAACTCTTATCCTACTCTATCCAAAATGAAGAAAATGGATTTAAATACAATTTAAACCAACAATGTATTCTTTGTTGTGTTGTAATGATAACAGTTTCTGGACAAATAAACATATTACTATTTTGATGAAAATGGGTTCATGCTTGAAATCAGTAATAAAACTCTGATAATTGTTAAGATTGCTTTATCAGTCCTAGGTAGCATGCAGGGGCATTGCTAGGTGAGAAAAAGACCAGGGGCTTGAAGGGCATGGCTCAAATGGGGTGTGGTTTGAGTCTGAGATGAACGAGGGATAGAGGAAGGAAGAAAGAAAGAGATAGGGAGGGAAGGAGAGAAAAGAGAAGGAAGCAAAGAAAGAGGGATGGAGGGACAGCAGGCCCAGATCCTACACCACAATAGCAATATGTGTGTTCCAGAAAGTTTAACAATTGGCAGAAAAATACACTCCAAACACCTGGTGTTAGCGCTTCACTCACCCCGGCACCATGGTTGGTTTGATGTCAGGATGATTGAAGCACATTATTTATTTATTTTACTACATCTTAATATAAAATGAAATCATTCAACTCACCATAGTGCAGAATCAGGTAGGACTGTAGTTTGGTTGGTACCACGGCCCCACTCACTTCGCGATTGTGGTCCACAAACCTCACATAAAAAGACGGTTAACAATTTGAAAGACCTTGTGTGTATAACGATAACACCACATCCTAGACCCGGACGACAGGGAGGTAGGGAGAAAGAAACGAAGGAAGAGAAAAGAGAGGAAGGGAGGGATAGAGAAAGAAAGAAGGAAGGAGATAGGGAGCAAGTAGAGTCTGAGTTTGGTGTGGGGTAAACTCGGTACGGGAAGTTCGGGGACCAGAAAAAGAGTGGATCGTTACGGGGACGTACGATGGATCCTGACTATTTCGTTAGAATTG
>BLSH010298547.1:498121-524890 GCA_018402905.1 Glandirana rugosa | reverse complement strand
TTATTAGTTTGGTTGCCCTTCTCTGCACTTTCTCCAGTTCCCCGATATCCTTTTTGAGAACTGGTGCCCAAAACTGAACTGCATATTCCAGATGAGGTCTTACTAATGATTTGTACAGGGGCAAAATAATGTCTCTATCTCTGGAGTCCATACCTCTCTTAATACAAGAAAGGATTTTGCTTGCTTTGGAAACCGCAGCTTGGCATTGCATGCCATTATTAAGCTTATGATCTACCAGAACCCCCAAATCCTTCTCCACTATGGATTCCCCCAGTTGTACTCCCCCTAGTATGTACGATGCATGCATATTCTTAGCCCCCAAGTGCATAACTTTACATTTATCAACATTAAACCTCATTTGCCACATAGTTGCCCAATTAGACAGTGCATTGAGGTCGGCTTGTAAGTTGGAGACATCCTGCAAGGAAGTTATTCCACTGCATAGCTTGGTGTCACTTGAAGTTCAACATGGCACCTCATGGTAAAGAACTCTCTGAGAATCTGAAAAAAAAGAATGGTTGCTCTACATAAAGATGCCCTAGGCCAGGGATATGCAATTAGTGGACCTCCAGCTGTTGCAGAACTACAAGTCCCATGAGGCTTAGCGACTTACAGCCACAAGCATGAGACCCAGAGGCAGAGGCATGATGGGACTTGTAGTTTTGCAACAGCTGGAGGTCCACTGATTGCATATCACTGCCCTAGGCTATAACAAGATTGCCAAGACCCTGAAACTGAGCTGCATCACGGTGGCCAAGACCATAAAGTAGTTTAACAGGCTAGGTTCCACTCAGAACAGGCCTCGCCATGGTCGACCAAAGAAGTTGAGTCCACGTGCTCAGCGCCATATCCAGAGGTTGTCTTTGGGAAATAGACGTATGAGTGCTTCCAGCATTGCTGCAGAGGTTGAAGGGTTAGGGGGTCAGCCTGTCAGTGCTCAGACCATATGCCGCACACTGCATCAAATTGGTCTACATGGCTGTCATCTCAGAAGGAAGCCTCTTCTAAAGATGATGCACAAAAAAGGCCACAAATAGTTTGCTGAAAACAAGCAGACTAAGGACATGGATTACTGGAACCATGTTCTGTGGTCTGATGAGACCAAGATAAACTTATTTGGTTCAGGTGATGTCAAGTGTGTGTGGCGGGAACCAGGTGAGGAGTACAAAGACAAATGTGTCTTGCTTACAGTCAAGCATGGTGGTGGGAGTGTCATGGTCTGGGGCTGCATAAGTGCTGCTGGCACTGGGGAGCTACAGTTCATTGAGGGAACCATGAATGCCAACATGTACTGTGACATACTGAAGCAGAGCATGATCCCCTCCCTTCGGAGACTGGGCCGCAGGGCAGTATTCCAACATGATAACGACCCAAAACACACCTTCAAGACGACCACTGCCTTGCTAAAGAAGCTGAGGGTATAGGTGATGGACTGGCTAAGCATGTCTCCAGACCTAAACACTATTGAGCATCTGTGGGGCATCCTCAAACGGAAGGTGAAGGAGCGCAAGGTCTCTAACATCCACCAGCTCCATGAAGTCGTCATGGAGGAGTGGAAGAGGACTCCAGTGGCAACCTGTGAAGCTCTGGTGAACTCAATGCTCAAGAGGGTTAAGGCAGTGCTGGAAAATAATGGTGGCCACACAAAATATTGACACTTTGGGGCCAATTTGGACATTTTCACTTAGGGAATTGTAACAGTTCCTGATGTGGCTCTTAGGAGCTAGGTGTGGCTGCTGGCCCCCTTTACTATATTGACTTTTCACCAGTCCGGCCTCCAGCAGCGATCACCACAGGTAATCACTGGCCAATAAGAGAGGCACGAATAGCTGTGGCCCCTGGTGAAATGTCATTATAGTGAAGGAGGCCTGCAGCCGCACCTACCTGCTAACACCTGCATCAGGAATCTCTGATACCAGCCGCTACTATTCACATCAGCCCTAATCACCAATGTGAATGGAGCCTCGATGTTTAAGGGGCACCAGCTGTTAGTGCTGTGCTTTCCTTGAACAGTTTAATTGCTAATGTACAGCACATTACTAGAGGTGGAATTGAAGAAAAATAGGACAAGAAGGAAAAAAAGCTGGAGGTGGGCTTTAAAGTAAACTTGACATTCCCTAAAACTTTGTAAGAGAACAAAAGATGCCTAAGTTGTTTGGGCACCTTAGAAAGACTAGTTTAGGCCCCTTTCACACTTGTGGGACTTGTCCTGTGACTTGGGACTGCTGCGTCGCATGACAAGTCGTAACCCATGATTTCCAATGAGTACCGTTCATATCTGTGCAACTTCAAGACGCAGCGACTTCAAAATAGTCCCTGCACTACTTTGGTCTGACTTTGATGACTTGAGGTCCATAGACCTCAGGATTGCTTCAAGTCGCATCAAAATGGCAGCAAAAAAATGAGACAAAATTTTCCTTTGTTTCTGTTATAACATTTTTCATAATTGTATATTTGGTGAAAATAACCTCAGTCAGTATTTATTATTTAGTCTGTAGGAAATGATAGAGTCCACAAACTATGGTATATATATATTGTATATATTTATATTAAAATCTTGAGGGCAGTACAAATACCCTGTAAATGACCCTTTTTGGAAAATAGACAGTACAAGTTATTTACTAGTAAGAGGCATGGTGAGATTTTTGAAGTTGTAATTTTTTGTCACAATTTTTGGAAAATTAAGAAATTTTAAAAAATAGTTTTTTTTTCACACTGTTACCAGTGCAGTAGAGTGTGATCATATAACTGGTGTGACGGTGATCAGGGACACTGACTGGTGACAGTTTAAATAGTTGCCGACCGCCCGCCTTCATAATACGGTGGCAGGTTGGCACTGCAGTTGAGGGCAGGAGCGCACCACTAGTGGCGCTTTCACATCCACAGCACACTGCGTAAGCGTGGCGGTGGGTCGGTGGGCAGAGATCTGCCTGTGTAAACATGGCGGATCTCTGTTCTGTCAGGCAACATATGACAAATCTACTGTTCCCAGTAATCGGGAACAGTTAGATCTGTCATACCCTGGCCAGCCCAGCCCCCACACAGTTAGAATACAGTGAGGGAACACACTTAGCCCCTTCATCGCCCCCCTACAGTTTAACCCCTTCCCTGCCAGTGACATTTTTACAGTAATCAGTTGCTATTTGTAGCTCTGATCGCTGTATAAATGTCATTGGTTCCAAAAAAGTGTCAAAAGTGTCCGATCTGTCTGCTGCAATATCGCAGTCCCGATAAAAATCGCAGATTGCCTCCATTACTAGTAAAAAAAAATAAAAAATAAAAATGCCATAAATATATTCCCATAGTTTGTAGACGTGATTACTTTTGCACAACCCAATCAATATACGCCTATTGCAATTTTTTTTACCAAAAATATAGAGAAGAATATATATCGGCCTAAACTGAGGAAGAAATTGTTTTTTTTACAATTTTTTGGGGTATTTAGTATAGCAAAAAGTTAAAAATATTGTTTTTTTTTTTAAATTGTCGCTCTTTTTTTGTTTATGGCGAAAAAAATAAAAAACGCAGAAGTGATCAAATACCATCAAAAGAAAGCTCTATTTGTGGGAAAAAAAGGACGTCAATTTTGTTTGGGTACGGCAACGCAGTGCCGAATCGCAAAAAGTGCTCTGGTTAGTAAGGGGGTAAATCCTTCTGGGGCTGAAGTGGTTAAAAAAAAAAAAATAATTTTTTTCAATTTTTTTTAAATATTATTTTCTTTTGTATTACATTTTCTTTCTTTTTTTACGATTGTTTTTGCATACTGTGACTTACGCAGCACCTTTTACCAGTTAACAGTTAACATAGCAAACATCATACTAAAAGTGTCCACAAGTGATGTAGTATTAAATCCTATTTGCAAGTGTCGGTATTCTTGATGTGCAATTCAGCCATCCAACACTATGGAAAGTGATCCGTGCAATCAAAGCCATCACCAAAGGCAAAAATGGCTGCCTACCAGCTCCAAATGACCTCTCACCACAAGAGGTCATATGCGCCTATGACCTCTTGCGGTGAGAGGTCATTTGGAGTTGGTAGGCATCCATTTTTGCCTTTGGTGAAGGCTTTGATTGCACGGATCACTTTCCATGGTGTTGGATGGCTGAGTTGCACATCAAGAATACCGACACTTGCAAATAGGATTTAATACTACATCACTTGTGGACACTTTTATTATGATGTTTTTTATATCAATATTTGATTTTTTATTTTTTGTAAATTAGCATAACTTTATATATTTACCAATCTTTCGAGCTGTACTTATGTCTTGCAGGAGAGTTGCTGCTTACAGGGTTTAAAATATTGATTTAGCACAGTTTTTTACATGTTTTTTCTAGTTACCATAGCAACACTGTACTACTCTGGGGAGATGAGCAGAATTTTTTTTTTTTTTTACACACAACGATATAAGCAACCACTTTTTCTGAATGAAATCCATTCATTCAGTATGTACTATTGTGATTAGCTGCGACTGGCCAAAGCTAATCACACAGTAAAGATAGGCAGTGATTGGCCCTGTCTGTACCATGTGATCCCTGTGACCAATCACAGAGATCAACACAATAGTACAGAATGAATGGCGTGAATGGAAGCCATCCATTGTGTACAATTTTCATGTGATCAGCTGTAATTGGTCACAGCGATCACATGGTACCGGCAGCAGGCTGGTACACTGATCTGTAATCTGCTGTGTCCAGTAGACACACGCTGGCAGGTCGCATGGCAGCATGGCTTAATCATGAAAGAACGCCATCTGACATAGGAAGCTGATAAGGGTGCACACTGCACATATGTTTTTATATGTATTTGTGTAAGGTGTTGACATTGCCTGCAATATTCCATATATATTTTCTCATTTTACAAGCACATTTTTGTTATAGATTGTTAGAATTTGTGTGTTATTCAGTTTTCACAATTTTTCACATTGGCGCTACATTTTTCTATACATTTATTAATACTTGGTATTATAGTACAACGTTAACAGCTCCTGGATGGTGTTTGCTCCAAGCATGGATTAATATATGTATATACATATATATATACAGGGTATATATTTAAAGCATTAACCAGAAGGGAAGATACATAGATACATATCATATCAAGAAACAAATGGAGCTGGGAAAATGTAGTCACATTTCAAAGCAGGTATACAATACAGAGACAGCAGGACTCACACACAAAAAAAGGAGATTACATTTTGGGGGTGGCTATTATGGCTGCTTGAAGAGACTTTCTTTTTCTTTTGTAATGATCTAACCAACTGTCAAAACTATTAGACATAACACAGACATAAACCATTATGCTTACATTGCAATATGCATGTATGTCCCAATACGGGATTCACACCCCACCACACCCTGAGGTATGTGGGAAGGAGCACTGTTTCCTCACGCTGGAAGAAGATCAGCATTATTAAATCAATATCTGTTTTTACAATTCCCTCTTTTGATAGCTCTTTTGCACCAAATGCAATTGGTAATTAGCGTGTTTTCACCCTGATTTCAGTGGCTGCATTGCAATAGCACATATACAGATGTAGGGGCCAGGAGCGGACATACCATTCATACAGACTGTGTGGATGCATAAAGGCCTTTTAGGACTTAGGGGCCCAATAACTCTAAATGTTGGTCAGATGGGTGCTAGCGCCCCCTCCCCTCTTGCTGGCATGTAGGCCTGGACATAACTCATTTTAGCTATGGATTCCTACACAGTGGGGTGGATTTAACAAAGAGAATTTTTTACTTTTCTTAGTGTTGTGAAGTTCTGCTGATTTAAATCATCCAATGGTGCCAAAATCTTGCTTTTTAACATTCCTTGCATGTTATTAGTCATTCTTTGCATAGTGGATTCTCACCATATTCACTAAGGTAAATGAAAGTTTCTTTCCAAAGTGAACATTTTGGCTGGGTTCACACATGCTGCAGCCGTGGCTCACAGCAGGGGGTCCAGTGTGTAACTGTTTACCGATTCAGGTGTCAATCAGGTCCAAATTTTTGCCTGAATTTGTACCAGAATCGGAACCAAAGATGCATAGGACCCTTTCCAAATGTGGACCGCGGCTGCCCCGCAGCTGTGTGAACTGGCTCCATTGCAAGCCGGTCACACTCTCCTGTTATGCAAACTGGAATGCGGGGAAATCTGCATCCAATTCTCATAAGTGTGAACTCAGCCTTACATTGCATAGTGAATTCTCACCACATTCACTAAGGTAAATGAAAGTTTCTTTCCAACGTGAACATTTTGGCTGGGTTCACACATGCTGCGGACGTGGCTCACAGTAGGGGGTCCAGTGCGTCCCTATTTACAGATTCAGGTGTGAATCAGGTCCAACTTTTTGCCTGAATTTGTACCTGAATTGGAACCAAACACACATAGGACCCTTTCCAAATGTGGACCGCGGCTGCCCCGGAGCTGTGTGAACCAGCTCCATTGCAAGCCAGTCTCACTCTCCTGTCATGCGAACTGGATGCGGGGAAATCTGCATCCAATTCTCATAGGTACATTGCAAGGTGAACATGCTCCACTCCTTTAACAGATCAACCTAATTGAATAAGTGGTTTTTACTTGGCCAGTTCTTGAATGTACTTGGCCAGACCCTGTCTGCCACTGGCATGGGTCTCAATCTGGACGAGAGCCAACACACAGTGTCTCTACTCTATTGCCCACCCCCCCTCCCCCGTCCCCATTTACTGTGCACTCCCCTATTGCCATCTCTTCACTGTGTTGCCATCTCTTCACTGTGTGACCTGTCCTTTAATGCCCTGGAGAATAAAAACAACTTAAAGGAGATGTTTGAGGTTAACCAAAAAAAATGTGCTATACTCACCTTCATGCTGCAGCATCAATCTGATGCTGAAGCTGTCCTCTAGCGGCTCTAAGCCCAAGAACTAAGCAATCACATGACTGCTGAATGCTCAGTTCTCAGGCAACTCTGAGCACAGAGCGGTGACTGTCAGTGCTGGGCTGGAAAGGGGCTGGGCACAGCTGGTTTCAGCTTTCAGCAGCTCGCTGAGAACCAGAGCCAGCTGTCAATCAGAGCCAGCTGTCAATCAGACAGCTAAATGGATCTCGACAATATGGTCAGACTCAGGAAACTTCCAGAGCCTGAAGTAGCTCTGTGACTCAGCTGACAACAGACTTTAGCCGCTGTCAGCTGATTTTGGGTCACAGGAGAGCACAGGTAAGGGTAGATTAACACCATATGTGGTGGGACTGCATTGGGGGGGAATATTCCAATGCAGTTCTGAATGCTTTGTCTTCTATGTTACCGGTTTAACGCAGTGGTGTGCGGGCACGGTGTGCAGAAAAAAAGTACTGCATGCAGTAGATTATTATGAGCACAGTGCAATGAGAGGCAATCCACTGCCTTGCACCGCGCAGCTGGCAATTGAACTTTATGAGACTGTCTGTGTGACATCTCCATAAAGTGTGTTTTTTTAAAAAAAAAAAGAAACAGTGCAATCGACCAAGCTCAGCACATCATTATTGTGCTGATCTCAGCCAGTGCAGGTGTGGACCAGCACTAAGTACACTCCCTTGATCCACAAGAGAAGTATGACCAAAAAAGCTTTGGCCAAACTTCTATTTTAAGTTGACTTCACACTACGCATGTGTAGCCCCTCTAGGTAGGTGCTAGAGGCTAGATTTTTCTGTGAGAGTAGGAAAATTTAGGCATGCCAAGCTGGTGGCCATGCTTGTTTGTTTTCATTCTGGCCTGGGAGTGGCTCATTGTAGAGCTGGTGACTCAACGGCAGTTTCCCTGAGACCTCTTCTTCTTTCCAGGGCTTTCTGTAAGGTTCTGGAAAGAGAGGAGGAGAGGAAAGGTGGAGCTTCCTGGGGTATTCTGGGGAGCCCTGACCAATGCCCAACCTGGATTGGCAAGGGGCAGGCCTCCTTAAATACCCAGGGTCAGTCTAGCTGGGGAGGAGTTGTCAGGTGGAAGAGATGGAGTACTGAGGCTGTCAGGGCCTTGGAGGGATGGGGGGGTGGCCTTGTGCCTGAGCTCAGGTGCAGATAGGACCTTACTGTATATCACCCTCTGCCCATTCCATTGCCGGCCGGAGGTAATTTTTTTTGGAGGAGGGGCAAACAGTACTACCCCCCTGGTTGGTCGGGTGTGGTACACTTACCCCATCTATGGTGGGCAGCGTTTCTCCCGAGCTTCACCGGCGGCTTCAATTGCTCAGCGGCGGTGGCTTCCCCTTCCCCTACTCTCCCATGGGCATTGTGGCGGCTTCCGTTTCCTTCCTCCTCCTCAGCGGCCAATTGGGACTCTTTTCGGCCAATCGGAAAGTGGGTCTCAGACCTGCTTCTGATTGGCCGGATTGAGGATCAATGTTTCAACAGTGAATATTCATTGGCTGTTGTAACACCTGGGTGGGCTCATAGCGCAATGCTCTGCGTCACAAGCCCACCCTATTTTGAAGCCTATTAGAGCCTCTGGCTCTAATCAGGTGCTTCAAACAAACACCCCCGCCACTGTAATTCATGCACCCCGGCGCCCTGAAAGGTGCAGGAAGCATGAATAGGGGGTGGCGGTGTTCTGTCAAAATAGCGGCCGTGGATAGAGCATAGGGGTGGCAGCCGTGGATTGAGGGGGTGGTCCTAATGGACGGGCCGCCACTGGCCAATTCGTAGAATTCAGGCAGTGGTATGCAGCCTGAGATATCCTGTAGAGCTCCCCTTGCCTAATGTAGCAAACAGAACTCCCAGCCTTTTTTTTTTTTACAATATCCCATACCTTTTTATTGTATTTTGCTGGCTGTGGATTCCCACATACCTTTGTACTTTTATTTTAGGCAGCACTACCTTAGCTGTACAGCCATATTGCTGCTTTTAAAGAAACTCCTTATCGCTAATGGGGATTGCCCACTTTTTGATTGACAACTGCGCAGCTCATATAATTAAGGCGATTTTGCAACCATTAACATATTACATTAGTTTCCAAATACAGAATTACTTTTGGGGTACACAGTGAAATATGCTGCAGTATGGAGTAACTGCAGAACAGTAAATCGCATTTTTTAACAATTCATTTTAAAATAGCCAACGGAATATTATTACCCCGCACTACAAACAGATCTCAGGGCTAAAGTCAGCTAATTGCTTCCAGATCAGATTTTCAGAGAATTTATTAATCTCATCTTAAACCTACTCTATTAGAACTTCTTCGGCTGAAAAAGTTAATATTTATAAATGTCAATTAAACTCATGGTTCAAGGTAAAGTAGAAAATGTCAAACGTTACCATTTCAGAAAATGAATACTTTCAAAATGTCAGATGTAACCTGTGTAATAAAATACAGCTTCATTCTCCCCGTAGTCATGTAGGAGTTTCACATAGTTTCCATTTTAAACCTTAAGATTGAATTATTTTACATGGCAGGAATATAAAATGACGCCCCCATACTTTCTCAATCACTTCCTTATCCAATGTTGTGTTTGTTTAATCAGTAATAAATATTCTGCAGTAGATCTGGCCGATTTCTACAACCAGTGGAAAAAGAATAAAATTGATGGACTCGGGTGGGTCTTAAAAATGCATCTTAATGTTTTGATTAAGAGCTGGGAGAGGCTTCTGTTTATAGGTTAAATTAGCCTGGGGAATTGCAATGTCTCGTTTATGGTTTTGATTCTAGAATATAATGTTTTTTATTACTTGTGTACTGTATGTTAGCATAATCAGGTTACAGTAATGTAATTGAATTAGAGTTTTGTGTTCTGACTTTTGTTATGTCTGAATTCCTGAAACCATTCTATGCTTTATGAATGGTCTCTGAATATTTCAAAACCATAATAACCGAGAAGATGAATTTTATTTAACCACTTGCTTACTGGGCACGTAAACCCCCCTCCTGCCCAGACCAATTTTCGGCTTTCAGCTCTGTCGCATTTTGAATGACAATTGCGCGGTCGTGCGACGTTGTACCCAAAAAAAAATGATGTCCTTTTTTCCCCGCACATAGAGCTTTCTTTTGGTGGTATTTGATCATCTCTGCGGTTTTTATTTTTTGCGCTATAAACAAACAAAGAGCGACGATTTTGAAAAAAGAACAATATTTTTTACTTTTTGTTCTAATAAATATCCAAAAATAAAATATAAAAAAAAACCATTCATTGGGTTTGGCCGATATATATTCTTCTACATATTTTTGGTAAAAAAAATCGCAATCGGCGTTTATTGATTGGTTTGCGCAAAAGTTATCGCATCTACAAACTATGGGAATTGATTTATGGCGTTTTTATTATTATTTATTTTTTTTACTAGTAATGGCGGCGATCTGTGATTTTTATTGGGACTTTGATATTGCAGCGGACATGTCGGACATTTTTGACACTTTTTTGGGACCAATGACATTTATACAGCGATCAGAAATTTAAATGTCCACTGATTACTGTGTAAATGTCATTGGCAGTGAAGGGGTTAACCTGCAGGGGGCAGTGAAGGGGTTAACTGTGTTCCCTGGGTGTGTTCTAACTGTGGGGGGATGGGTTGGCCGGGACATAACAGATCTAACTGATCCCAGTGACAGGGATCAGTAGATCTGTCATGTCCCCCTCTCACAGAACGGAGAACCGCCGTGTTTACATTGGCGGTTCCCCGTTCTGCAGCTCCGCAGGCGATCGCGGGTCAGGAGCGGACATCGAGTCCGCCCGACCCGCGAGCATGCCCACGCCGCCAACTGTGAGTGCGCGCCGGGAGCGTGCAAAGGGGCGGACGTCAATAGACGTCCACCCGGAGATTGAGATCCGCGCTGTAGCCGTCTTTCGTCTATAACGCGGATCTCAAGAGGTTAAAGGGTCGGTTTACCCAAAAAGTGATACTGTGTCAGCTCTTTTTATATTTATATATTGTCTTGGATACTTTAAAAAAGGGACCGCCCTACTATAATTCATGACTCTATCCATGTCTGCCTGAGTATTTTGGGTGTTCCTGCATACTCGTGGATGTTCTAGCACCTCCTGTGGCATTATCTATACTATGACATTTAAAAAAATCCAGCATGAAGGGTGATACCTCTTTATCATGTGCAGCAAGTGTGAAGATCGAGGAACTTAATTGCTGATCTTATCTATCAAAATAGATATAAGAAATTGTCAGGTGGTTTATCTCTGCAGCATGTGTATGAAACTGAAATATAGTTTTTTTTATAGGTGGACTAATTATTTAAACAGTTTCTAAAACAAGCATTCCACTGCCAGCAAAAAATGGTCACACCTTCTATTTCCACATCTCTTTGTAACCTTACATGAACGCTTTATTAACAGAGTGCAATTTTATCTGAATTATTATTTAGTATACCAGCTCCTTCCTGCAGCCAGATCTGGAACTCCAACTCAGCCCCCCTAAAAATAATGATTGGTTGCAAATCCTGTATAGTTTTGATGTCAGGACTTTCAATTTTGTCGGCTGGCCTTTTTTCAACCAGGATTCCATGAACCCCTAGGGTTCCTCTGGAGCTTGCAATGGGTTCCTTGAGCAGTGAGTAGTGGCGGATTGATCTTCAACTACAATGACTACCATCTTTTTTTTTTTATTATAAGTTTTATTGTATCCTGCAGAAGAGTATAAAGTGCAAATCACCACAACAAGTATTAGATACATAGTGAAACAGAGGCGGAAAAAAATGGAAACTAATTTCAGAATTCAGGTTATCCAAACAATGACCGATGCACATTAGACATGGAAATCATGGGTAAACGAATATTGGACATTATAATAAGACCCTAACACAGAGAAATGAAACCCCACTCAAAGGTCAGATGACCCAACCTTGTGATTTCCATACATAGTTATAGGTCCAAGTAGAAAAATCAACTACACACAAGCTGAAAGGACAGATTTCTCAAACAAAATCAAAGATAAGAAACAGAACACAGTGAAGTCCTATGAGGACAAAGTGGAGGGGAAACATGAAAGAAGAACAAGCCTAGAAAAGGAAAAAAAAAAGGGAGCGGGGTTAGGCGATGGTGGGGGGTGAAAGAGAGGGGGGGCTGGGGTACTTCGAACAGGTCCACTGTGAACCCTAAATAGAGGGAGCCAACTAATCCTGACTTAATAGCGTGTAATAATTTTGAGGGGTCATATCGTGCCAGGTATGCAACATAGTCACGTGAGTAGTGGAATCTGTGCCAATGGTACCATGTTTTGCAGAATTTTTCATCTTTACATTTCAGAGCAGCCATCATTCGTTCCATATCAATAATTTCATTTACCACTGCTCTCCATTGCCCAAGCGCCGGTGGGTCCATACGTCTCCATTTTTGGGGAATATAAACCAAAAACTCTATTGCGCCGTGAAAAAAAATATGGTGATAAAGTGTGAGTTAATATAATACAAATCTGTTCATAAATAAATTACATTTAGTGAGACAACCAATCAAGGCTGCCAGGGGGCTGCTGTAATCCCAAGCGTGACCGCTTAGTCCATATACAAACAACACAAACATTCAGCGCCTCCCCATGGTCAATGATTTGAATACAAAATGCACAATAGTGTCCAAATAAAGTCCAAACAATTGTTGAATTCTTAAGGTGCCTTCAGTGAAAAAAGTGACAAGAGTGCTCATAAAGTTGCCATGTGCATAGAGTGCAAAAAGGTGCCAGGTGCTCGCTCCCCTCTTGGGTCCCCACTCACCCTAAAGCGTGGACCTGCTGCTTTGCAGTCAACAGGTCAAACAAACGGTTGTTGTGGATGACTTTGCAGCTGGGCACTGGAGAGGTATGGTAACGGCAGCAACTCTTCAAAAATCAGGCTTTATTGTGCTCAAAGAAAAATAAAAATGCCATAGTGCAGATAATCTAAAAAGTTTCACATTTATTTGCAGACGAATGCCTACTTACAACAAGGCTGGATAACAAGCGCAATGGGATAACACAGCATGATGACTGCTGGAACTCGCATCCGTTCGTCTCCTCCCCACAAGCCCATAGCTTGTTTTCCTTATTGTTACAATGACTATTATATTAGAGTGAAATTTTCTATTAAAAGCAAATACTCCTTAAATAATGCAAAAAAATCAGTCACAAACCCAACTCCATAGGTAAAATACCACCCCTAATGAACAAGAATACAAATAAACAACTTACAGAATCAATGATCACATACATTGCCTAAATTTTACAGAGTTATAGGGAATACAAGTACATTGATCCAAAACCAATGGCAACATAAACATCTCTTACAATACAGATCACCAAAACAAAACAAGCTGCAGTAGGGCTTCTGCACTAACAGTATGCCAACTGGATGTTGTTCTGGTAAGGCTGCAACCACCTACATCACTGCAACCAACAAAAGTATAAAAGTACTTGTGGACAGCCAAAGCAGATGTGTGGTTGGTTTTGCCCAGCACAAACCCAGCCACAAAGTAAAAGGGGTTATCAAGCTGAATTCTAGAAGAAGGAACCAAATCCATTAATGTAAGGTAATAGATTGTATCACAAATAGTTGCCAATTAAATGAAAGGCTGAAGCAAGGGGTAGGGACTTGACCAAACAAGCCCTGCAAAGGATAGCAGAATACAGCAAATAGACAAAATTGTGAAACAAACAAGAAATAATGAACAAGGAAACCAAACATTAAAACATAGAGAGGTAGACAGAGGCCATAGTGTAGAAAAGAAATACTCTTACGGCTATACAATGTTTCAAACAAAAAACACAAAGAAGGCCTATATACAGTAAATGAGTATCAGGTAAAAGAAAAGGGCATTTCAAAAAGAAAATCAGCACCAAGAGTGATAGTATCCCAGTAATAGTCCAAGTCCATTTTTTTTATCAAAAAATCATGTTAATAATTGAACTGTATTGAGCTCTGCTGAAACAATGGTGTCCAATTTATGGATTCAAAGTCTCAATCCATGAATTTGATTACATTTTTTTGGCATAGCCCCTGGCTTATTGTATAACTGCACTTAAAGAAGAACTATAGGCAAAACTTTTTTTCCCATTGGGGATATTTAGGAAAAATTAAGGGAATTCAAAGGGCACCAGAACTAGCGTCATCAATTGGAAGATTTCCTCTTTACTGCTTTTCTGGGGACAACCCAAAATTTGGGATTTTCTTTGATCTTTATTCTCACTTTCAATGAGAACGGTAAACAGGACAAATATAGAGGGTGAATCTCTCTAATGGGGGCACAGAGGCACAGACAGCAATAAAAACTGACAGGTGTTCTAATCCATCTCCACTCTGTCCAAAACTACAAAAAAAGTTTTGCCTTTAGTCATACTTTCAGCCCACATTCACATTGGGCTGATTTGGCATGCAATTTGACATGTCAAATCGCATGCCAAATCGCCAGCTATTGCCGGCAATGGCACTGTCCAAATCGGTGCTATGCCGACTTTTTTGTGCCGCACCGATTCCCAAAAATAATTGCTGTACTGCTGGTTTGAAATCGTGAGAGTTTAGCTGAACTCGCACAATTTCTAACCCGCATCAGTGTGAATCTGAGCTAAATCTAGGAGTATAACAGATTAATGTTTTTGGCACTGTTTTTTAAAAGATCCAATAGTCTTCCCTATACTAGGGAGCAGGGACATTTTCTACAGGTATAAACAAAAATGTATAGGTGGAAAAATGTACCACCTAAAATAAGAGAATTTCAGATGTTACTTTTGCGACCTGGAATTCAAGTGAAGTGGGGTGACTGAAAGCTGCTGCAGTCTACTTTTAGATGGCTGCATTTGTTGAGGTTTGTCAGCAATTTTTTTTTTTACTTTGGTATTAGAATCACTAAGGTGCCTACAAATATAAAACAATGGTCAAGCATGCATGCATGCATGCATAATCAAACTGCAAAATTATCTGTCCAATAAAATAACTTTGTCCATACATATGTAGCACCCTGGTCTTGAACACAGATGCTGTTAAATTTAGTTTGCCAGGTGGTAACTAGGCCAGCTAATTGTTAGGGGGCCTCCTGATTAGTTTCCTAACTCCTAACCTAAGTTTGATGCACTTTCTCCTCTCCTTTTGGGTGGTACTTTCACTCATGACATTGGACTGACAAGGTGCATATGAACTTGGAATGAGTGGATAGGTTGTGCCAGCCACTTTGCAGGGGTTTTCTTGGGCCCCATGGCCTGCTGTGAGAACTTATTTATTTGGGAGGAGTCAGGTGATCAGGATTCGGAGCCACCTAAACAGCTGTCTCGGTGCACATGTGTTTAAGACTCTCGGCTGCTAGGCCAGAAGCCTGAGGCCTATCCAGGAGCCTCCCTGGTTGCTAGTCAGTCTAAGGCCTACCCAGGACAAGAAGGGGCAGCGAAGGGTTGGGGCTTTATGTTGGAAGCCAACAAGTTGCATGGTTCCTCCGGAGAACCCCTCTTTGTCGGAGTTGAAGGGACAGAGTTGCTAACCAAAGGACAACCATTCTTGTTCCCAGAGGCGACCAGGGTGAACCAGGGTCAGAGGTAAAGGGGAAACTGTTGCCTTCAAGGGACAACGCTCCTGTTATCAGAGACCAGAGTTCAGAGTCTGAGAGAGTACCAGAGCAGCCTTTTTCACTAACCGGGGACGGTGAAGAAGTTGGGAAAGTCTAAGCAGAGTCGAGCTAGGAACCCAGCAGGATGGAGGGGGTGATGCTTGCAAGTGAGTTCAGCAGGTTGGCTGAAGAGCCAAGTAAGGGACCCGGCAGGTCAGCGTGGGCGGCACTCGGAAGGCATAGCGGTTGGCTGTGTGAAGCTCAAGGGACCCAGTGGCAGTGGAAGTCCAAGGAGTCTTTAAAGAGACTAGGAGCTTAAGT
The DNA here is from genome assembly GCA_018402905.1 of Glandirana rugosa. NCBI lineage: Eukaryota > Metazoa > Chordata > Amphibia > Anura > Ranidae > Glandirana > Glandirana rugosa. Next base: position 509,138 of record BLSH010298547.1, on the reverse strand, counting down.
TGAAGAAGCTGCAGCGGGAGGCTGTGTGATTGAGACAAGGTCTACACAACGGGGATGCCAAGCTTGGTATGTGTACAGATCTGTGTTGAAGTCAAAGTTACAAGTTCAGTTACCAAAGGAAATAGCTCTTTTCAGGCACTGTTCAGCTCTAAAGCCTTTGGAACTATACAACTACCATACCATTCTATTTTTGTGTGTCTCTGAGTCTGTTAAGTGCTTTTGCACCTGCTCAAAGGGTGTCCTGGCCCTAATCCTCTCTCCCCAGTTCTTTAAGAGAAAAATACATCTCTTTTGTTCTGCATCATCATAGTGTTTGGCGCCCAACTCAATCTACCTAAGTGCATCCACCATGCCTAGTAACCCATACTGTGAGGATGGATGTCAGCTTTCCCTGACTCTGGGGGTCACCATTAGGCCTCAAGTGGTCGGGGCCATGGCTACACATACAAAGCCACCCAATGCAACTCTGCATTTGTCAATAGTTGTGCTGCATCATTCACATTTCTGAGCTGAGAAAGAGAGACACCTTTTAGCATAAATGAAGTATAAAAAGGACACCCCTGCCATCTTTAGTTATGCAGAAAAATTAAATATCCAAAATACCCAAAAATTACTAATTAACCTTACAAGTGTTTTTTTCACCACTACATTTTCTAGATACTGGATTTTCAAAATAACTAATAAAACTGTAAATAAAGTTTATTATAGTAGAACACATTTTTTTAGTAGTTAAATAGCAAATTTTAGTTTATCTAGAAATCAGACCAAAAAAGAAGACATTTGAATTGGAAATACAGACTGGGGGATTTAGTTCCAAAAACAGAAAGTCCTTCTAAATGAGAGACAGTTGGGAGCTGTGCACCACTTCCTGTTGCAGCGCAATGTTCAGACCACAGCTTGCTGTTGACTTCTATTGTCACCCACCTCAGAACTAGGAAAGAGAGTCCAGGATAGTCCAGGATAGATATTGCCTACAAGGAGTAAAATGTACCCCTTAGCGCTGTTCAATAAACGTTCTGCTTGAGCTCAAGGTCCAGCATTGGCATCTTAAGAAAACAAACCAAACATATAGGGGGTCTTCAAAAAGTTTCTGCACTTTTTTTTATATTTAATAGAGTTAAAACAAAGTGTGGAAGAACCCTCCTATATAAGGGCTGAACATTCCTTCTCAGCACAAGCAACTGGAAAAAATGTTGGTCCATTGTATACTTTTCCTCTCTTTTTCCATGGAGTCTGTACTCTTTGCCAACAGACTGTGAAGCTGTTAAGATTTTGTTACAGAAGTGTTAAGCACTTTCCACTTCAGAGGAAGTTTACCAACAATTAACTGTCATGGAAAATACTGAACATTGAGTTTATTTACAATCATGGCAAGAAAAATCATTGACTCAGAGTGCACAGGCTCCCTCCCCTGGGTGACATCTAGGGATCTCATTTTTTACCCTACCTGGCATTAACCCCAAGAGGTACTCAGGTTAGAAATTCTATGTAAAAGTCACTTCTGTTTACACATTCTCCCTTTGTGTTGTGAACCTGGAAGCACTCTGTTCTGGGCACTTCCGGGTTTAACATACTGGCCTTCTGTGGCCAGAAACAGTCTGCATTCAATTCCTAGGGATGCAGTGCAGGGGAGACATCAGGGTTCTAACAGATTTATAATCTGCAGCTGCCTTCGTTGTATTGTATGGGTTCCCTGCTTTCAGAACATATATGTTTTTGAGTTTCAAAGTGTATCTAAACCCACAAACATAAATCTAATAGATTACAGTTTACAAGTTTGTAGATATCTTGTCTGCATTAGTTTTAATTTTTTGAAATGCTTTCCCTTTATTCTCACCTGGTGACTCTGCCAGTAACAAGCTTCCTGTCCTAAGATGACAACACTCGGGTGCTTTCTGTATCAGGACAACAAAAACAAAAGAGAGGGGGCAGTAACATAGAGGGGGCAGGAAAATAAGAGCTCACAGGATTTCTGGTAAGATCAACAGGCATTCTTTAAAATGCCCCCGGTCACACTGAACATGACATTGAAATAGGGCTACTTCACTTGAAGTGGCACAATATCAAAGTAGTAATACTTCAGGTGCTACTTGGAAAACATCTGTGATTTCATGCAATGACAAATGCATGACAAGTCGCACCGGTGTGACCAGGAGCTCAAAGTTAGGTTTTTTTGCCTAATAATAGTTTTTTTAAGAAACAATATCCATTACAGAATAAAACATATTATTGAATAAAGGAATGGCTACAAACAGTTGTCAGGCTATATGAATGTAAAATATACTGTATATGTAAAGCGATGTGTAATTTGTTGGAGCAATGTAAGTACCAATAATAAATAAATAAATGTAAACTACAAAAAGCCAACACAATTGTTGGGGTATTACAACTGGACATGTATTTTGACATAAAAAACCTATAGATTCTCAATAAATTAAACAACTGTTATAACACAAGCAACGCGAGGAGGATTGGAGGCTTTATAGTTAGGGTTTATATACAGTACACTCTAAGTAATTTCTCAGGTCTGAAATGCTCATTTTATCATGTATGTTGAAAAAAGTTATATTTTTTGCATGTTTTTCAGGAGGGAAATGGAACAAGGGGTTTAAAGCCACAAGGGCTTTGGGGCAACAATGCCTGGCAGCTGGTGTGTGTGGACTAATATGGTAGTAGGGAACTTTTTTATTAGGTCATTTGCACAATTTTAATAGTTACACAAAGCAAACACATATTAACCGACAAAGCAAACCACAGTTCTCCAATAAACCCCAGCTGTTTGTGTATATTTTGTCACTGAGACCAGCCTGACAAGATCCTTGGTGGCATTGGCAGCAGGTGTTAATGTCTGCTAGGCAAAGGGTATGAAGACAAGCAGGCTCGGCAGCATGGTAAGGAGACTTGCTCAGTCTAGATCCACCAATCATTCTGGACCATACATTCACCAGAGCAGCAAACACGGGAGCCATATTACTGGTACACATTCCATACTGTATATGCCAATAGCAGTTAGGTTAGCCAACAATCAATGCCATCTAACACAAGACATGGCATCCCTGTCCACAGAATCTGCACTATAAATATGTGTAACCAATCCCCTGTCTTTTAAACGCTGAACTGTTAGACAGGTGAATTTGGCTTGGTGGCAGACTGGTCGATAAGTTGAGCTTGGAATTTTTTTTTTGTTTTTTTGTTTTTTGTCTGTATCTGCCTTTCCATAGCTCCTTGCTGTAGTGGCCAGTTATAGGTGGGGGACAGTGACCTTGTTTTTTGTGTTGTAACCACTTTTGGTGCCACACCAGCACCGCAGCCGCCATGGGGCCACGGCTGGGTGTCTGGTCATGTACCTTTAAGGTTGGGCTCCTCCAGTCACCTGTCCTTCATCTATCCATTTAATTGTATGTGCTTCCACTGTGAAGCCTCTTATACAGAGTTAGGTCTGCAGTATACAGGGAGCCTTGTCGGGGCCTGCAGCTTACGCATACACTTGCAAATGTGTGTAACCAATCCCCTGTCTTTTAAACGCTGAACTGTTAGACAGGTGTATTTGGTGGCAGACTGGTCGGTAAGTTTTGCTTGGAATTTTTTTTTTTCTGTTTTTTTGTATGAAGACAAGCAGGCTCAGCAGCATGGTAAGGAGACTTGCTCAGTCTAAATCCATCAATCATTCTGGACCATACATTCACCAGAGCAGCAGACACAGAAGCCATATTACTGGTACACATTCCATACTGTATATGCCAATAGCAGTTAGGTTAGCCAACAATCAACGCCATCTAACACAAGACATGGCATCCCTGTCCACAGAATCTGCACTATAAATATCCACAGGCCTTGGACACAGAAATGTCAAAAGGGGTAAACAACTAGTGCTATGCCACTCTATTTAATATAATGATAAGAAGCATTTTCAATAACATAACATATTTTGTCATCCTCTTTCACTGAAATATACCGTACCAAATAAAGGCTAGCATGAAATTTAGAGATAATTTCCAACCCCAGGAAATATCTGTACAGAGTTTGTGTGGGCCAACTCTTTCTTTCCACAATCCAAAACATATTACACTTATCAAAAATAGCTGGTGGGGTTCATCTTTCTGGTAGACGTTAGCCAGAGCCTACCATTTCACAATTTTGCTGAGGTCCAGCAAAGGCACAAGAAGCTCATTTCTATTCTCGAAGACTCCCATGCTAAATTTCTGTAGATCTGGGACCCTTGGATATCCTATAATTCCCACCTGAACATTGACAGAACCCTACTGTCGGTCTAAAGCCAGTCACAGCAGCTTCTTGCCTTTGGACTGTTGGCACACACGGGACTATTTCCCCTCCGTCCTCTCTTTTTCCTGACCTTCTCTGTCTACCCCAGGCAAGCACATCTCTTCTGTTCCATCTTTCCCTGTTTTGCTTGTTTTTCTTCACTATGCACTTGCTTCCTCTGCTTCTCTTTCCCCATCTCAGTGCCTTAACTGCCTTGGCACTCCCCCCTACACACACTTCTGTAATTGGTACCAAGGAGCATCCTACATAGGCAGCACCATCACCTTTACATTTTGTACTAGCCACAGAATCTTTTGCATGTTACAATTTTTCTGCCTACAATTTGCACATGTTTTGTATTGCTGTCCTTTTGTACAATTCCGGGATGGTAGCACCTCTGTTTCTTTTTTTTTAGTACCGTTATTGTATTTCTTTAAAAACTGTCTTGGAAAATCTCAAAAGCCATACAAACTCTTTGTGAAACATGTTGGTAGGTCAACTGGCTTTTATCCAAACTGGTATTAACATGTATATGTGCAGGATTTGGTAGGTTAATTTGACTGATCACCTTCAGGTTAGGAATGGATTGGCTCTGTGTTCTCTGTAAAGCGCTGTGAAGTAAATTGGCACGGTATAAATGGATGAAATAAATCAACTAAGAAAAAATGTCAGCATTTGATGCACTTGCTTAGCTGAACCACAAAACATCCCTCAATAAATTGAAGTATGCTGTCTCCTACATTATTTGTTAAGCACAATCTGATAACAGAAGGTTGGTGGATGGTAGCAAACAAGGGAAGAAATTTAGAAATAACTGCTGGAATGTATAGATATGGCACAAAACAGCACACACCTGACATAAATCTGACGTGTGCATAGGAAATACCAAACAAGTAGAATTTCAACTCTTACATAAAACGGTTTAGACCATCTGTTTTTGCTATTGTACATGCATTTGCCTCATAAGCAATATAATAGATAAGCATTCTTTCCCCAAAAATTCTGTTCCAGCATTAGACAGATGATGTGCTGACAGAATGTCAATATAATGGAGTCATTTTTTTCAAGACGATTATGTGCCTTTAACTATGCATCGTATATGAAGATTGTGCCGCATTTACATCATGCACAGCTCTGTATGAAATTGGAGGGGGGCCAGCCATGGAAGCCTGGTACATTAAGTAACTCTGTCACTGAGTTTTAAAAATACATATGGCAAAATAATTAATACTTATCTGTCCCGTCATGCCTACTTTGGATCTTTGCCTGCTGTTGAGGCTAGGGCCAGTATCTTTTAAGAACAGTTTTTTTTAATTTTTTTACCATTTATCTTTGTGAAGTGCCATGACAGAGGGGTTCATTTCACTAGTCCACTTTTAAGCAGAATTCCAGCTTAAAATGACAAGACAAAAATGAATATGCAATTAAAATATAACATAACAAACTTTAGTTGCAATATTCACTTTCGGTTTAGGGATTTCCCCCTTAGTAATTTCTTCTGCCTCTAGATGTCCTCAGTCTGCTAGCCAGCATCATTCAACCCACTTCCTCTGAGGCTAGGTTGTCCTGGACCTACCCTACCATGTGACTGGACAGAAAATGACACTTATCTATGTGTCACTCTTCTCTCTCCTAATATCAGCATGCTTCTTGTCAGCACATGAACTGATTGGCTCCCTGTGCTGCTTCTTCTGCTCACACTCTAGCCCTGCTATACAGGGACTGCAAGAGGGTTATACCAGGTCAGATTCAGGCTCTAACACTGCATGCATGTAGCACACACCGCTGGAAATACACGGGTCTCCCTTACCAAAGGCTGCCAGCCCATATACCAGTTCCAGAGCACACCGACAAATTCCGGGTCAGTCTAGGGGTTAACTTTTTGTTTTTTTATTGCGGTACTTGAACAGGAGAGAGAAATGAGGGTGTAGGATAGACCAAAAATGCAAGCAGGTACAGGAGGACAGATTCTAAAGCAAAAACCCTTCACCAGCAGCCTTAAAGATTGTTGAAGGTAGAAGGGGTAGCCAATCCATCTGAGACTTTGTAAAAGCAATCACAGTCCTTGCAACTACTCTTGGCATCTAACCCTCAAAGCACAGGCACACCTGAAGCTCTAGGCAAAAAAAAAAAAAAAATCACTATTCACAATGTCCAGACCAGCTTCCCCAGGACACTCTTCAATGAAAGGGGGTCCTTCTCCAGCCCACCTCCATAAGGTAGTGTCCTCCAACATATATATTTTAAGCCCTCAGCAAGACACATGCTGAGGTCTAGCAACAGATCTTCAGTAGCACTGGCTGCCTCCCAGGAGCAGAGGTCCCAGGAGAAGAGACCTCTGAACAAGCCTTCCAATACATGAATCTTCTCCATACCCACCTTCTGAGCACACAGTCCCAGGGATTGGCTGAGGTCAGATAAATATTCATAGCCCAGAGATTAATCCTCCTAGTCTAAGTACGGAAGCTACTTCCAGAGGTAGGCAGTAACACACAGCCCCCAGGTTTAGAGATAGACCTGGCCAGACCTGAAAAAACAAAATCGCTGCTCCACTGAGTATAGTAGAACCCAAAAATTAAATGTATCCAGCCTAGGCAGGGCACTACATGCAGATAATAAATCAATCTAATTTAATAACTAGCTAGAGTTCAGCAAACTAAAGTCAATCTCTGGTGACCAATAGCAATTAAAGTGATTGTAAACAATCAACTTGTAAAACAACCCATTCAGTTTAACCTGTTGCTTACTGGGCACTTAAACCCCCCTCCTGCCAAGACCAATTTTCGGCTTTCATCGCTGTCGCATTTTGAATGACAATTGCACGGTTGTGCGACGTTGTACCCAAACAAAATTTTTATAATTTTTTCCCCACAAATAGAGCTTTCTTTTGGTGGTATTTGATCACCTCTGTGGTTTTTATTTTTTGTGCTATAAACAAACAAAGAGCGACAATTTTGAAAAAAGAACAATATTTTTTACTTTTTGCTATAATACAAATCCAAAAAAAATGTTAAAAATTATTCATCGGGTTTGGCCGATATATATTCTTCTACATATTTTTTGGTTAAAAAAATCGCAATCGGCGTATATTAATTGGTTTGCGCAAAAGTTATCACATCTACAAATTATGAGAACTGATTTATGGCTTTTTATTATTTTTTTTTTACTAGTAATGGCGGCGATCTGCGATTTTTATCGGGACTTTGATATTGGGGAGGACATGTCGGACATTTTTGACACTTTTTTGAGACCAATGACATTTATACAGCGATCAGAAATTTAAATATCCACTGATTACTGTATAAATGTCATTGGCGGGGTTAACTGTGTTCCCTGTATGTGTTCTAACTGTATGGGGGCTGGCCTGGCCGGGACCTAACAGATCTCACTGATCCCAATCACAGGGATCAGTAGATCTGTTATGTTCCCCTTCACAGAACGGAGAACCGCCGTGTTTACATCGGCGGACCCCCCCGCTCTGCAGCTCTGACAGGTGATCGCGGGTCACAAGTGGACATCAAGTCCGGCCGACCCGCAGGCACGCCAACGCAGCGTGCGGCGGCCGTGCGCTGCCACCGCCTGTGAGTGCGCACCAGGAGCGTGCAAAGGGGCAGACGTCCGTGGACATCGCCCCGGCATTTGAGATCCATGCTGGAGCCGTATTTTGGCACTATCGTGGATCTCTAGCGGTTAAAATAGAAATGAAAGGCAAAAAAGATTACTGTATTGTTTAGATATAAAAAAAAAATATGGATACCTTTTTTTAAAGTGATCATATTCCCTCAGTTCTCAGCTGCATAAGAGCTGGGGGAGGAGATGCAGAAGCACACTGAGCTTTCCAGTGAATGGCTGTGTCAGGACAAGTCTGATCATTGGAGGAGAGTACACTGAGATCCCAATATAGCTAGAAAACTGACTACGGTGTGCTCTACTGCTTAGTGTGGTCAGTTTTCATAGGAAAGAAGGGGACTGGCAGGAACACCAGAGATTTCACATAAAGGAAGCAATACAAAGAGAACCTGATACTTTCTCATACAAGTGCATGGTACAGCAGCCACATATCAAGGGTATGAAGTGTTGGGGTAACAAACGCTTCAAGTGCTGGAGAATGGGAGAAATGCATTAATAAGTGAATTGTTTTTGCTATGAATTTCTCAGTATTAAACACATAAGCCAAGCTGATCTTCTAGAGCTGCCATAACATGTATGAAAAACGTCAGCACTGGAAAAGCTGTTTAAATCTGAAATACAGGAATATATAGAAGACGGATATTAAAGTAGTAGTAAACCCTGCTTTGTCATATTTACCTACAAGTAAGCTTATAATGAAGCTTACCTGTAGGTAAAATGAATATCTCCTAAATGTACACCGTTTAGGAGATATGCATATGTTTTGCAGCTGGAGATGTCACACATGCGGGTGAATGGACGACATTCAAATGGTCCGAGCCCACAAACCAAGAAGGAAGACTGGGTGAAAATGAAAGCCCTGGCAGCGGTGACAGTGGGCCGCTGGAAAGATCCGTTTTACAGGTAAGTCTGTCATAATGTGCAATGCATACTAGCACATTATATTACCTAACAAGGGAACCTGATTTTTTTTTAAGAGTTTTTTACCCCTTCAATGTAGTTCTATATTCTTTAATACAATGCAAGCAGTGTGTGTATCTGAATTTGTCTAGGTGTCAGCCTTTTGCAGTGTCTGTGCAGCAGAGCTCAGCTTGGGAGAGTGGAAAACAGCACAAGGAGACAATCCATTCATGGTCTGGCAAAGAGCACGTTTCCCCTTCAGTGTCTAGGCACAAATTGGGAGCAGGTCCATGACAAACTGGGCTCATGGAAGTGAGATGAATAATACTGGCCATCATTCAACCTGGAAGACTGAGGACATCTAGTGGTAAAAAAAATAAGTACTGCGGGGGACAGTTTCAGATTGATGGTGACTATTGCAGCAAATAATTACATTGTATCATAACTTTCATCATGGAAATAAATGTTTTGCTGGACTATTATTTTCATTGCCAAAATGTTCTTTAGAGGACTGAATGAGTCTCCAGGCTCAACAGAAAATACCTTTTAATGGAAAAATTGCATTAGCACTGCTACTTAGCACTGCTACTATGGACAGCAACTTGATATACATCCTGAAATATTCAAAGCTTTGTTTTATGAGCTGTAGTATTGAGTGAGGAAGCATCTCATGTGACAACATTCTGCACTGGAGGATTGGATTTTTAGTAAACTTTAGTAAATATACGATCTCTATATCCTGGATATCCTAAAGAGAGAAGTAATGCATTCTACACACTCTACTTCATTCAGTTCATATAATAATATTATTTTAGCTTTAGCTATAGAAAAGAAAATAAATCTGATTACCCCATTAAGATTAAATGGCTTCTCTAAATTAAACCTAAAATCAATAAACCACATAAGCTGATATTAAGCACTGAACAGAGACTGTGCTCTGTATAATAATAATCAAAATATCAGAATTTAAACATCTGAAATTGATTAAACTTGGGCTAGAAAATCAATGTCACCAATTAAGTAGAGATGGGATAAGCAGTAGTGATTTTCCCCCGCATGAATCTCACTAAAACCAAGCGTAGCTTGTTGTGGCCTCCACAAGGTAGAATAAAAACCTCTGGTATGATGTAACTTGATGTAAATGTCCAGTGTCATCTGCAAAGAATTTGTAATATAAGGAATTCTTTATCAGACTTGCCAAGTTTTCCACACATGCTACAATCTGATTGTGATGCAATCCATTTATTAAAAGACAAGCTGCTTACAGGTGCAATGAGGAGGCAGCTTTCAGTGCTAGTGGTCTGCCTGATTGCTGGGCCCTTCCAGGCAGTGAGACAGCTTGCCTTGTACATTTTTATTGGCTTATCAGTATGACTGGCTGTCCCACTGGCCAATAGCAATGTGTTGCAGGCAGGATGTACAGTGCACAGTACTCCCTCTGACAATGCTTATGGGTATGGGAATCACAAAAGAGAAAAAAAAACATACTTACATAGATGGCTGCAGCACCGATCCTAACTGGAGCTTGTCCTCGCTGCCTCCAAGACCGAGAACTGAGCAATCAAACATTGTTCACCGATCACTCAGTTTTAAGGCTTTAGTCTGCAGAGAGCTGGTGACCATCAGTCACCGTCTTTCTGCTCTGTCCCTCCAGTGCTCACTGGAGTGCTGGGCTGTAGAGGGGGTGGGAGCCGCTTGATCAGGCTCTCTGGCTCGCTTAGAGGTTGATCCAGCTCCCGGTCCAGGCTTCTGGGCAGATCCTGACCATATGGTTGGGATCTTTTCAGGGCCATCTTAGCATCATGGGCCCCTGGGCAAAGTAATGCACTAGGGCCCCCACAAGCCTGCACTACCGCTCACCAAACGCAACCCATTTAAATAAAAGGGTCTGCGCTGCAAGTTCTCATAACTGGGGGTGATGCAGCATTTAGAGCAGGGGTAGGCAACCTTTGAGAGGTGGAGATCTACTTGAACAACATAAAAGATCAAAGATCACCCATCACGTCCGAACACCCCCGGGATCACGTAATGAAACGGGTCCCCGGGTACTACGATTCTACCGGGACTTTTCTAGGGTTGGTATACCAGTCCTAGACGGGTCTTCGGACCTGGCCCTCGACCTAGTTGGAGATTCGCTCGGTCTCTCGGACTAGTTCGCCGAGGGTGGGGGAGATGTCGGGTCGTGAGGTCACTCGTGACCTCCCTGTCTCGTCTTTCTGCCACT